>QUSF01000038.1:4030606-4331497 GCA_003676055.1 Chloebia gouldiae
TTCTTTTCTTTTCTTTTCTTTTCTTTTCTTTTCTTTTCTTTTCTTTTCTTTTCTTTTCTTTTCTTTTCTTTTCTTTTCTTGAACAATTGTTTAACTATGATCTCTGGTTTCTGACTTTTAAAAAGGAAATGTTATTGTTTTGGAGAACAATTCCGTACATTTAAAGTGCTACTTTCAAAGATGTGCTAAAATCTTGATGAGATCAGTTACTTTTATAAATGATGTTAGGCTGGATCTGACTCATCTGCTATTAAAGAAGGAAAAAAAAATATCTCAATCGGGAAATGGCAGAAATTGAAGAAACAGGATTTGAGAATGAATTAGATACTGGTTTAATCAAGTCAACATGTTTAATTTCAATGCACAATAGTATGAAAAAATCCAAAGTAATGGAAGGTATAGACTTTTCTTCTGTATACTTGCCAGACAGGAGGCACAAGGAATAGATATTGTTACCTATTTTCTAGCAGCTCCTCTTCATTGTAGCACAGAAACTTGGGCTCATTTCTCTCCATTATTCTGAGCCAGCACATTACAAGGAAAAATAAGATGATCTGAGCTTAAATGTTACTCTGAAGAATGTATTTCTCTCATAATTTTTCTTCAATCTCTTCATTGATGTGTTACTATCAAAGCCAGACAAATTAAATACTAGATTCAGACCTATTCCTCCTAAAAAGTAACTCTCACAATATTATGTTTGTCTTTTGTGTTTAATTAAATTTCATTTTGGCTCCAAGAGATCTGCAAGATGAAAAATATAACCTAGGTGTTTTAGACAACTGTAGAAGGTTATATTTATACATATTTTATGTTAGATTTGGAGAAAAATTCCCTGAAGATTGATGATATGAAGATAATTTCTGTTAGCATTTTGGACTGGTAGCAGCTTGTTTGCATACTACCAAGGAATTTATTTGAGCTCCATACAGCTTATAATAAAAGCATAATTTCAATTTTGATCTTCTTCAGAGAAGTGAGCTCTGTTAGATACTAAAGACTGTCATTGCTGTAATATTTGAGACTGCAGAGATTTGCAAAAGTTTCCTCCTCCCACAGGCTTTGGCTATATTTGTCAACCCAACAAAGACTGTAGGCTGAAACCTGAGGAGCGCTGATCCCATGTATCTCCTGCTGACATCAGTAGGAGCTTAGCACCTATCACCATTGATTGTTATTGCAGCTGACTCTAAATAATGCAAAACAATTAAAAATAATAGCAAACGGAACAAAATCCAAATGATGCAATAGATACTGGGAAAAGTTTTAAGGATACCCTAAAAATGCAGGATCATCTTAGTTTAACAATTTAGCATCTCAGTTGTGACCACACTGTATCAGCAAAACATGATACAGAATTAAATTCAGAATCAAAGTCCAAGTTAATGGTGAGAGTTTGAAAAGACTGGCTGTGATCTATGTAAAAATTAACATAAAGTCAATCTAAAGTAATACTGTGATAGGAATCAGCATTGTCTCTTGGGTCTCTGCTTTTACATTTAAATGACAAATGCATCCATATGAATATTTAGGCTTTTGTTTTCTGTCCACCACCTAAACTATTTGGTCTTTGACACAGGAAAGATTTAACTGTGTTTGTAGGGGTTTACACAATGAAGATTCTGAACCATAAGGGAAGATCTAATAATAAAGAATAATAAATAGCGTATTTAACATTAAATTTAAATAGCATTATTAACATTATTGAGATCATAGTGCTCACATATGCTTTTCTAAGGATTTTAAGCTTATGTGTCTATGTGTCAAATCTTGGTTCTTTCTGCCATACTGCTTCTCAGCCTTAGTGAGATGTTTGTTGCTGTGGTCTGGTGTGTTTATTAGCTTAATCTGACTGGTCTGGATTTACTTTGGGGAAAGCTGATTGAATGGCACTCATCTATTTTAAAGTTGGCATCAAGGCCTGGCATATTTGCACTCCTGGTGCCTGGAGTCAGTGTAGCTAGGACTTTGTTTTACTCCTTTACTATGATTTGATATCTTTTCATATTGACCTATGCAGAAATACTAAATTTATTTGTCCCCAGGAAAGTCAGGAGTCCAGAAGCCCTGAAGATAAGAAAAAACAACCGAGACAATTTCTAGTCATAATAATGACATAGATAAGCCTGGTTGTAACTGGAATCACAGTTGCATATTAAAACTAAAGTATGAAAATGAATCACAGGAAGTCCAAGAACAAAGATCAGACGTCTAAATTATGATGGAATAAGTCAGATTTTGCCATAGGGCATAAGCGTCAACCTGCAGTTTCCTTTGAAAGCTACTGCAGATGCCAGGGGCTAACAATAACTCAATAGCAGAAATGGGTTTTCAACTGTACAGTATCCAATGTATGAAATTAGCCAAGATCTCTCTGAAGTGGACTGTGTCTCATCTTTACTGCCAGCTAGCCTTTCAGCCTTTCAAATGTTCAGAATGCATCACTATGGAGAAAATCACTGAAGCATGAGCTTCCATGTGAGCTTTTAAAGTTCTGTTCATTACTTCTCAGTCCTGGCCGCTGTTTTTCCTTTTCAGAAAGGCAACCTATCTTCTCTATCACTGTCTTGTAATAGTCACTCTTCCATGCCCTCTTCTTCCTTATTTCCCTCTTTCCTCCCACTTTATTTTCCGTCTATTTTCCAAGACATCTTGAAACATAGGACTATGTGTTCATGTAACAACTGTACCAGAAGTTATGGAGAAGTCCACTGGCTTACAGACATGCAGCTCCACAGTGAAGTATCAAGTGTACAGAAATGTACACTTGTACACATGTACAATGTACACCTAACTGGACATCTATGATTGCCAACTGAATAGGCTAGACAAGTGTATTGTTAATGTACCTTACAAACATAAAATTTGATTTGGGATATAATTAATGAGGTGGTTTGGGTTTGGGGGGGTTTTGGTGGTTTGTTTGTTTGTTTGTTTGTTTGCTCTTTTATCTAATCATATTGTGGAATTGCAATGGCATCCAGCTAATTTTCGTAACGCTTTCATCTTACACAGCAAATTCCCTCCCAGAGGGACCAGTGATACAACAGGACTTGAGCCCTGTGTTGTGGTTTGACATGGAAGAGAATTTTCTCAGGAAGCTGGGGTCAAACCAATCAGTGTCACGTTTGAATATTGGCACCTGGAGTGACCACTGAAATCTGGACACGCCTCTGAGAACACAGGGCCTTAAAAAACAAGAACTCCCAGGAGAACTGTCTCTTTGGTTCTGGTCATCGGAGAGTGCAGACCCTCTCCTGCCCAGTCACGGGCTGAGTGGGGAAGGGGAAGCCATGTGGCCTGCAGAGGTAAGCCAGAATGTGAAGAATCTGGAATCGAGCCAGCTCCGGCAGATGGAAAGGTGGAGGACATCTGAGATGTGTTTATTCCCCACCCCAACCTAGAGGGGAAGAGACAGAGAGCCTGAAGACACCTGGAAGTCTGCCGGAAGAGGAGAAGGAGAAGCGGGGGGAGGATGCCCAGCGTGGGAGACGGGAGATGGAGTCCTGGGCCGAGATTTCGGAGAGTTCGGGACTTTTAACCCTTTCCTGGGGAATGAAGGCTTTGTGAAATATTACTCCTCAATTTGAAGGAAAGAGAGACAGCCTGGAGCCTGAGATGTTAGGAAAAGAAGGTTGGGGGGAGATGACAGAGTGGCTTTTGGCTGGACTTTTCTTGCTAGCCATAGACTGAACCAATTTCTCCTCCGAGAGACTGCATTTTAGGGGGGTGCATGGTGAGCCAAGAGACCTGCTTCAGCAACTACCAGTTCAGGAATGGAGTGCACATAGAAAAGCTGAGGAGGGTGTGATAATGCCCTCTGTCTTCAGGAAGATGAAGATCTCTGTTTTCACTCTTGGCCCCAGGGGAGGAAGAAAATGGGGGGGACTGTGGTCCCAAAATGAGACGCTGGACTGTTGTTCCTGTTGGTCCTTGGCAAAACATCCTTAAAAGAGCCCTATGAGCAGTCTGTCCATGCATGGAGGTGAGAGCACTGTGACATGGAGAGGAGAGTGTCACACTGGCAGATTCTCTCCGGGCAGTGCCATGTGTGACATGGAAACACAAGAGGTGGCAATTGTGTTTCCTGGGGGTCTGTGGTGCAAGGGAGACTCCTCTCTCCCCTGATGGACTCAGTATTGATTATACTGAAGGATGACTACTTGATTAAGGGTCCAAGTTGTGTCTCAAGGAATATTTTGGAAGGTTTTCATTTTTGATTTAGTGTGTGTTTGTTTTTTTTTTCTTTTATCATAGTAGTAGCTTAATAAAGTTTTTCTCCCTTTTTTATTAAGCTTGGGCCTGCTCTGCTGTTCTGGATCGCATCTCACAGCATTCATTTGGGAAGGTGCATTTTCATGGGGGCTCTGGCATTGTGCCAGCATCAAACCCTGACACCCTGCTTACAGTAAACATATAGTCTTGAGAAAATTTCTCTATGCCTGCAAGAAATTACTCATCATGAAATAAAATGAACTATTCATTTGCAAGCAGCTACTCTGTACCATCAGCTGTCTAGCACTGCATGACTGAGTAAAGCCTGCCCATGAAGATAAGTCATTGATAGCATTACTTTTATGAGAAGAGTCAGGCTTCTTCATGTAGGTATCTGTGATATTATTAGCCTGTGTGAAAAATTATTCCCTTAACCCATTAAGTTATGGCAAAAATTAAGGTAATTTTAATTACTTTTTTTTCCAGTCTTCATGTTAATTTTTAGTGTATAAGTAATTTCTTCATTGTTTCAGCATAGTGGTATAACACTCTGAAACTCTTCTTTTGCCACTTGTATCTGTTTACATGTTTGTAGCCAAGAGATATACCAAAGATGTATGGCTCCTAACTGGATACATTACTACAAACATCGATTTAGCTCTGCTTAATTAGTAAGAATAACTAATCCTTCATTTTCTGGTCCATTAATCAAATATATTTCTTTGTTGAAAGCCTCTTCTTACAATCACTACCTGTTTTAAAAAGATCTATAAGTGACAATCCTGATATTTCCCCAGTCTAAGAGAATTTTCCCATTTTAGGAAAATTTTTCAGGTCAGTGGGATTCCAGCAAGGGTCAGAGGGTAAGTAGAACTCACCCCAAAGTAATGCTGGTGTAAGTATTTAAGTGTCTGTGACACTCTCACTTTCAAGATGGAGAGTGAGTCCTTATGCCAAAGGACTTACTCATCAAATCTTCAGGGTGAAGAGGTGATTTGAAATTTATATATTCAATATACAGTGCAATTTGTTGCATTGTTTGTTGCACTGCTTATGAAATAATATTTTTCATCATACCTTCAATCTTTATATTCTGTCTAAATTTCATTACCTCTGAGATGGATAGAAGAACTGGATCCTTTAAACTTAAATCCATGACTTATGGTTATCAGTGAAAAATAAGCACAATAATCAGCTGGATTGTGTAAATGTGTTGTTCTAATAACAATTTTTATCAGTTCTGATTTGGACCAAAAGTGGAAGGCAACTTGGAGGAATTGCAGGAATGCAGTTCAGTTAGATCAGAAAGATCCTAAGCACATCGTGAATTGGCTCAAATGGCATTTACCTTCATTTCACAGCAGTTGCGCAGATTAGACCTGGATAATTTTTGAATGTTTCATTCACACAAAAGAGCAATTTCAAAGTCCTTAACCAGAATTTGTGAGTGAATTGTTCATATAAAGTAGCTGGGCATACACAAGAGAATTTAATATTCTACACTGTTCTGTTCTACAGCTGACATGAGCCAAGGTCTCCTTTGCCTGATTTTGATGGGCTGCTCAGGTAAATGATAAAGATCTAATGAATTAGAGTAAAGACAAATAGCTAACAGATGTACAGAGGGTATCCACTCTATTAATTAATAGCTGCTGTACATTATGTGGAACTAATGCAAATTACTGTGTGCAGAATGTTTACAGATTGGAATTGTGCTTAGCAACTTGGTGAGAACCTCAGTGGAAGTTTTTCCAATATATTCAAAAAATGCTGTGAAGGAGCTAGTAAGGTACAATCACTTTGACATTTCTTCATGACCTTTAGGTCCTAATTATTTCTCCTTGTTTAAGAAATTGTTTTGCAGTTTGAGTAAGTTAAGGCATTTTATCATTACTTTTAAACAGGTAAGACAATGCCGATTTTTTCTACAGTTCAATATTATAACCCCAGAAAAATAGTATTATTGAGGAAATGGTCTTCAGTCTCAAAAGACTTATTAAATTAAGTATTTCTAAAATTAGAGATCTAAATTGTGACACTTTAAAAAGTCTCACTCTAGTGCCAATATGTCCTTCAGAGTATGTCAAGTTTTTCAGACAGCTACAATTTCTTTTTTCATTCACTTCTCAAAAGAGAGGATTTTTTGAATATTACATATTCAAATATTACAGTCACTTGTTTATTTTGGTATTCAAATGGGTTTAGACTCAAAGTAACATTTAAAGGAAACTCAGTGGTGAGTTTCAAATTGCAACAGAAATGAATCTTGTATAGCTGATGATTTAGTAATCTACCAGTTGTCTCTCTCCCATAATTACTATGCATGCTGGAATAAAAACCTTCTCTTTTTTTTTTTTCCATCATGCAAAAATAAATTAAAACGAATCTGTTGTTGATTTTGGCCAGTGTTTAACAATTTGCTGTATTCAGCTCGAACTCTTGAGCTGATTCTTAAGGCAAAGAAAAGAGAAATATTAGTAGTTAAAAGAGGAACAGTGAAAAAGGAAGTGTACTTCACGTGAAGCTCAGAACTTAGGTGTGGTATGTACAAGACAGTGAGAAGTATAGAATCACTTAAAAATAGGGTGTAAACTTGTGTTTATACCACACTCATGGTATCATATGCGATACCATCCTATTCAGATGCTTTGTTTAAGCAGTGCCAGTTTTAATGCTTTTGCTAAAAAATATTTTTATATCCAATAACCAAAGCCAAGCTTACTTGCTGTTTAAGTGAGTCAAAATCTTCTTTAACAAGCTCTCAATTGTGAAAATAATTTTTTTTTCATTCTCAGCATAAAAATAAATGTATCTGCTTGGTAGTATTCATGAACAAGTTGTAAGCAGCAAAAAAAAAAAAGAAAGAAAAAGAAAAAGCATTTTTATCTTCACTCCATATTGTGTATCAGTAATGGATTTAAAACATTAAAATAACATTAAAACTACCTCCCAGACATTTGTATTAAATACAGTATCTTAATATTTATTATTTTGGTTCTTGAAGCAGCTAGTTTATTGGAGACTTCCACTCTGAATTCAGGGTTTCACAGTATTACTTGGCTACTGTGAACGGAAATAAAAGCAAACAAGGTCTGTGGTAATAATCTGCTACAATATCAAACCAGCTGCAGTGTTTGTAAATCCACGTGATCTCTGGTAAGCAGTGTGTTAAATTTTTATTCAACATAGCCAGGAACTCCTAAAGCCTTTGCCAGGACTGTAGAAGGGAGCAACCACTTGAGGTTTGGGCTGCCTGCAATCATGTAATTAGCTTTACTGAATACCAGAAGTTCTGAGAAGAGGTTATTTATGAACTAATTGACAGCCTGCACTGGTTTGCCATAGGAAAGAGAAAAAGATAACCTAACAGGAGAAAAAGCCACCCTTTAAATGTAACTGTTAGAGCAATGAAATTATTTGGTTTGCCTGTTTCCAGTATTTTTGAATTTATGGTTTCCTTGCTGGGGGAAATTTAACCACTGTCTACTGAGGAAATGTTTGGGGTTTTTTAAAATTCTTTTGTGTCAGCATCCAAGCTTTCCTCATTGTTCTTGCTTAACATTTCTACATTCTGGTTTTAAATATGATAAACAGCTTTTCATACCCAATTGAACAATTGCCCTGATCAAATTCCCTCCTCAAATATCTGTCAGTATGTTTAATATAAGAGATTTCAAAATGTTTGTAATCAGCATCAGTTCAGGATCCTAAACAGATTTTAACTTTGCTCTTCCAAACCTTCTTGTATTCTGATTTGTTGTCCATATAATAAGGGTAGTGACATATTATTTCCTGTCAGAGCAGTTCTGAAAACAGGTAAAACAAGATTTATGAGCATTTAAATAAAAGGATATTTGTGGGTAAATCTATAGTATTTATTAGCATTTATAATAATTTATAAAAACAATTCTTTAAATGCTTTTAGAGTCTTGGGTACTAATACTTTAGTATTAATAGGTCTCATTTGCAGTTTTCAAATAAAAAACAACAAAGCTCTTGTTTTCATATAGGTATTTCCAGTAGCTTGGATATGGTGTACATCCTTGCATACCCAACGCCTCTTGTCTTGTAATTTCTTTGATTGTTGAGGTCATCATAAGCATAAATTGAAACATAAGTAATAAGATTTAATGCTGAGTAAGTAGAATCACTCTACAGTTAAAGAGCTTAAAATAGCCTACTATAGCTTCTAGTTATAAGCAATACGCAGGACTTCCTCTGAGCTGCTCCTCAGCTGAGCCCAAGGTGAACCCTTTTTTTGATGCAATCACTTGGTCAAAAATGAACAGCTAAAATTAAAGTAATTTTTCAAAAGAGGACATGATTGCTGTGTGAGAAGCTTTGCTTAATTAATCTGAAATATTTCAATCAGACACATTCTCAACACTCCTAGATTTTTCAAATGATAAAAATAACTTTTCTGGATATTTCTCTTAGTGTCCATTTACTAAGGAGATTAATGTTTACCTGTGTTAGGAAAGAAATTGCTTTCCTGCGAGTTCCATGTTTGCCTTCATACCCTTTCCCTCTGTCCCAAGGAAAGTAGAATTGCAGAGTTTGTTTTTTTTTTTAATTCAAACCTATGACCTTTACATATTTAAGCAATTATTTGTGCATTGTAGGACCCTCCCAGAATCTGCATGTAGTTATGCACCCATTCACACAGCTTTTTGAGTAGTGACTACACATAGGGGAGTAAGAGAATCCCTCTTTTATAGAGAAGACTTCTGTTCCATTCTCTGAAGGTTTGAGGTCTTCTGTGTTGCTCCCTACTCATTTTCTCCAGCATTTCTCCAGTCTGTTCATTAATAGTGGTGAGATAGATATGTCTGTAGAAGGATATAGATGTTGGCAGGGAAGAAGGAAATTATATAAATGAGAGCTATTTAATTTTCAGTGATCACAGAACCTTCTGAAGAAACCAGTGATCTCCTCTCTGACTGCAGCTGTAGGTTCTCAGAAGCTCTTCCCCATCTTTAATGGGAGCGAGGAAATTCCCTTTCCTGTCTCTCAGATAGATATAATGGCAACATCCCTTAGGAGTCTTCTGACTCATATGAACAAAACTAGGAGGGATGAAGATGGATTTATATGCATTCTCTTTTTCATTTTGAAAAATTTTAGCTGCTGCTCCTTGCTGAAACACCTTACTGCACTGAGATTGAATTATCTATTTAATCAAAAATATTTGGCCAAGATATTGACAGATTTTTGAGGAGAGCTGACACACATCAGTGTTCGCTACAGTTAGTAAGTTTAGCAGCTGCTCTAGGGAAACGGAACAGCTAGAATTGGCACTGGGGATGGTATAGAATTTTTTCAGCTCATACTGCAGAGGATTTTGAGCAATTCTCTGTCGCCTCTCAGTTTGCTCTCCCTAATAAAAAAGCTTTGGTAAGTTTCCTTTGATACAATGCTGTTTGTAAGGAGCAATCAATAAAACATGTCCAAAGCTGGTCGATAGGGTGAGTAGCATGGAAATTAGAGTAGGTTGATACACAGTGAAGTAGAAGAAGGAATGATAGTTACGGAACCAGAACTCTTGAGTCTGGTACAGTGGAAAATGGCAGATCAGAAATGTGTGCAAAAATGGTGTGATTATTGATATCAGAGCTCCAGGCTAGGAAGATGACAGCAGCTGTGTTTTGAGTTGACTTGAAAATTGAGCCATTTCTGTTGAGGAGACTAGAACTGAAAGGATTGGTGTCAAGAGGGAAGATTATAATGAGGTTTATATGCTACAACTGCGTTGGTCAACAAGATGAAAACAACACCATGCTAAGAAGCTTGGGGACAATGAGATTGATTTTGTTTTGTCCATTTTAAAATTGTATTTTCTGCAACATACCCACTCTTTTCTTTACTGACTGTGTGACCTTTAGAGGTTTTTACTCTTAATTATTTCTTTTCTTGTGGTTGCTTTTAATATGTAGTAGAATATTCAGGCAATGTAGTAAATCTCTTTCTTTATGTGTTTGGAAACAATGCGCATTATTTATTTTCCAAACTACATAATAGTTTATGAGAATGAGGACCTACTACTGTGATTGCTGCTTTTCCTGCTCCATTAACCACAAAAAGCTCAATTTCTAATGAAATCTAAATCTATTTGAAAGCCAATGAATATATAATATTAATTCATTTTGTAGCATTCTTAAATAAGATATGATATATAATCTTTGGCTCAGTATATGCATGATTCCTACAGAAGAAGACTGCAAAATCTTTCTGGGAAATTATTGAGAGGGATTGTTTGTGGATTTTTTTCATTAACTAGCCCTAATCAGTTCCGTTAATCTTTATCTGTATGTGGACACTTTCATAAAATAATATGACTGGCTTATTTTTTACTATTCAAATAATTTATGTTTTATTTCACTCTAGCCTTCTGTCAAATGTTGTTTGGGTTTTTTAAATGTATTTTGGTTCAAAATTCAGACATTTAACTTATGAATTAATATTTTTGAAGAAGATGCATTCTCCTCTTGACAGTACTGCAGAGAAATAGGAACTCCTAGGTTAATGCTAACATATGTCCTGAAATTGTTGTTGTTTAGTGAGTGTAGGGACTCACTAAACAAACTTATTCTTTTACATGTTTTGAATAAATCCTGACTCAACTAATTTTATGTTCTTCCATGTATAGAATTCCAATGTCAAGTTCATAAGACATTGTGTGTGGAAATTGCAAACAAGGACTTTTATGCTAATATTTTTATTAGCATTAGTGTCTGTGGGCAATCCAACATACACTAGTATTAATAGCTATCCTTTGCTCTCTTGGAAATATGATAAAAGTTTGAGTGGCATCAGCTTCAAAGGGTGCATGTTAAGTGGCATACATAAAAAAGTCCAAGCACAATTTTTTTTTTTTTTCAAATGCAAATTAAAATGGAAAGGGAAGTAATCTTAGAAGAAATTCTTTCTGAGCTTGTATCCACACTCTCTTTAAGATAAATTCAGGAGTGAATTTGCCTTAAAGGATACAAAATCCAGGCTGCTTCATTCTTAAAATTGATAAGATTCACCGTGGCCAAATCAATGCTGATTTTTTCTCTCTCAAAAGAGAAGCAAAGCCAGTTGGTTAGTATAACACAAGTTAGGCTTACAAATGCCAGTCATATGATGGTTTTTTCTTCTCCATATAAAATTTCTACCACAGGGAATAAATGACTGACACATCACCCCCTGCCATTGTAACAGCTGTCACGCAACACCATTATTTTTCAAACATTAGTGGCATTCCTCCAACTGGTCATAAGGTTGCAGACACATATTTTAATCATTACTTTGCCCATTGCAGGAAGATAAAGTGACACCATTTAATGTGTTCACATGATAAATTTCACTTTCTTTTATAATAAAATGGTAATGAAGCACAGCACAATTGTGGTGAATTAGACAGCAGTAGAACAAGGCAGGAGAATACCCACTTATTGGCATTATCAAAGGCATCTTAAATGCATCAACTTTTAAACCAACTCATATTCAATTATTAAAAAGGGACCATGGGGGTATACTGTTGGCTTAGTAAGAAAGCAGATATAACAGTTCATTAGTTATTAATTAATTGGCAATCTCACTGCTTAATGTCTTTACATTATTTACAGTATTTAACAAATACTTCTGTGCCCAGTATCTTACTTCTATCCATTCCAGTTTTCATCAACATGTAAAATATGAAATTTTATTTCTTTCATCCACACATAAAAGGAAGGGTCAGCTGGTCATGTTTTATCAATTTTTATTGAGATATTTTACAACATAAATTATTTATGTAATTAGTAAATAATTTTTCTGTATGAACTTAGCCATAAGAGTAACATACATCTCTGGTTCTTCACAGTAGATTAAATTTAGGTGTTAATCCTATCTTAAGCAAACCACAGGTCCTGAATAGCAACTTGTGGGAAAGGTCTGGGGAAAATGGACCCCACAAGAAAAAACAAGTGGCTGTGACGAAAGTGCCCATTATAGAATTTGTTTAACAAGAGTGATTCAGAGGCAAACCTGCTTATTCTTCCATAAATCATTGCTTTACTGTAGTTTTTACTCACTGCAATTATAAGTACATATTCTTGCTGCTCTTCCTATTCACAAGCAACATATTATTGCTCGTATATTATCTTTAAAAAAGGAAACATGTATAGCATGCATATTCAGGAATGTAATGTCTTGTTTTCATGCACTCATTTCATTGCCTGAACACCTACTGATTTTTTTAAGGCAGATTATTTTGGGGGGTAGGGGGGATTCAAGACTACAGTCACTCCTATGTGTGTGACCATATAAACATCTTCAGGACAATGTGACACTGCAGCAACTAGGACTTGTTGATTTTTTTTAATACCATGGACAGCTGTGAACAGAAGTAGAATTGTGCTGCACCAGGGTCTATATTTGTAAGTTTTCATAGGTGGAGATCCATCCTGATGCCAATATCTAGATTACTGAGAAGGGAGGAGAGAAGGAACAGCTTGAACCTAGGGCTGCCTGTGATTCAATACAGACTATAAAATGGTACTTTGTTTTTAAAAACCAAGCAAACAGAAAACTCATTATGTTGATGACTGTAGGTGTCTCTCACAAAATTATTGTAATGTGCTATCTGAATACTACCTTTCAGCACATAACTATGATTTGCCCTAATTATAAACAAATAAATGTTTAATATCAAAAGCTTCTCTCAAAAAAGGTTTTCCTCATTACATTTTACTCCTGCTTATCCTACCAAAGTTACATAAATGGGGGGGAGTGGAGGGGTGGTGTAAAGAAAACATAGAGAACGGAGAGGGTAGGTGAAGCAATGATGAGTCTCCAGGGTTGGCAACTTTAGTTACAGGGTCCATTCCAGCAGCTGGAATAGATTGTCTGACATAGTCACAGAGTGACTATTGTATTTCCCACTGCTGAAAAAGGCAGTCACTTTCTCACCTTCCCTCCCAGCCAAAGAGCCCTGTTGCTTCCTTTAGCTCACCCAAGAGACCTGATTCAATTAAGTATTTTGTCTGAAAATTAATCTAGCAACAAAAAAGGTATGGTTGGTATTTCAGCTGGGTTTGCAAATTGAATTCACCTACAAATATGTGAGATGCATAGAGAAAATGACAGGAAGAAATGTTTCCAGGACAGAGGGTAAAAAAACCCACATGTTCCTCCAACTCTAGAGCCCCAAAATATAAAATAAAAAAGTACTAAAAATATTTGATTTTTAACACTGTGCACATACACACACGCACACACATAAAATCTTGCCTAACATGAAATAAAATGCATGCAGAATAAGAGATAATTTAACAAGGAAAGGACCAGAAAGAAGAATCAGAGAGTGTCAAAAGGTTAGCAATTATGCTAAATAGGTTATTTCTATAGAGTTTCTCTCTACTCATTTGTGAGTAAAAAGTTTCTCTAGAAGTCAGTTCCAAACAAGAATCTAATTTTAGGCATTTTGATTCACCTCAGGAGGAATTTGACCTCTTCCTCTACTATAAATGTTGAAGAGACTAAGAAAGTAACCTTAGGCTAATGTTTGCCTTTGTGTTTGCCTGCCAGTGGCTTCAGCAAAGTACAAATCAAATTCTAATTAGAAATGCTAAGAATTAAATAATTAAATTATTTTGGTTCAAAATTCAGCTTTGGTAATTTTAAGTGGATTCTAGATTTCAGAAAATTATTCAGAAACCTAATAATGTGTAAAACACTTGTATGTGATAGAAGAAACTTATATCCCTTGGCATTGATTTCCTTTCCTCCTAGTATACATACATTTCCCTGGAGGACAATAAGGAGGCAAAACACTATCAGCAACTGGAAAACAGAAAGAGTAATTTCAGCCACTAAACACAAAAATGTCTGAAATTACATCTGTTCTAGGGCATTTGACCTAAAACATCCTAAATTCCAGGAGGACTTTTTTTTCCATTTTATATTCCAATTTCCTCAAATTTTGCTGTTATTCTCAAATGAGATTGTGTGGATCACTAATATAACTCCTGTACATTGATACAAGTCCTGTGTCTCTTTTTCCTTTACTGCCATTTTGCCTACATTTCAATACCTTTGTGCTGTAATGCATCTCCTGATAATCCATTGAATATGTTTGTATAACAATACAGCATGATACAGTTTTATCAAAAATCATTCAGCTTGTGTACAAACTGTATCAAAAATAAATTGTGAATTGACATATCAACTCTCCCTGCACATTTTGTAAATCTGAAAGATTTAATGATAGAATTCATATCTGTGTGAGTTTTGAACCTTCTTCCTCAAAAAATGTGTATGCAGCTCTTTATAGCTCAAAATACATATCATGCTTTGTGATTTGTAACCTGTACACATCTTAGAGTTCCTAGCATCCATATTGGTTAGATTACTAAATCTGATTTTAGTTTTTTTTATTTAGGAATCTCTACTCTACAATTATATTCAGTAACTACAATGAAACAAGAAACTTCAACACATATTTAAAACAAGGAAAGTAATACGTAATTCTAAAGCTAGAACTCCAGAATGAAACATTTAAAACTACGTTTTCCAATCAAATTGCAGGATTAGTTTATATGCTGGTATATTACAGTTGGTTTCTAGGGGACTTTGGCAGACAGGAGAAAGGAAATAATTACTATATCTGACAATACAGAAAAGAGAATAAGACAAAAAAGAAAACAATGTTAAATTTATATTTGAAGACAAGACTGAAGTTTTTTTTCCTCTTCCATTATTATGCTTTCTACAGAAAGAGTAGGAAGTAGGACTTTCATAATTTTCCTCAAAAGTAGGAAAACTTTTGGTTAGCTGATTTGTCACTTTTGCATGCTTTACATTAAAATTTTAATGATTATTTTTTAATATCTGCATTGCTTTATCACTGCATGACCAAGTTCTAAACTATCTCCTTGCTTTTGCAAACACATGCACATATAAACATAAGTTTGCACTTGTAATTCCCTCCTCTTAACTGCACTCAACTGTGTGAGTAGCTTTGTGTATATACACAAATATTTGCAAATCAGAGCTGTAGAAATGTACCTAGAGTTATATTTGAACAAAAGAAATTAACTTTTTTGCCTAAATAGTATTTTCCTTGCACATAGGACAAGAGGGAATGGCTGTAAACTGTAAGAGAGTGGGTTTAGATTGGATATTAGAAATAAATTCTACTTACTGTGAGGGTGGTGAGAGACCAGAACAGGATGCCCAGAAAAGCTGGAAGTGTTTAGGGCCAGGCTGGATGGGGTTTCCAGCAACTTTACGTAGTGGAAGGTGTTCTTGCCTGTGGCAGGGAGGTTGGAGCATGAAGTCTTTATGGACCCTTCCAGCGCAAATATTCCTGTGATTCTGACAAAAGCTAATTTGAAGTCATTGAAAATTTTTAAACTTTTTCTAATTTGGCATTTTTGATTGGAAGAAAGTAATCAAGACTTGATTGTCTAACAGAAAACTCCTGTATTATGTTTATATTTAAAATTATGTCCTGAACAATCAATATTTTTGAACTTATGATTCCATTTTTGCTTAAAACCTCAAAATATATAATTTATTTCTAAAAAATCTATCTAGTTCTTTTTTTTAACATGAACTTTCAAAGACATAAGCAACTTTTCAGCCAAAATATTTTTCATTGTGTCTGAATATGTGATTATTTCTTAATGGGAGACAAAGCTTCCAATGGAAACTAGCATTGTTGTATTAATTGGCATCATTCCACTGTATTAGGTAAAGATCAAAAAATCTTAAGCGATCCTGGCAAAAATGTCATTGCCCCCATGGTATTATTATTAAAAAAAAAAAAAACAAAAAAAACCCAAAAAAACCAAAGAAGAAAAAATCAATTACTTCAATAGCCTTTTAATTTTTTAGTAATCTTAAGATTTTTTTTTTTAAGAAATCATAAACTAAGAGAATAGGATAGTGGAGATTTTTTCTGGACTCCTATAGAACAAGCCTCTCCTTGCAATAATTCTTATGGAGAACTTCATACTATAACTTGTAGACCACAATTCTAAGTGCTGTTTATTTAGTATCTTTAATTTTCCTTGCATTTCCTTTCTTTAGTCTTCTATAAATAGAAACCAACCTATTTCCTTGGCTCTGTATCAGGAAAGTAATGAATCATTTCATATAGTGATGTGCTGAAGATGGTATGAATATTTAAAATGTAGATATACAGTCTAACTCTAAATAGACTATCTATGCCTGTAATTCCAAAAGTGGCTAGAGATTTTTGACTTTTTACAAAAGTTTAAGTGAAAATACATAAATTGGGAAAGAACAGAGCTAAAGTCTTCCTACCTATCCCGTACACTGATCCTTCTTGTTTTAACACAAGCTTTTGTCAAAACTTTGTAATAAATTTTGCATCATAATTTATTTTTACTTGTCAGAAACATATTAAAGTATAATAGTCTATGCAAATGTAATCACACATCACTGTGTGAGTAAACTTACCAAAATTATCAAAATTGTGCCACTTTCCCAATTTACGTTCACTTTTGTTTAAATTAATTTCTGTGATTTCATTTTGTTTGCCTTTGGTTATAGAATTGTATTGTACAAAATTAACATAACATAGCTAATTGCCTAAATATTTATTCCTGGATGATGTTCCATGTAACACAATAGAATGGAATCACTTATTTGGTAAAGTGTGGAGTCAGTCTTGGGTCTCTTCATAATAGAAAAAAATTAAATCTGATTAAAACAATATCTTACAAGAAGCCAAATACTTTCTATCCAGACAGAAGCACTAAAGTGTCTGTTTTCTTATTTTGTTTTATATCTTTAGTATTGTTTCTCAGTTCAAGAAACCATTTTGAGTGAAACTGATGATGTAGAAATGCCTTTCTATTTTCCCTGTGTAGCTCTGAGCATGAGCAGTGGATAGAATCTGATTTAATCCGATTTCTGTTTACAGCCTAGAATTGTAGGGGCTGTTCATATTTTTATTTCCTTTGTTTAAATCAGGGATTAATTCAGAATTTGGAGTTACAGTATATTCCAAGGTTTTGATCAAGTTAACATGGATCTTCTAGATAATACAAAAAGGTTTGTATTACCATGAAAAAGAGAAGAATATGGGCTGTGTAGCATTTAGCACTTCCTTTTATATTTAGCAGGGTCATAGTTCATCCCAAAAACTCTTGACTAATGAATTAGCCTTAGCAGTATCTCCCAGAAGATGCTTTAATAGGAAGGATTGTGTAACTTTGCTGTTGCCCTCCATCAAGTCTGTGAGGCTGTGCCATTCCATCCAGCGCAGTGAGGAATGCGACAGTGTGGCACAAGAAGAATGTGGCACATTACCCACATGTGATAACCCAGCCCAGTGTAGCCCCTGCCTGATGAACACATGGCTGGCCTGTTTACAAAATGAACCTAAATAAGCTGCAGCATCTTTGTTTACTTGGCTATTATTCACACCATTTCACTGCATTTCATACCATTCACCATTTCAGACCACTGAGAATGAACATATTTATTTGTACATAATGTAAAAGAAATGTGCAAAAGTTAACAAATGATACTGAATGCAAAGGAATATTTAAATCCTGTACACCTAGTTTTTGATCTGGTAATGTAGTTTTGAGGTTTGGATAGGAAAACTTACAGCAGTGACTTGAAGAACTATTTCTTGTGGTAATGAATTTAGGCAAACATCACATAATGAACATAAGCATTGAGTTATAGTTAAGAACATAATCAACTATATCTCTTAAGCTAGGACGGATTTAAGTAAATTAACTGCTTTCTTGAAGTTGGAGACTAAGGTCTAAAAATTAGGTTTGCTTTCTGTTTTGACTCCTGGCCCTTGATTTGAATACAAATTTTAAAATGAGAATGACTATGTTATGTCTTATTTAGCAAAAAATGACTCTCTTATCATTCCAATTGACTTTACACTGGAAAATTGCTATGATGCATCTTAGTGACATATTGTTTCAGATTTACTTGATTTAGCTGTTCTTCGATGAAAAGCTTGTTATCAAACTTAGTGCTCAGCTGCATTTCGTACACTGTGAAATTTTGTAAACAGGAATGACCAGCACTTGTCCAGGTGGTCTGTGAACATTCAGAAGTTCAAAGTTTTATGTGACTTTGGATATTTACCCAGTACTGAGAGTTAGTGAGTCATTTTAGAATGAGAAATTGAACTGTAATTTGGCAAAGTAGAAAGGAGTTCCAATTAACCTTCAGATAGATTAGCAACTTGGGAATGGATGGAAAAGTCCAGAGACGAACTTTCCTGATAGCTGGCTGATTGTTCTGCAATGACTAAAGTCTATCAATTACTATCTTTTATTCTGTATGAAGTGACAGAGACAAAGACATGAAAAATGGAAATATAAACTACTTGCAAGTCTATTCTAGCAAAGATATGCAATTTTTGTTGTCCCAGGTAATTATTGGCTTACCTTGCTTACCTGCTTCTACGTTTCTTCAGCCTTTACGTGGGAAGGTTCAGACAGTAATTTTTTATAACTGTATATGTACCTTGTACAATTCTTCCAGTGGACAAGAGTAATTCTGGAAATTGAGTCAGTGTTGTCAGAAACAAATGGTTTAGAAATCTGCAACATCAGCCATCAGAAAGGCGGTTCATATCTCCCCATATCAAGTTTATTTGCATAAATGAACACCTTTGTTTCCTGAAAGAAATAAACTGAGAATGAAGTTGGTAGTGGCAGAAGGCCACTGCAAGAAACAAAAGAGATTTATCTACTGATAAATTTATCTATCTGATTTATCTATCACAATAATCATCTTAATTACTGAAATGAATATCAGTTGTGTTTAAATGAAATCTGATTTTTTATCCTCTTAAATGTACATAATCTTCATACTTTCTGAAAACTTTCAGAAGACTGGTCCCACAGTATTTCCTTCCAATCTTCTTTCTACTCTTTCATTGTACTGCTAGTTGTGGGGAAGGAAAGACTATTTGTCCTTGTTACTTTCATTTCTTTTTTTATGTGTGATTTCAGTTCTTGGAAAGGTTAAATGCTGTTTACCATGGAAAGGAGATAATTGTAGAAGTATCATGCATCTTTACGTTTCTACATGGGTGTTAGATCTTTCTTATTTTACAGCTTTCAGTATAGTTCCAGACTATAAATAATAATAAATCACAGTTAATAGGAGAAAATTCCATGGTGATGTTGTGGACAAGAAACCAGAAAACAATTACACGCTTTGACTTCCAATTGTCATGTGGTGTTGGGGTGAATATCCAGTTAATGTGAGTCAACTCAGCATGCTATCTACATTTCTTCTCTATCATACCAAGTCTAAAAGTTACCTGGTAATATTGTTGAAATATACTCTTTCTTCATCCAGAAGCTGATTCAACTTCTAGTACAGGCCAATGATTTCATCATGTGGGTGACTGTAGTTCTGAAATAAGCTTAGATGATCTTTGTCTTATATATTTTGGAAAACTTCAGGGTTAGTTGAGCAGTCATACTACTGACTCTATTTTATGTGTTTTATTAACCTCCAGAGATTATGTGGAAAGAGAAAAATACTTAAAGATTATTTTTTCTCTGAGTTTAGAGAAGATCCTGTGCCTTATTAGGCTTCTTGTTTGAAAGGTTTTTTCTACATCTTATTTATTTCTATGCTATTGCAAATAATCCTAGAGGTTTTATATATATGTAAAATCCTGGTATTCATATCACCAAGAACTGTAAAAGTTAATATGTATATCAAGATCTATATATCAACACACAGCTTCTAAATAGCAAAGCCAAAAATTATAAATGACTGACGCCATGTACTGTAGTTATGCCCACTTACCTTATATGCTAATTCGTAGTTTGTCATTGGAAAGCGTATTTCAAATTGTATTTCTGTGTTAGTGTGGCTCACTGAAAAACTTATGTAGATGCTAGTTAAGACTAAGTAGGAACTTACTACTAAAGCTAGCAAGACATAAATGCCCACAGTCATAAACATCCAAGTATACCAGCTACACACCTGAAGGACGGGAGAAAAGAGAGGTTATTATGGGCTCTTATTTAGAACTGAAGCCTGCCAGTGATTGTCAGGATATTAATCACAAAGTGTCCCTGGTGGATTCAGGGTTCTACTGAAGGCCATGAGAGCCCATGTTAGAAATCAGGTAAGTAGCCATTGTTCACTGATGCCCAGGGCCCTTCATACCTGGGTTTGTGTTTTGATTTTCATCTCTTTGTACTGGATCAATTGTTTTCAGCCAACAAAATATGGGTTTTTTTATTTGTTCAAATCCCTATTCTAATTAATCATGGGATTCAGAAATATGGCAGTTATTAATTAATATGTTAAAAATAAAACATTCATCAGAAAATAAAAAAAAAAAACATTTTAAACATCTTAGAGGATATCCGATAATGATGAAATTAGAAGTTATTGAGATGTAATGGTACAAAATCCAAATGTGGATTTTGTGGATTTATGTAGGAGTTATTCTCCACTTAATGCAACTTATCTACAAATTTAGAAGAAGAAATGAGATTTCATTCCTAGTATACATGTTAAGTTAAATTTTCATTCCTAGTATACATGTTAAATTAAATGATTCTCAACAAAGATGCTGAACAGTATGTTTCTCATTCATCACCCACAAAGAAACATGTATTTTACCAGTTTAACTATTCAACATGAAGCAATGGTGGGTACCAAACCAACAGTAACCCCAACCATCCAATTCTTCAGGAGCATTTAAAATACATGCTGAAGCTTATAACATTTTGTATGTTAGAATGTATGAAGTAGAATAATTTTAAATGCTTTTTTCTGGTTTTCTATTAGTAAGAAAATATTTCTCTGAAAAATAACACATAGATTATTTGTTTCTTTTAATAAATAATATGTAATGAAAAAATGGTGTTAAAATTATGCAGAAGGATAGTCACAATGTATAGCTGGAGTACAAATGGTGATTCAAATAGCTGAATTTTACAGTTCAATCCGAATTTGTAAACTCCACTAAGGTCAATTTGCTAAGTATTTATTATTATGTTGATTATACTACTGTTATTTCTGCTTAAAATGGTAGATGCCTTATTTTAAATTCTGTTTGTAGATCTACTTGTACCTCAATTAAAATAGCATCTATATTCATGAAGTGAGTTTGACCTTACATAGTAGCAGTAGAAAATATCTCTTCCTTACTTATTTACTTCGCCTTCATGGACAAATGTGGATTTTTTTTGTTATTTATAGACATCTCTAAAGACTGTGGTCTTGCCATTTCCCTGTTTACATGGGCTGTGATGAAATAGGCCCAATGGCAATATTGTAAATAAAACAACTCCAAGGGATGATCTCCAGCACTGAAATCTCATAATATCAAATGGTGGGCTCTGTCACATGCTACTCATTGACATAATGATCTAGAGGTCCAAAAAACTCATATTTCCCTCACTCTATTACTCCTTCTTCCTGAAATCAAATTCAATTCTGTGCACTAGCAATTTTAAGATTTAAATATCACTTATTTCCTGCTGGGTCAATAAAGCTGGAGTGAATATTGGACTTTAATGCCTATTAATAAATTATTCTTTAGGGTCTATGTTATATTTCCAAACATTCCAAATATGTTTTTCTAGGTGCTTTTAAGATGGTAAGATGATTTTTGTGGTTGTTTCAGAAACTTATGAACTTTTTGTCTTTGGGAAAAACACTTTGTCTTTTGTAAATAAACGGAATTGGCCAGATCTTCAGCTTATATAGGTGCCTGTCACTCCAAAAAAGTTATCTAAGGGTAGTTGTATTTAAATTTTATGGAAAAGTAATCTAACATTTTGTTCTAATGTTTTCTGTTTGGTTCAGAAGATGAAAACAGCATGTGCATGTCTTGAGATAACACCTCACAGGGACAGATCGGCCCCACTCCCTTGGTGATACAGTTCAAGAGTGATGTCTTGATCTGCCACCAGAAGTGCACTAAAATGCAACAGTTCAATACACACGCATCTACTCAATTTAAAGCTTTTTAATGGAATGTCAGTCAATTACACAGTTATAATCCATACCTTACTACAAAGTAGTACACACATGCATTTTAAATAGCACATTTTCTTAACTTAAACCATTTTCCTTTCTAGAAACCATTACATCTAAGAAATCAATTGTGATTATGGTAAAAGCCACAAATTATTTATTACTTAATGTGATTATTTCATTGCTAATTTAAAAAAAGTCATCACCCTCCTATCTGATTTTCCATTTAACCAACATTTTCTATTTTCCCAACATTAAATACTTTTCCATGGTAAAGTATTTCTCCCCTATCTTAATGTTACTTATCACAGGATTTGAGCATTTTCCAAAAAGTAATTAGACTCACAACAGCTCAGCAATCTCAATTACTCTTAACCTCACCCCTTCCATCATGATCCATGTCCTATTTTCTTCTTCATAGCTGTTTTTTATAGTGACTCTGAGGATACTAATTTGAAGTGGATTTTCAGCTTTGTTCTGAAAGCTGAGAAAATTGTGGTCAATCTAATGTCCTCTGACAGGCAATCTGAAATCTTTTGTTCTGTTTATTGAATTAGCCTATCTTCTACTCCCATGAGCTTTGCTTTCCAATTGATAGATTCATGATTAATACAAAAGAGAACAACTGAGGATGACAGTCTCCTCATGTATAAATATATTCTGCAGCACAGAGGGAAAAACATTTCTTACAGGACTTTCACAGATAGAGACCACATCTTCAGCCTGACCATTTTAAAGGATAACAACAGTCAGTGTTTGTTGTACTTCTGTTGAAGTAATATAAATTTCAGTAATTCATTCAGGTAGTTTTCATTGAAAAAGCCAGGACCTAATCATAAGGTAACAGGCTCAGATATAGCTTTGTAGTCAACCTTAGGTGGGAAAAGGCATTTTTCAAAATTTTTAACTGTTCAGTCATTCTCTGATTGAATGCCAAGCTATCAAAATGAACTGCTTTGGTGCTCTAGCTAACATGAGAATCCATCAGTATAAGGTGATAGGTTGGAAGACGATAGCTTTAGCAAATTTAACTCAATACTCTCTTTTTGTCATTTTCTATCTTGATAGAATGTGAATTTGTACAATTTCTGAATTTTAAGGGCTGATTCATGTGAGACACTGGGACAAATGAAAGCT
This sequence comes from Chloebia gouldiae, assembly GCA_003676055.1. Classification (NCBI taxonomy): domain Eukaryota; kingdom Metazoa; phylum Chordata; class Aves; order Passeriformes; family Passeridae; genus Chloebia; species Chloebia gouldiae. Next base: position 4,053,944 of record QUSF01000038.1, read on the forward strand.
GAGAACATTTTTGAGATAAATAAACAATATGGTGGAACTATTGACACATCAAAGATTTTGGACAATCAAAGTTATTCCCCAATGAAAATAACCCTGCCAATGGAAGTATTTATGTTAAAGATGTTTCTCAAAATAATTTTTGGGAAAATCCTCAGAACAAAAAAGAAAAACCAAAGAAAAAAATAAATATAGCATACATTCCTTAGATTTTCCTTGTATTCATGTAAGAAGCGGGTTGTTGTGGTTCTCTTAGAGAATCAAATACAAAATTCTATTGATTTCTTTTGCTATTGAATAGAAATTATGAAGCATTAGGGAATTGATGTCCATATCACATTTTTAATCTGCTGTATAGAATATTGGAGATGTGTGCACAACATCCCACTATTTGTCTGTAAAAGCAAATTTGAAGTATTTCAGGGAACATACTCATTATATATTAAATACTTAAAGTTCCAGCTAAATAAACACTCACATTTGCCATCAATTTCAAAGGTCTACAAGTAGACTTTGTGCACAATTTAAAATGAAAAATGTGTATTACATACATGTGACTTTTTCATTTAAAATACTATTCTGCCTAATCTAAATTATATATGGTTTGGATCTTTCTGTATTAAATAATTGTAGGTGGAAGGATGAATCTATGTAATATTTCCTCACAATATATATTTATTGGCATTCAAGCATTATACTTATTGTATGAAGTGTGACATCATGTGTTCAGGAACCATGAAGTATTTCAATATATATGGCTAGTAATATAGGTGGTTAATGCCCATTATTACTTTTAAAGGAGGAGTGAAATAATATGATACAGGCCTGTTCTAGGGAAGAAATACAGAGTTTAATATCAGGGCATTGGTTGGGGGAGAGGGTTTGGCTTGCAATTTTCTGGTGTTCGAGGGGTATTTTGGAGAGGGATTACTATTTTGAGATAAAATCCAATTATATTAATTTTAAACCAATTTTATTAGCATGTTTTTATCAACTATGGCTCAAAAGCAATCTTTAGTTGTTTAAATTGAAAACTTAAGTTGCTAAATGAAAGCACATTCACTTGCTGCAAGTACTCATTTAGAAACAAAGCAGCATGTGTTAAAACCATATAAGTAAGAAATGGTTGTCTGACATAAGAAGCTCTTAAAATGTATTTCTGGAACACTGCTGATGATGCTAAAGTCAATAGAATGATTTTTTTCTTAGTTAAAGCAATGTAATTTCCTTCAAAATAAGCTGCATGGCACTAATCCTTCTGCAAGTAAAGTGGCAGATTTTAGAACTATACTTGCAAAGGGAAGAATGATTGCGTTCTGATTTGCATTAATGTAAAAAAACAAAATCACTATGTGAGGAAGAAGTTAATCTCACTCCTATTAACACATCACCCATGAAAATGAAATCATGGCATTTGATCTTGCTCTCAGTGAATTCAGTGTATTGACTTTAATAGAAAGTCAACCTCATCACAGCTAAGTCCAGCACTGGCCCTGCTACTCAAATTAGACTCCAACAATATTAGTTTCTTTTTTCCCCTCATCTTTTTACTTCATTTCCCTTGACTGGAGTGCAATTTCACCAAAATGTAGTAGACTAATCATTAACTGGCAGCAGCACAGAGACTGAAACTTTAAATTGACAGTCACAGCAGTAGAATACCAGAAATTTATAGAAGCATAACCATTTCTTGTGCTGGATGTGTGATAATTGTTTTTCTGCTCATTTACATCCAAAAGTAATTAAACTCTACAACAAAACGATGTACTATAGTATTGGTGCAAAGTCTGCTGTTTGGAGGTTATGCAGAAATTCCATGAAAACATCACAGTGGGAACTGTTGTTCATTTACATTGTCACTTCCTAAAAATTTGCAGAAACATACCCTTGAAAGAATTAGGTCACACAAAATGTGGCCTAAGGGCTTCTCCTTTCTGTTTTCCCCAGTGGAGTTCTGCAGCTGATATGATAAAAACTGTTCTACATCAATAATTTTTTGAGTTTATGTTTCCTAAAAAATTTATTCGGCTTATGGAAATAAACCAACTTTATCATTTAGTGGGAAAATTTCCTTGTCTTTCCTTCCAGACATGATTTCTTGATATAAATGCAGTGGTGTTACAGTTCATGTAAAGCTGTATAATAAAAGTTGGCAACTCTAATATCTTCTGAACCTTCTTTAGACAATTATAGTTAAAACCATGCATTAAAAATGAATGCCATATTAATGTAAGAAAATGATTACAGGAAGCTTTGCTTTCCCTGGATATTAAAACTTACACATGAACAAATACAGCTTCAAAGTTGAGGAATTTTCTTTCTCATGACATTTTTTACTGAAGTCTCACAGTGTTTCATGGTCACATGTGCCTTTTGCTTTTAGAAGTGTAATGGATAGCTGTTGTTTTCTGGTGCTATTGATAATGTGAAAAAAGCTACGAAATAACAACATAGCTAGTGCATTTCTTATTGAAAATAAGCTAATTAATCACTGTAGTGGGCAGAGAAAAGCTAACTCCCTCTTTCATTTACTTTTCTGAAACTCATTGATTTACATGGTGAGGCATGACTATCGCTGGCAGCAGTATTATACCCTTCATTTCTTAATACTTTGTATATGCTTGTTTCATTAGTTAGGAAATGCTTTGGTATAAATAAAAACTCTTTAGTCCTGATTTTGCAATCACTTACAAATTTTCATGACAGTTTCCTGAGTCAGGCCAATATCCGCTTATTATACCAAACCCAGCATTTTATATAGCATGACCTTTATTTTATTGGGAAAATTTGCATGAATTTTGTTGAATTCCGCTTTCCAAAGCTTCTCATATACGTACTTAAATATTTTCTTTATCTTCCTGTATTTTGTCCTCTTGTTTGATTTCATATATTTTGGGGGATGTTTATTTTATGGCAATATCTCATCTTACAATAGTATAGATGATTCTAACATCTCATTTATGCTTGTTCACTTTGTCTTATGGTCATAGAAGGTTTTTTTTTTTTGACTATTCAGAGGGATCTCATGTAAGTACAACACAGAAAGACCATCTTTATATAATTTCTATAAATTGTGCAGTACAACAATATCTTTAACTGTTATTAAAATATAAATAAATAGACAAGGAATAATCTTTGGATCATTTAATATATCTGTACAAACATAAACATCCATAAATAAATGAAGATAGATTCAGAATAACCATCTGCTAGGAAGTTAGTTCAAGTCAAAACACTTAAAAATTGGCACTGCAGACTGTATTAATGTAAATATGTATTTAGACATTTAAATATCTATCCTCACATACAGATGTTCTGATTCACTGCAGCCTTCATTTGGGAACTGCTACAGGCTCAGGATCAACCCACTCAGGTGGCTGCTGAAAATTGGATTCAGGTGCTAAATTTTGTGTTTCTCTGAAATATTGGCACAAGTTCATAGCCTAACAATAAGTCTGTCTCCACAGCTGCTTCCTTGCCATAGCGTAAGGTAGAGGTCACAAGAGCCTTTCTCTGTGAGTAAATAATTTGATAATTAGGTGAAATCTCCCTGATCATGAAAGATGTAGATTTGAAACCAAATAGTCTGGGCTTGTTTCCTGCTTCCTGGGAGAGCGCTTCATCACTAAGTTTTCAAATTATGAAAACTAAGGCAGTCATTTCTGCCCTTGCTCTCTTTTTTTTTTTCCTGCCTTAAAAACACGAGGCTTAATGGGCTATAAGGTTATTCTTTTCTGTAAATCTTTCCCACCTGCCCCCTAAACTCACATAACTTTTAAATTTGTTGTCCAAATTCAGTCAAACCGAAAAAGGGGCAGAGCTTCTAGAAAAATAGAAGGATTACCCTACGTCTGGGTAGGAGGAAGGGATCCAAATTCATGTCCTGGTGAGAGAATTGTCAGTAGACCCTACTGTATGCAAGAAATACAAGGTGTTAAAACTTGCCTTAGCTCATACCCTCTATGAGCTGGTAGAACTCGTGGGAAACAAGTTGTCATTGTAAAGAGGTGTAGTGCAAAATCAGCACACATCCATGGGAAACAGGCAACACTAGAGTTTCCTGACAAAACTTGCTTTTAAAGAAATCATTCGGTCTCATGCAGAAGGAATGGCAATAGCTATCTACCATCAGGAAAGCTCCTGGGCTGTAGCTCCAGGCCAAATGCAAATATTTCAATTAGAGAAAAAGTCTTCTGCTCCCTGTTCCCCACTGGCTACCTCTGTGAGACTCACTGATCAGCCCTTCACTCACTTGAACATTGGTCTTGGGAATCCAGCTCCTAGTATATGCTGAGAGGTAAGTTTAATGCAGCCCTACTGAGTCTCCTGCAAAGCCTACAGGTATTAAGTGTTGCAATTCCTCACATGGTCTAAATTTCTGTTCTGGCTGTAAAAGATTTATACCACAGTGTTAGTGCCCTGTGTCTAATTCTGCCTGTTTTCACAGTTGTCTTCTGTGGATGTGTGAAGTTAAGTCAGTCTGTTAGCTGAAAATTGTGAGTGCTATTATTGTTCCTCTGCTATAAAATCAAGTTCTTATCTTCTCGTGACATTTCCCCTACAGAACTAGAACCATAACCCCAGTTTAAGCCATTCTGAGCTGCTAGATAGAGATAGAATACAAGGGCAAAGATATGTAAATAAATTAATATTAGCCTGACTTCTTCAGTGTCTCCTCAGGACTCAGTGACAGTGGTTATAATCTCTGCCAGACAACTATCAGCAGTTTCTGGAACTGTTGAGGCAGATGGCTGAAGCACTAGATCTGATAACAAGCATGCCTGAACTTACTGACTTTTCTGCATTTTTTGATATTAGGTAGAGAGGATATTACAAAACCAGCAAGATATTTCTAGGTTACACTTCTGGGTTTTTTCTTACTGTTTTTAAATTTTTTTTTCTTTTTAATCTGTACAATTAAAGGAAAAGGATACAGTAGAAGAGGAGAGGTCTCAAGTGCTGGGAGGCTGTTGGTATCTCTCTTCTCACAGACTGGTAACAGTCTCAGTTCACCTCTTATGAAGTCAATTCTTTAGCTGATACACACCTTTCTGTAAGAGCCCTATGCTTGTGTTAATACAGTTGACATTCCGTTCTAATAATTTCCCAAGCAGACTTGGGAGTAAGTAGGGAAATAAGTAAGATTCTTACTCATAACTATAAAGCAAAAATTCTGGGCTCTAGTAACAGATGTGCAGATAAGCCTATCTGCCCTTTCACCATGTTTTGCTATAGAATTACAGCAGAAAGTCAACAGGCTCAGATATAACATGCTAATTGGCATCCAGTGGGATATATCTAGTTACACTGTGGAATTATTATGCTAAACCATGATGCATATATTCTTATAGTTAGAACTTTTATGAAGCATACTTCAGAAAATTAACTAGCCAAAGGAATGTCCTTGGCTTCCCTTCCTCCACTTTCAGCCTTTGTTTGTCTTATACTTCTCCCATGTTCACATTCTTCTCCCTGGGACAAGAAATGTCAATTTTACTTATCAGTCAAGCACCCAAAACTTCAGCTGTGTTAGGACAAGTAATTCAGGAGGACCTTTCCAGATACCACCAGCCAGTGATGACATTTGTTGGTGACTCATTAATTTTCCTCACATGATTTTATTGAGAATAACGTATGTTATTCTTTTCCCTTAAAATAACATCGTTTCCTTCAAAATCACCATTCTGCTCTAGCTGCTGTTGTCCAAAAATGCTCAGTGATTTTTTCTGATGCAGAATTTTCTCTTAATCTTGAGGTACTGCTTCTGTGGGTACCAATTCAGCAGCAGTGCAGCTGCAGAGTTGGGTCAGAGACTTGTAAGCTCACTGCAACCATTAGCATTAAATAATATAGAAGATGAAACAGTCATCTGTGGTCTGCTGGAGAAAAGTGATAAAGGAATTTTGTGAGATTTCCTCTTTTCCTCTGAAGCCTGTACCTATCCACTGAGCAAAAAGCATTTTAGGAAAACTTCAAGAGGATATTGCTCTCAAAATATTTCCCACTTAGATATGTCACACGGACTTCTAAGTTATCTTTGCAAGGTGTCCCAAATTTATCTAAAAACCCCCTTCATTAATTTCCTTCATAGGAATGGACATTTCATTGTTATTAATGTAAAGCTGATTACAATGTGTGCATGTGCTCTCACATCACCCAAGTGTGAGAAAGCATATTTAAGATGCCATGGAAGAATTTTCTTGACAGCTTTTTACTTTTGCACTTCATTAGAATACATGAAAATGCAAACTTCAAATATTCAAACACGATGTGCTCTGCTGTGCTATAGAACTGTTTTCTTGGCTGTTTTAAAGCTCTAGGCCAGCCTGAGCTGACCAAGAGCATTCAGCCATATCACTTGCTTCTTCTCTTGCCTCTTCCTCGCTGACCTGACGTGCATGCGTATGTGTGTGATGAGCTGTTTTCCTTTGGAGGCTGAGCAGCTGTAGGCTTGTCAAGCACCAGGGCTGCAAGGACTGTAAGATGAATGAATGATGAATAGGGAATTAAGACTGGGGATACAAGACATAGCATGCTTTAGCAATGTTAGAGGACAAAAATGGTCATATTTTCCAGGATTGACTGGAGAATGATAAATGACAAAAAACACTTGTGCTTCAAAATGCTGGCATGGCAGCAAATCAGGATAGCAAACACTCAAATGACCACTGCAGAGGAGATGAGATTATTGTAACTACTTCACTGCCTATAGATACATGATATGTGCAGCAGTTTCAGACAAGCAACTGCAAATTCACCTGAAAAGCAAAGGTATTTTTTTTTAAGCATAACTGTTTAGGTTCATTGCTTTTGTAATGAAGTGGAAGGTTATTAAGAGAAGTATTAAAAAGTGAACCAGAAGTGCTGCATTGTTAGCAGTTGGAGGTTGTCACTGTTATGACACTTGCATGATCAGTGTTAACCAGGTTCCAAATCACAGTGCTCAGCATGTCATGTATCCTCTTTGCACACAGAAAAGCCACTTTTACTCCCATGTGTAGTTCTAGAACAGATGTTTAAAGGTCTTTTTTTCAACAGCCTTAAGTCTTCTGGATGATTGCAATTCTTCAGGTGTAAGCAATTCAAGAAAGAGCAGCAGTTTTTTCCTATATATGTTTATTATATATTACAAGATACAAATATATGTTAATAAAAATAAATATAAATTAATATAATATATAATTAATATATTATATATTTTTATATATTTAAATGTATGTATATATATATTTATATTTATTTTTTTATATATTCATACATACCAACAATAAAATTGTGTCATGAACACTGGAAATCAGAAAAATATATTAATTCTTACTCCTACTGCTAGGACCTTTGCTTGTTTTTTATTTTTATCAGAAAAAAAAATGCTATCTAGAATGGAAAAAATAACCTTTAGTTAATAGTTTTTACTGGAATATCTCAATTTTCTTAAAACAATTAAGGAAAGTAATAATGTGTAATAAAACAAATATATGGGATATATTAAAAATATTTTTTTTCAAAATATTTTAACATATGTCAATACTAATTTTACCTTAAAAAACTGCTAATCATTTCCCATCCTATTGTTTTTATATGCACTTATTCTATGCAATTACTTCATTTTTACAAAAAAATGTATTTAGGCCTCACTAAAATGCTTGTGTTTTAATAACACTGTGACCCCTTTGTGAAAACATTAGGAGCAAATTTTAATATACACAGCCTTGAGTCTGTGATACCTTTAGTGGCACAGTAAATGATTTTATATTAAATAGTAAAGAAAGTAATCTTATAAACATTGAATAAGTGGCAAAACAAAAGGTTTTGCTGTGTATTGCAAGAGTGTGTCAGTCTACAAAATCTTAATAAGTGGTTACTTAATAAGTAAAATCTTAATAAGTAAAATCTTAATAAGTCAGGTTACTGACATGTAAATATCCTCTATCACCTGGTACTGGTGTAATTAAACAGGAAGAAGATTGAGTGTTTTCCAGTTAAGAGTCACTAATGAAATACTTACTTTTCACTTATCAGTTTTCACACTTAGCTCAGATCCCTAAAGTTAAAAAAAAAAATCAGTATGAATGTAGTGTATGTGCAGTTTCTACATTTTTTCAAAAGGCTTCAACTTACTCAATTCAAAAGCCATGAATCTGCAGAAATGCCACACCTAGGAGACACAATTTGCATTCCTGTAATACTACACATTATAATACATTTTAGTTGTATAAAAATTGGCTTTTTTCTATTTGCTTGAAAAGCTGTTATGAATTCAAATTTATGCTTTTCTTAATAAAAAATGTATAGCTGTTAACTAGCTTTTGATAAGTATTTATTTTTATGTTCTTCATAAAAAGAAAGCAAATTCACATAATGGGAAGGCTATTTTTTATCTATAATACAAATTAATTCAACTGAAAAACAAAGGAAGAGTAATCAGAGTACCCAATCCATTTATATATATATATATATATATATATATATATAAAATATAAAGACACGCCAGAAGGAGATCTCCTGATCCTTATAGTACTGATACCTGTGGAGCAGGATGTTCCTTTATATCTGACTTGAGGATAAAATAGCACATTCCAGTTTCAATGCTAGTTGTCCTTTAAACTGCTTAAATTCTATCCTTGTCCTACAGCTATGAAAGAAATCTTGGCAAATCTACACAGTCATTCATAGCTTTCATCTCCTTGACCTTTCTCAAATCACTGCTAAAACACCCTCTGTTGACTTCAGGCTCTTGCTTATTTAGCTTAATTAGTGAAGAGTGAAACTATAAAACTGGCAGCTTTAGGCATATTCAGCAACCTGTAGGCATAGCTAACTGCTTGCTTCCATTATTGTGATGAGAAATTTTTAATGCATTGCCCTATTTTTATATGGTCGCATTCCACAAAATCACAGAATACTTAGGGTTGGAAAGGAGATGACATAGTCCAACACCTCCTGCCAAGGCAGGGTCGTCCAGAGCAGGTGACCCATGAACGTGTCCAGGTGGGTTTGGAATGTCTCCAGACAGGGAGACTCCATGGCATCCTTTGGCAGCCTGTTCCAGCTCTCTGCAATCCTCAATGGAAATAAGTTCTTCCTCATGATGAGGTAAAACTTTCCCTCACAAAAAAAGGGCTCACCCTTCTGTCACAAAGTTAGGAAAGCAGTCATTGAAATCATTTAGTTCTCTGTGCAATTTTTGATTGGCAAATAGACTGAATAGACTCCTTAAATGGTAATGATTTTGAATGGCAACATTAGACACAACCAATTCCATTAGTACGTGGCAGATGTACAAACATAGCAGCAGTTATTAACACAAAGTAATGGATTACTGAGCTTTTTGCTTGTGAAGGAAAACATAGGGTTCCCCCTTAAAAGCATTTTGGTTGCATTAATAAAAAAACTTCCAATTGGTTGAAAGAGGATGGATTACTGAGCATCTTGGGTTTAAGTACATGTGTAACTCAATGTCACAAATTATCTGGTTTAGGTTTGTGTTTCATACTGAACTCAGTGATCTTTGAAGCACTTGAGGACTTTCAGGTTTGTCACTTTGAATTACATTAAAAAATAAATCATGTTTATTCCACACACATGCAAAGATTTGTTTTTTCATGGTTTTAATTCCTTTTGCATTAATTATGCTATATTTGGATGAGAAATTAATGGGATGAACAAACATATTTCACATCAGTCCAGCAAAGCTATGCAAATTGTGTACACACAAACAAGATTTCTAACAAAAAAAAATATTATTTACTTTGTACTATCTGGCAACTGACAGAACATCAGATTCACATAACTGGTGCAAGTCTTGTTGCATGTTAAGCATGATTTGTCACTAATATATTGTTTTGCAATAGTAAATGTTGTCCCAAGGCCAATGAGATATCAGCCTCCAAATTCCATTCCCCTGTAGAGCATACTATTTATCTAAGATAATTTAACTCTACTTTGTTTGATACTGATCTGTAGAACTAACATGGGCAAACTTCAAAGTCGGAATTAATTGGAGAAGTTTAAATACTTATAAAGGAAAAAATATTCACTTTTTTTTTACTGTATTGATGTTTGCTAATAAATTTTGTTACAAAACCTGTGATTTCTTTTTAATTCTTGTACTTCTATTAAAAAAAAAAAAGAGCAAAAAAAATCCCAAAACCTGGGCTTAGAAAGGATTACATGTGATATTGACAACATTTCCTGGAAATGGAAAAACTGCAATAACAGCTGCTGTGTTGGCTCCTTTTCAGTTGGGCTTTTTTTTGTTTGTTTGGTTTAGATTTTTGTTGGGTTGCTGATTCTTTGTTTTTTTGTTTTTTTTTTTACTCCAGCAATTTGCAAGTAGTTGCAGCTATCTCTAGTAAGCTTACATCATTACTAAAACATCATTTCCATATTTCCTGTCCAATCACACCACTTCCTCTACTTGCTGACTTGTTGAGTTTCTGAATAGCATTTATAGTAACAGGGCTTTCATTTTACAACAAATGCTTATTTGTGAAATAACTAAAAGCTGGCTGCATATGGAAGATAACTATAGGAAGAATCTATATTTTATGCTAAAGCAAAAGGCCTTGAATGAGAATTAAGAAAATCTTTTCTAAGACATGATGAGCTGAAATGTGTCTATATTAGTATTCTTTTAATATGCCAAGCATACATGCCTTCTTGGATTGAAATATTCATCTACAATCTCTGCAGTACTGTAACATTGTAAAGTGATAAACACTCAGCACTAGTGATGAAAAATAGAAGAGCCAAGGAAAGCAAGAGACAAGGAACTCAAGTGTTGATAGTTTGAAAAAATAGGTCTGTGCTTATTCAAAGATTTGGCCTTCTTAGGTTATATTAATATATTTAGCCTTAATGTTTTAAAGTGCTTTGAAATATATGTGTTAATTCAGTTTTTAAAATTATGTTTCATTTTCAAATCAGTGTTAATGAAATTTTATTAATTTTTCAGCAAAATTTATGCCTCTTTCCCTGAAATAAGATTAAGCTTCCAAAAGCAGTGTTATATATGTAGTAATCTTTTACTACCCCAAAAGTTTAGATTTCTTTTGTATCAAAACAGATAATAATTCTTCATATGACATTTGTAACTCCAGCAAGTCCTCCTGCATGAAACACATGTTCATATTTAAAGTGTAGCACTCTCCTCCATCACATTTGAAATGTCTGGTGAAAAACTTTGTCAGCCCAAGCGGATTTCTGCACCCTTTTCCATTCTGGGATTACTCTGTGCTAAGCAACTGCAGATATTCCGCCCTGAGCAACCTGGTCTAACTTTGGAAATGAGGCTGACTTACAGCAAAGCATTTGGACCAGATGACTGCAGAGGTTCCTTCCAACATAAAGTACTCTACCTGCTCTTCTTTCCAACACTCTAGCTTTGGGACCAGCCTACTTGAGGCCAGTTTGCACTTTGTGTGTACATAATCTAGACTTATCCTAAAGAACATTTAAAACTGATGTTCACATTGCTCTGAGCCTTCACAACAGGAACATTGGGTTCTCTGGGTTAGTAACAACCACAACTCATAACCTCCTGTTGTCTCTTCCTTTCCCTGAGTGGAATGAATTGGAAATGTCCCACTGTTTCTTACCAGACAGGAGGAGTTTAGACTCTTACCCTGTGACTTTTCACACACTTTCAATTAAATGAACAGGGAGACTGAACTACCTCATCCTTCCTGGAGCTGACAATTTCAAAGCAGATTTCTGAGTCACAGTGATAGGAGTGGTGCAAAGGAGCCTTCCTCTCTCCCCACACTGACTCATCAGGGCTTTCATTTTCCACTCCAGTCAGGAAACCAACACATTCTATGACAATTAAATGTATCTTAACAAGAAGACTGTGAAAGCTTAATTAAACTCTGAGCTATGCCTGAGCAGTGAACTTACATGATGTGAACCCTGACATGGATGAATGTCAGTCTGTAGCTGAAATAAGCTTCCATTTATTTCTTGGTATTGGTGATGACTTCTAGAAGGAAAGAAAGCCCTGAAATATTCCTCAAATTTTTTTAATGCTAGCTTGTACTGCTTAACTGCATTTTGTTATGTGACAGGCTCAGTCACATTATAGCTGGGATTTTTTATTTTGAAGTAACATTCAGATTAGCATGTTGCATTCCTGTAGTCATTCTAATTGCTGAAAACAGGTGTTGGTTTGCTAGGGTGAACCGAGACACTTAAAATGGATTTTTACCATAGTTATATTTTACCATAAATTAGTACTTTCATTGTCAACAGTAAAAGTTGAGAATCATGGTTTGTGACTGATACCTTCCATGACTTGGAAGTCATTTTACCTTTCAGTATCTTTGTTTTACAAGACTCAAAAGGAAGGAATGATACTTCTCTTTCCAAGTAGTTTTATTGTTTTTGTCCCCCCCCCAAAAAAAAAAGAAAAAAGAAAAAAGCCCACTCCAAACTGTTATACCAGAACTCTTTGTTAACTAGTAGCACTTCAAAAATTTCTGCTAAGAATCATTTGTTCCAAGACAAGCTGAAATACACAAGTGTGACTATATACACAAAATTAGTAAAGAAACCCTTTCATCAGTAAAGAAAAAGGAATTACATTTGAGTTACAATTTGATTAAAAATATTCTTTAAACAATTTGATTAAAAACGTCCTCTAAACATGGGGCTGTCTTCACAGTCACTTCAGAAATTTCTTTTAAATGTTATTCCAATACTAAGCATTGCTCAGATATTTAACATTTGTGGAAAATCTAATATCACAAGATCTATGACATCCCTGCAACAACAGGTGTATGAAAACCCTGCCTTTAATTTGTGTAAAGTAGAACCTTTGGAACAATCACCAACAGGAGCAATATCTGGTATCTGTGAAACACTTAAAAGCAATATATTTACGAGACTGAAAACTCCTCTTTTTGAGATTTGGCCTACCTTGAAGTGAAATCCAATAAACTAAAAGAATGCCTTGGACACTTTCAGGTGCTAACAAATGTCTAGAGTTAAGAATAGATCTGACTGAGCACTAAGGGTTGGTTTACCTTTCTTGTCCACTCCAGGATGCCAAAACTGCCATATCAGGCTTTTAGTGCATAGAGAGAAACTTGCTCATCCTTCTTTAAAGCAATAATATTTTATATTTGTAGCATTACCCTAGTAAAACTTTAAAATTAAATGACATAGAATACAAATAACACCAGAATTTCTTTAATATCCCAAATCATTAATAGAAGCATGTCTAGACTCAAATACAAACCACCTTTTATAGCAAAATTCAAATCCTCCTCTGTTCCCTGCCAAATGCTGAGTTCACTCCCTGAGGGCCTGAGCAGGGTTTCCTTGGCTACATCAGCTGGCATTGGCAGGGCAGGGAGTGCCGCTCCCGGCCTTGGTGTGCTGGCTGATTTCATCAGCTCACACAGGTCTTGACAGGTGCAAAGGCTTTCACTTCACTTTGAGCACCATAAAACCTTTGCTGCATGATTTGGGAGATTGGTGACTAACTTTTTGATCCAGGAAGGGCTGGGATCAGGGATACTGATTGTAATCCTCTAGATCTCTCAGTAGTCTTTCAATGTATTTCTTCTAAACATAGACATAACATTTGTTCTGAAATGAGTTATTGATGCATGCTTAATTTGCCAGACATTTCACTTTGAGTTAAAGATATGACAAATGTGCTTCCTAGCATTTTCATCTTGATTTATTCTTCCTCACAGAGGACAACTTCATAAAGAGTTTGAATCAGATCCATGTTCACACTTTACATATGCAACATTTTTATGGCTGACAAAGCTGGCTTCTCAGGCAAACTAACTTGGAAACAGTCAAACTAGAGAAGGGCATGCTGAGACCCCTTTACTTCCAAGGCTATTTTTTCCAACTAATCATCATTATTATTACAAGTAGATATTTACCCTTAGGTGCATTGGACAGATCATTCTGACTCATCCATTTAATGGATGTTGTCCTCTTGGACTAATGATAATAATTTTTGTATGAAAGCTTTGCTAATTCCTATAAATACATAGGATAGCCATTTTAGTACTTACCAGGTGACGTAGATGCTGACATAACCTTTCTAGTATTGTTGGTTGTAGCTTGTGTCATGACACTGGTGTGAATTATGACTGTCTTGAGGATGCAGACCTTCATAAAACACAGATGCTGTGTAGGAAAAATATTGTAATGACGGTCTGCACATCACACATTCAGTCTTCCCTTGCAGACTCTTTCATTTATCATTGCCTCATAGTCTTAGGTACCTTTTCTTCAAGCATCTGAGACATAATTTTTTTGTACAGACTATATTCTATAATAAAGATTGTAACATGCAATTCTGGAAAATACCTCTGGTACCAGCATTATCACAGCTTCTCATTGGCCTCCCCCAGACTTTCTTCAAAGTGTATCACCATTACTTCCCAATAGCTTTTTTTTTTTTTACTACTTCTTTCAAAGAACTATGAAAGCTGTGTAAGCTCATTAGCAGAGCATGTGTGTAGGCTTAAAATTAGAGATAATAGACATATGGTTGGAAAGTCAGTAATTCCTTTACATATTTGCCAAGACTTAGGTCAAGGTTCAGGGTTTCCTTTGTTCAAACTGGTGAAATCAGAAATACCTCTGTGTTCTGGGGAGGGCTTCAATGCACATGCAAGACAGGTGATGAGGCAGAGTTATCTCAGTTTCCTTCTGCAAGAGCAAGCCATATTTATTTTAAAATGCACCCAATTGTGATATGCTTTTCTTTTTGCACTGCTTTTGTATAAGTCAATCCTCTTTCTAATAGTTCTTGGTGTTTTCTATGTACTCTTATAATCTGTTATTAGTAACATTACAGAAAATTCACTGTAATAACTTTTGATGTAACAACCCTGGCTTTTCATGTCAGTGAGATTAACAGTTAATGTATTGGAAAATATTTGTGTGCTTAAAAGTAATCATCAGAAAAAATAAATTACCTCCTTCCCACTCAAGAAGCACAGTCCTCGTATGTCACGTCAGTATTTGTAAAACAATTTAATAAAAAGTGAAGTGACATACATGTGTGTAAGTAGTCAGCTATTTTACAGAAAAATTCATCAAAAGGATGATTTTTGCTCAGGTTCACTAGCTGTTTCTTCATGATCATGGTTCTCCAGTTTTTGCTGGTAACAAAGCCATAAGCTTTAAACCCAGATCTTTGGGCTTAGATCTAGGAGAGGATGTGAGGACTGGTGCAGTTGTACATCTACATGGCATCAGCCTGGGGATCTAGAAGCAACAGTAGGGCAAAATCTACCCTTGCCTTAGTGTTTGCCCTGTTACAAATGTGAAAGGCCAGCTCAGCCAGAGAAGTTGCACTGTCCTGACAAATGGGTCTTTCTCTGGCTGAGTGTGAGTGCCACTGATTGTTTGAGATCTTAACATGGGCACATTGTGACCATTGCCCAGAGTGAGGCCACTGGCTGTTTGCATGTGGACTATCCTACAGCAGTGTGACAGCTCCCCACTACACCAAACCTGGTCTGAGTACATTTTGCTCCTTCCAAATTATTTTTTATACATATCTTAGAATATGTATTGGGATACATTTCAGAATATTGTTTAAAATCCAAATGAAAAATATTTTCCTCCTTTAAATCTCTCAGCAACTTTGTAGGTGAAGTTATTTCTTATTGTTCTTATTTTGTTGTCACAGTTATTCACACTGATTTTTAACGAATTATGGTCTATGTATATGAGCGCGTGTCAGCCTTGCTAGTCCATGTTAGAGAAAGCAGTAGTAAATGTTACTGTATCTGGGGACTGCAATAATTTATCCTTTTGCATTGACTTAATTTTACACATTTTTCAGGAAGCTGAAATTGAATGATGTTATACTCCATGTTATACTCCAAAAATCTCTTAGCCAGGTTCCCTCTATCAGGAACAACATAAGTGTGTGACTATGATGACTAATGTGGAGCAATCCCAAACTAATACCTATTCAAGATTTCAAACCATAACAAGTCTAGATTAAGTTATTTTTTAGAAAAGTGCTTGTGCATCTGAAAGTAGAATTTTGTCTTAATTAAGCAGTGTTAAAGATAAAGAAATAATGGTTTTAGAGATAGACTGTGAAAGAGAGAATCCATATTCATCTCATATAAAAATGTGTTTATTTTCATTATTTTTATTTTCATTGCAATTGACCAGCAATCACAATTTTCTATGTTTTTATTTTGAAGTGTAAGAAAAAATTCAATATAACTTTTTCTTTTTCTTTTTCTTTTTCTTTTTTTTTCTTTTTCTTTTTCTTTTTCTTTTTCTTTTTCTTTTTCTTTTTTTTTTCTTTTTTTCTTTTTCTTTTCCTTTTTCTTTTTCTTTTTTTTATTAACCAGTTAATTTAGGTGATGGGATAGAGTACAGCCAGCAGAAGCGTGAAAATATTGGAGTTCTCATCCAAGAGACACTGCAACTCTTTGAACGCTACGGTGGAGAAAATGCTTATATAAACATTAAATACATGATCCCCACTTATACGTCGTGCAAATAAACTGAGTTATATTAAATTGGATGATTCCATCTGTGCTCTAAAAAAACTGTATCTGACTCTTTATGGCATCTTATTAGTCATGCTCTATCTTCTCTACAGCTGCTAAAATAGTGGCTTCTGGGGCATTGGAGTGTTAGCACTATTGTGAACAAGGCTTTCCAATAAATAAATAGTGTCTGTTCCTTTGATTACAATGGTGTACTGTGCTTGTTTGTTCCCCGAAAGAATCACTCCTTTATAACAGAGCTGCTCGAACAGGAATCTGAGTTAAACCTTCACTTGTGTAGACAATAAAACTATAATTTTCATACGCAATTCAGCAATCACTGTTCTGTGTCCGCTTGCTCTGAGGGTGATGTCAGAGGCTGTAACAAGAAGAGTTTATGCTGACTGCTTAATAGGTGTTTGTCATGGAAGAGAAACACCAGTTCAGCAATGCCTCTCTGGCAGCTGTGCTGAATAATGTGCACTGACATACAATAAAGCTGTTGAATGTATATACCAATTGCAGCAGGAAAAATTATATTTTCCATCATAAGGCACTGTCGTTAAATTAATCCAGGTTTCTTACACACTCCTGTTTTCAGCTTCCAGGTGTTTACTCATGGAACTTTCATTGCTTCTTGGTGAACATAAGGCACAAGTACAGTTTTGAAGAAAAGAAGCACAGAAAAAAACTTGAATAAATCAGATGGAAGATACAGCATACGTAAAGTATCAGCCCCTAGCAACACTGTTAATCTGGATAAACAGAATGTACAAGTACATTTTTAAAGGGTACTTGGTATTTTTGTAACTGCAAGGTTGCTATTGCTCTTCTATTGTTATTATTATGGTGTGTATGTGTGCAAACAATGTAACTATTGTTATAGAAATCCCTTACAAATTCCTACTCAGTTTCTCCCTGTTTACCCATAACACAGAACTGATAGAGTCATGAATTTAAGCAAAGCTATTGAGATTGACTTTATTGCTTTTTAAGCATTTCTATTGAATAAACCTGCAAAAAAACAAAACAAAACAAAAAAAAAACAGTCTTACAATTCTCGAAGACAACCATTTAAAATTATTGAGTCAGCTCAAAACAAACCAGAGATATTAACTTTGCCTAAAACATGAGATTTTTTTAAGTATCTTGAAAGACTGTGGGCTTATCTGGCTTTAATATGTTTTCTGGAGCTCTTCAAATGTATGTGAGTTGCACTTTCAAATGTTTCAATGTAACCATTAAGAGTCTGAAATGCACTGTTTGGTATTAGACACATGAGACTTTTTTCAAGTGCTTATCCATATTCATATCCATATTCACACCTTACAAGGCTTGCCCAAGTGAGAGACACAGCCCCTCTGCTGCCCTGCTCTCTTGGATGCTTGCTGGGAGTGTGGGGAGCACCTTCCCACCTGCTGGAACCTTGAGCCATATCTGTTATTAGATTGACATTAGAATGTGGCATCTTCATCCTGAGGATTTTCTTTTACTTTCTTCTCTTTCCTATAAATGAAAAAAAAAAAAAAAAGTTAAGAAGATTGTTACTCTCTCCACCTCTTTGAGGAGCTTCACCTTCAAGAGATGCCACCAGCCAGGAGCATTCACCAGCCCCAGGTTTAGGCATGGCTGCTGGAGATGTGCCTTTTTCCAGGCCCCAGAGGCATTTCTTTCCTGTTTGGGTTTTTGTTTGTTTGTTTGTTTTTTTGTTCTTCCTGAGTTTTGTTTTACACAATTTTTCCAGAGCTACTCTCAAGTCCCTGGAGTTGAGACAAGGTCTGTCCTGTGTCCAACATACACCTGTGATGGGTAAGTACATCCAAGACTCAGCCTCATGTCTAGGGTATCGACAACTCTTTCACCTTCCAGGCAGAAAGGGAGGTGAAGTCTGGCCGTAAGCCTATGCCTCTGGAAACTCCAGAGCTTTGTCTTCAAACCTTGCAGCACAGAGGCTAGCTGGATAATGCAGGGGGGCACAGGCCATGTCTCCTCTTTCAAAAATGCCTTTCTATACAGCCACCCTGGCAGTATCCACACAGCCTTCACTGACAGCTTCTCCCCATTTTCCTTGCTTTATCCCTGGCACCAATGAGCCATACTTTTTCATCGACTGACATCTATGGATTTGGTAACTGTGGCATTGCAGGTTTCCCATGAGTACAGACTGTGCTGGAAAACTGCAGCTCAGAGAGAGCTGAGTTATTCAGCTCGGAAATAAACCAAGCCCTTCCTAGAAGGAGAATTCCCAGGCCGCCTTTCACTCCTCAGATATTTGTATTCTTTCCTTAACAGAAAGTCCAGTACTGCTCTTTGCCTGAGATCAAAAAGCTCCTCAATAGCTGGCTTCAGTTTCCCTGACCCTGGGCTCCAGCTATAGAGCCACATGCAGAAGGGACTGTGCAGGAAAGGGCTCTCGGCCCTGGGTTTTCCCCATCCCATCACCCCTCTGCATTCCCAACATCTCTGCCGGGGTTTCAGGCTCCTCACCAGCCTTTGCAATTCTTTTTCCTAGTCCCCTCTTTTTGCATCCCCTCCCCTTCAGCTCAACTAGGACAAGACTGCTGACTGACAAAGAGACACCATGGAAAATGGGTGAAAACTTTGTGAAGCTGCAGACTTGCTGGGGCCTGATGCCCTCAGCCTTGTGCTCTTTCTTGAAGATTTCTTTCACAAGACATAAGTTCAACAAGGGGTGGCCTTTAGGCAAACCATAAGGGCAATAGAGGTCATGCATATTCACATTAGGAAAAATAGGTTTTATAGAAAAGTGCTTTTATTTGCGTGTTCAAGATGGGAACATTAACCTCCATCAATACTATTCCTATGTCTGGTCCATTGATTTAAAAGTACACATTCTCCCATAACCTTATTATTTCTAGGAGCTGGATGATAAAAAGAAGCATGATAAACCCCACAGGTTGGTAATTTAGAAACACTAAGAATAAAATTATTTTAAGATGTAATTTTACTAAGTCAAACTCTAGGCCTTCCAACCTTGACAATATCCCTTTAAGCATGATCAGCAGCATATTTATAGGCAATTACTGCACAGCTCAGAGCACTTTATAAAGCACAAGACCAAGGACTCATGTGCTTAAGCATACAAGTAATAGTATGCTATTCAATACACTGCTGAGCTGTCTTACTATGCTGAAAAAAAAATATGGTTAAGGAATAATAACTGCCTCTTGTTTGACCAGATATTGTAATTGTGGTCACTGGTGTTCAGGGCAAGCCAATCAACAATTTTTAATTGTAATCAGCTAAAAGGTACTCTGGGCCAGGTGTTTCCAGGAGTATAAATTAAGTGTCATGGCATTGAGCTGAATTTGGCTTAACAGAATTGGTGTGCTTTGTGCCTTACTCTGGGGTCTTCTGCTGCTTTCTAGCTCTCCAGTGCCGGTAAGGAGCACCAGTGAATGAATGTGTGGGAACTGAAGTTGTAAGTGCTGGTTTTCTGAAACTACCTGTTTGAAATATCTCCAGTCTATCTTAATAATTGTCTTAGTTTAGCTGGCAACTCTTTAGCTTGAAGAAGAAAAAAGCACGTGGTAACATTGGCGGGGGAGGGGGGATGGCTACCTTTGTCATGCATTATCATGAAAACTAGCATAAAATAAAATATTTTTGATGATTCCTCCTCAAAGCAGTGTAAGGGACCTCTGTAACTCTGGCACTTTGTAAATGCTGGCAAATGCTGCAGAGCAGTCACTGTGCAAGCTATTGATCCACTGAACACTCCAATTTGCCCATGGGAAGGTGAGCAGGGGCAGGAAAGGCTGGGGCTCCTGCCCAGCTTGGGCTGGGGCTGCCCCAGGGCTCCTGCAGAGGGGCAGAGCCTGGCAGAGGAAGGAGCAAGATGCTGCCAGCACTGGTGGCAGGGAGCCGAAGCCAGGCTTCTTGCTGGTAGCTTTCCAGTGTTTCAAAGAAATGGAGCAGCCAAAAAAGTTTGAAAAGAGCCTCCCAGGAGTCAAATACAAAAGGGCTGTGGGAAGTTGTAAGTAGGAGGGAAGATAGGGGACCCTAGCTGGGAGGGTGTTTGCGCTTGGGGTGCAGGGAGGTGTAGCTGCAGCCAAGCAGGGCAAAAATAAGACATTAGAGCAGACACTATGTGCTTTCCTAATCCTGTCTGGAGACCCTCTGACTTCCAGAAGAGCATACTCCAGTCTGAGGGGCTCTGCAGGCAGTGGGGCACATCACATTTTTCCACTCATCTGTAACATCCTGTGTTTTCTGCCTTAAATAAAAGCAGTGATGTTTGTGGGAACTCCATATAAAGCCTGTCTGCTTGCAACCTCTCAGAGCTGCTTTGTGCCTCCTGGAGACTGGGAAAGGAAGGTTTATGCCCTGGCAGGACAAGAAGTTCCCTGCACTGGCCCCATAATCCTTCTGGCATGTGAGGGGAGGGAAGGGGAGTGTGTGTGCTGGGGCATAACTTAGCTGTTCTTGTTCTTGCCTAGCAAATTCAGCCTGGGTATGGCTGTGGGGCTCCTTGCTGAAAGCTTCCCCTCCTTGGACAGTGCATGGTGGCTTCTGGTGAGGTGGATGAAAGCCTATTTGAGCAGAGACAGCAAACTGCAGCCTCAGGGAGGAAAAAGTGTGTTTCTTGCAGAGTTGGGAGTCAGCTTTGTGCTTCATGCCCCATTTGTAATGCCACAAATCAACAAATACTTTATTTTTTTGCTAGTGTCACTCAGGAGGGAGATGAGCAGCCCTTGCAAACCCCAGCTCACAACCTGCTGTGCTCCTGCTGTGTGTGCAGCAGGACAGGGTCACTGTGCCCAGGAGTGGGGGACACTGCTTCCCTCTCTGGGCTTCCCCATTAGCAGCAGAAGCACCTAATCTTGGCCACCCTGCTATGGTACTTTCCAATCAGGAATGTGTCCCGAGTCCCCTTCCTCAAGGGAGAAAGGAGAGATTTTCTTTTCTCAGAATTTTTTTTTTTTTTTTTTGTCCAACAGACCCCCTCACATAGAGCAAAAGCCTTAAGCTACAGAAGAATGGGCACCTTCAGGGAAGAGAAAGCTGAGGGCACAGCCATGTTGGCAAGGATGTCACCAGGGACGTTTCCGGGACCATGCTCTCTCTGCTGCTGCTGTACCCATGCACAAGAGCCTTCTCCATTTGCTATGGTCTGATGACCCAGGCTGCCAGGGGTGTGAGGTATGAGGGGATGAAATGGGAACTAATCCTAGTGCTTTCCAAATACTGAAAGAAGTTAAATTCTAGCCTCCTTACTCTGCCTTGGTCAAGCTGGATTAATGCATAGAGGTAACAGGAAAAAAGGGAGCACCTAAACAGAGCCATAGTGTTGGATCTTGTATGACATACCCTTAGTTTATTAAATGGTCTCAGCAATCCTGCATCAGCACAATGCTTTTGGAAAAAAAAAAAAATCAGATGTTAAAGTTGTTGGAGGGCAGAACGGGATCAGCTGTACACCAGCCTGCTGTTGTAGCTTGCTCTGCAGAAGTGGGAGCCTGTTGCTTGTGTTATGTGCTGCTTCTGTAGCCATATGATGCACAACTTGGTAGAAATTAATTTAGCCTGCCATACTTCACATGACTGCATGTAAGTGGATGGATGCTTTTGGTAGCACATCCCTCTGCAATAAGTGTTGAAGGCACTGCAGCCCTGTGACTGCCACAGGGTCGTTCTGATCTTGCATGAAATCACATTGCTCTCTGATATGGGCATAGTGATCAAAGAAACCCTGTGCACAAACTCCTCAAAACACAAAAGATTAAAAGAAATCTCATGGAGGTCTCCACATCACAAATACAGCCTGTCAACAACATGTATAGCAATGTCGGATGATGAAGCCCACTGGGTATAGGCAGGAAAAATTAATGTCTGGCATAAAGCATCTACCTTGTGTTGCACATTATGGCATTAATCAGGGGACCTGCCTTTGAATGTGTGGTCCATCCAGTTTTGTATCAAATTTCAATTTCTTTTTTCTGGGTGTAATTTCTAAGCCCTTCCCTAAGGAGCAATTACCAAAAAGCAGCTTGGCTTACCTAACTCTTGCCCTAGAAGCAGGGAATGATATCCCATCATCTGGCCATCTCCATCTTATGCATTAGTCTCATTACTTCATTTTCATGTGTTTTTGCTTCCCGCTTCTCCTGGGTCCCTGTGGTGCTGTGCTGAGCTGGAAGAGATGCTGAAGGATCTGTGTGGGTAGGGGGGAAGCTGATGAGAAGAGACCAGGAGTGAGCAGCTATTCCGGCAAAAGCATTTCCTTAACAGTTTATGATTTGGAAAATGTGAGTTTTGGGGAACTTGCATCTCTTTCTCCCAATACATTGCAGCATTATGGAGGAAAGGAATGGAGGAGGCCCTATTGCACAGATGTTTTGCTTCATCTACTGCCCAGGGAGCGGCTCTGTGGTGGGAAACATTAGCTCTGCTGCAGGTGGGTGACAGGAATGAGAGCAAATGGTGGGAAGCTCTTGGCTTCCCACCATTTGCTCTCATTGTGAGCACTTAGAGGCTGCATTTGTTGAACTTTTGGGGCCTCTGCAGCTGCACATCACCACCCCCTGCCTCTCTGGGCCACCATTTGCTCCCCAGCTACAACCTCAGTTCTTTCTGAGAGAGACTGAGAGTTTTCTGGATTTTCTTTGGCAGAGCCTCCCTAGGCTCTGCTCTTGAGGAGGGCCAGACAGGTGCCACACTGCTGTGATACAAGGCAGCCTGGGACTTCTCCCCTCACTGCCTATGTGCCTTCCAAGGCCTGCTTGGAGCTGCTGATGCTGCTGGGAGGGCAGCTCACATTCAACAGCCATCTTCTCCTCCAGGCACTGCCATCTCTGCCCCAGTGTAGTCATGAAAATGCCTTGCTGCATGGGATGTTGTCACCATCAAAGCTAGGGTATCACGAGGCATCATGGAGCTGAGCTTTGCTCCTCCTAGCACAACCTGCTGAGCCTCTTCTCCCTTTTCCTGCATGGGCTGCTGCTGGTGTTTTCCCAGGCTGGAGCAAGCCTCTTCCCCAGCACACTCTGAGCAAGAAACTCTGAGGTGTGATCTGCAGTTCCCTACCTCTTCGGAAAGCATTTAAATATTTCCAGGGATAAGGTGTGGGGGAAGAATAGACTCTAGCAGAAATAATACTTCAAACCACTACTGTGAGCCCAAAGATAAACCCAGGGTTTCTTTCAAAATTCTCTTAGTACAGGGAGGGGAAATACCTGCAAGATCTCGTCCAGCCCCACATTTCACAGTGTGAATTATTCTTCAGCTATTAACTAGAAGAACTTCATGCCTAACACTTTTTTTTACTAATACGGCATCATCTATGTTTCTTACAAAGGAAGAAATTGCTACTCCACTGCCTCAAGAATCAAAGTAAAGGGAACATCTGCTGCAAACTTCTTGCATCGGATTATTGTTTGCTATGCATTATTACTTACAGTAGTAATGTGACTAAATTAAAGCTTTCTTCTCTTGTGTTTGCCTTTATGCATTGCTTTGGTATAAAATGTGTGGCTTGCTTCAAATCAACCTACAGCTAAAACTATGTCCGCATAGAGCTGAGCCCACATATACTTAGATGCAATTAGGGGCACAATTGGAGCATTCTGAAAGATTGCCTTTAAAAGGCCTTTTGTTCACTCCCCCATAGGGACTGGGTGTTATAAGCATGTTAAAATGCAAGAGTAAGGGAAAAAAAAAATCCTCTGTGAAGAATTCTGTAGAGGCACAGCTATGTTTTCTGTAGCTTGGCAGCTGTCTGTATTAAAAGGCTGGGGAATGACTTGTGTTGTGAGAGTGATGATAGTTTTGATAGGAATCCCCCACATCACAAGAATGTTCCTAATGAAGGAGGAAAAGCCCACCAGAAACATTCCAGGGCTGTGAACCTGCAGGCAGCCAAGCCAGCATCTGAGCTCCTCTGCACAGACAACAGCAACAAATCCAGCTGCTTCTGCAGAAGAAAGAGTTAATGGTTATTTTTCTTTTCCTGCCTTTCTGAAGTGCATGCAGTCTTACCAATGAGCTTAATTGATTGAAAAAAATATCTGGAAAATAAAGCTCTTGAACTTGTGTGCCTAGAAACCTACCAGCGTCATGTGCATAGCAAAGGCCACGTATCTCACAAAATACCACAACATTTCACAAAGGAGGTTTAAGAGCTCTAGTTGAATAAAGCTTTCTCTGTGAAATGTTGTTATGGATCTACAAAGCAGTTAAACCCTCCTTGGGAAAAAAAAAGTGTACATCTCTCAGAGTGTAGTGGTGGCAGTGTAACTACCACTGAGGCCTCATTAATAAGGTTTTCCTTCTTTATCAGTCGTAGGAAAAAAATAAAGCCTCATCACAGAAAAGAATTTAAGTTAGTAAATTCTGGCCACTTGCTTTTAAATTCTACGTGTGTGTGTATATATATATGAATCTGTGGAATAGTGTTCTGGCCTTCTTTAAGGGATAGATCCTCTTACTTAAATCTAGTAATGAAAATAATAAGGCCTAAATTAACTTGATAAGACTGTTTTCTATCAATAATTTTGCTACTGCCGTACTGCAGGATTGATTTTTGTGGTCTGTGTTATAGCAGCTTTTAATTATAAGACACCCTTGATACCACATGAAGTAGGAAAAATGGGCAGTTGCAAACTCTACAGTGTTTTTTTCATACATATTATAATGGTGGGTTTTTTCTTTTCAAAGGAAGAAAAATAATATTGCTCTGTTTTCAGTGGGGTTTTTAAAAACCTTCTCACCGAGCTTTTTTTAGCTTCTCGAGAAGATGGTTGCATTGCCCTTGCTCACAGCTTCCCTTCAAACCCATGAATATTTCCAGCTCTTTATTACTATTGTGCAGGATTGCATTGTATTTTCATGTCTTCCATATTGCTATAATTATGTCTGGGGAATGGAGATGGATGGTCTGCTGAGTGTATGATTGGTCTGTCCACATCCCTCACTCAGGGCTGTTTTCTATAATTTAATCAATAGAAGGCAGTTGTACAAACAGTAGTTTTTAATTTACAATTTCAGTTTCAAGTTTCTCATGAAATTAATATTTTTTTAATATATAAATCAATTTCATTTGCTTTGCCTGAGAAATTTTGTGACAATTTTTTCCCAGTCCCTCCTGTGAAACTATGGCACTGACTCCTGGGCAGCATGGTCCATCTGCCATCTTGAAGGCTTGGGGAAGCTACTCTTCCATCATGAACATTCCAAAATGAATCTTGAAGGGCAGATGCTGCCCCTGAGGTGCAGAAATGTCTGCAAACTTGGCTGAGAGTAGGGTGAAACGATCTATGTGCTGGTCCTGACTTGGAGCTGGGCTTATGAACCAAGGATGGGAGATGACATCAAAGCTGTGGCCTCCAAGGAGGTCAGTGAAAGGACCTTTCCAAGTGCCATAGGGTGTGTTTAGTTGCCACCTTAGCCAGCTGTGTGTGGCCCTGGTGGTGGTCGGGCACCTGCAGAGCCCAGCCCTGCAGCACTCACCATCCTGCTCCTGGCAAAAGCAGATGCTCACTGTGCCCAATGTGCACTGGGCTGCCAAAGCCTCTGCACATCTGCCTCCTTCCTGCCACAGCAGATGCTTGCTATAGCGGGACAAGCAGCTGGTAATTGGCATCAGTAAGGCTTGGTGCCTGGGAGAAGGAGGATGAAGCAGCAGTAGGGCATGGGGTTGAACACAGAGATATTTTTTTACAAGGGAGATGCCTGTGCTGCTTCTTTGCATTAGCTTTGCTCCAGGCAAGAACAGGAATAATGTGTGTGCTGCAAATATAGGGAGGCCAGGAAAGAGCCGTGGCTGCTCACTTCTCATGCTTGGCTAAGGGTCACTCTCTCTTAACCCTCAGTGGATGTGGTGGAGCATTATGGTGGGCAGGGCAAGCCAGCACAAGCCCTCTTCCTGAGGGGTTGGTGGATCCCCAGGGTCAGCCAGCTGAAATCCAAAGTGCTGCTGTGCAGTCAAAAGTGCTGCTATTTCTGCTTTTAGCTGAGCAAACTGCAGTCACACAGAAAATGTGTGCTGGAGCAGAGGGTGCAATGCAGTCACTTGCTCTAACAACTGCTGATGCCATTCTGGCGCTAGACCTCCTCCTTGCCTCTGTCTCAGTGCAAGGGAAATGAGGAAGCAGGGCCGTATGACTGCTCTGGTTTCAGTTCAGCACAGACAGAACTGGCTGTAGCTGCACAGAGCCACAGTTGCTGCTAAATATTGCCCATTTTAGCCTTCAGATTGGCCTTAATGAAGTCAAAGGGACTATTCACAAGAAAAAGAAGAGCAAGGAGCTGGCTGCTGAGCTTACCTTAGACAACGTTGTTGCTGTACAGTGGGTTGCATGGGGGTTTTCTCCAGTACATTTTTCTTCTCCCCCAAGCGGTTCTTTAGATGGACCATGTTTGCATGTAACCATATTTCTGTGTTATAGCTGTGGGGTCTTTTCAATTGCATTCTCTGTGTTGCTTTGGTTCATGCAATTTTAATCTGTTTTACTCATTAGCTCTTAACCTGCAATTTTCTATTTAAATTACTTTCTACAGAAAATGTCAGGAAGCTGGGGAGCTCTGTCTCTTACATGATGTTGCGATTTGATAAAAAAATAGTGTGCACCTTTCTTTAAACACTGGATAAGGTTAAAATCTGTGATTTTTATCTATTTGTTTAAGAACTTACACAAAACTGCTACTATCAGACAATAATAAGAATCATGAAAATTCTATGAAAGGAATTTCTTTTTATTGTGAACTTTACACCTCTTCACTTATTTCAGTAAATGCCCAATAAAAGTGCAATAAATCCAATACTGTAAATGCACATGGAGAGGGTTTGTACTTCAGGCTTTGCAGCTGCCTGGCTTTCCTGCTGCATGTAGTACCCAGTCTCCTGTGGTGCCAAGGGCTGCCTTTTGGGGCCTTCCCAACACAGGCTTGGAAAAACCCACCTTGCCTGCAGCACATGCTGCCCACTTGATGCTATGCTTGAGAGAGGGAGGAAAATACCATAATCATAAAAACCAGCTGTGGCTGATGCCCAAAGGCATGTGGGAAGGGAGTAGGTCAGGGGCTGCACCCCTGTGAGGGAGAGGGGAGGAAGGGAGTGAGGGATGTGCTGCGTTGCCCAGAGGAAGTGGCTGAGAGCTTTGGTGTGTGGTGCTCTGGTAAGTACCACAGGTAAACTCACAGATAAATGTAGAATTTGTGAAAGAAATTAAGTTGGAGGAGTAATGGGACCAAACTCTGTGTCAACAGCTGCTTGTTCTGAACTAGGCAATAGCCTTTAAACTTGATTTTAACAGGGAAAAATTAAACTGTATTTTTATGCCTTGCTCATTTTCTCAAAAAAAAAAACCCCAATACAAATAGTAAAAATGGGAAGGGAAAAATTCCAAACAACCCAACAGATGAATTAATGTTGAACCAAGATGAAAATAACTCTCCTGTAAGACTGACTGTCTTACAGACAGTAAGATCTTGCATCTGTGATATCTCCTTTAGTAAGGGGAAATATGTGATTGCAGAGGTAGAGAGATGGTAGGAACCACCTCAGCAGCCCCTGCTTCTTCAAGAGCAAATTTGTGTCAGTAAATTCCCAGCTGGCACAACTGCTTCTGCCAAAATTTCCTGGGTACAGAGACAGTTTCCCCTCCAGTCCCAGCTGGAAGAGTAGACTCTCCTGAACAAGGTCAATAAAAGGTCAACCCCCAAATTTTAAATCTCATACAGGTACCCAAATGTGACTGCTCGCAGGCTTTGCTAATTGAGCTGAGAGTGTGAGGCAGGGTGGGATGTACTGGAGAAATATCTCCTTTGGATGTGGACATCCCCTGGCAAGCTAATGAGAGCTCAGCTTACAGTGCCATAAGATTTGCCCTTATAGCCAGAGACTGAGTCCAAGGCTGTTTTCTGAAATTTTTGTCTCTGGCTTCTCTTCTGGAAAAATGAAACCTACCCCTTAAAGTCAAAAGGCAGAGTCCTCTTCTCTTTCCCATCCTCCCTTGTGTTCTCCACTCCCTTACTCACTCTGATTTATAGCTTTGTACTGGAGAGCAATATTAGTTTTCCTAGCTGGTAACATTATCTTTTATTTTTTCTTTTTTAGCTCAGTCCTATGTTTGTTTGAATTTTCATAATATTTTCCTTTATCTCAATGATGACCTACTGCTGCTGCAAGTGAATAATTACAGCAGCATTTTTGACACCAGAGAAGCAGCAGTATGTGCTGCTGAAAAGGTGGCTGGTACATCAACTCTGTGTGTTGGGCTTTGTCCCCCAGTCTAATGGCCTATTTGGGCTCCAGGTGGAAAGTTATCCTGTGGAAAACTTCATTGTGCCAAAAGAGAATGATACAACTGTTGTTTCAAGGGATGGATCCGAGCTGACCTGCAGCAGGGCAAAAATGTCTCAACAAATTATGCCTTGATGAATGGTCTCCCTGCCAGGCCACCAAGAGGCAGCATAAATAAACTGTTCTCTCAGCCAGTGCTTCCTTAGATCTGGCCACCTGGTCCCAGCCTGTCTTCTCTTCTCTCTGTGATTTTTAGCTCAGCACATGCTCAGAAATCCCTCTGGCCAGGGACAGAGCCCTCTACAAGCAGGAGAAATGGAGCTAAGATCTTCAGAAATTAAGGTTTGCAGGCAACATGAGCATAGGAAGAAGTGCTTGACATCAAAGGACTGATGGAGTGAGAGGAGGAAGGTGAAAAAACCTAATGAGAAAAGGAGCAAATGTTCTAGAAGACCTGTAGTGTATGGGAGGCAAAAGGCAATAGAGGAAGAAGGTCAAGGCAGGGAAGACTGGTGGTGTGGAAGAAGGAGTAAAAGGAGTGAGATGCAAATTTAATGAAGAGCAAAGGAAAACACATATCTCTGTAGCAGGTGGACATGGGTGACTGAGGAGGAGAAAAAACTCCTGTGCTTTCATTGCTGTAATGGGAGGATGTGGCTGCTAGATCTGCTCAAACAATACTTGGGAGCTGCCCACATGCTTCTCCAGGAGGCACTGACCCTGAGTATGTACTGTGGGACACCACAGTGCTGAAAAGACACTAAGTGCTTGCAATTGTGATACAAGATAAATAGATACTTATTCCCATGTAGTAAAGAGAATACTGCTTAAATATTTGTGTTTTGGTTTACAGTAGTTTACCGGTGTTGAAGCATCCAAAATATGCTCACAAAATATCAACATTTTAAAGCTATAAATTATTCTGGTTGATTTTCTTTTTTTCCCCTCTAAACAAAAGCAATCATTTGACAGCAGGCTTCTGCAAATAATGCAGCCCATGATACTCTCATTATAAACATCATCTCACACAATATTCTCTCACATGTTGAACCAAACTACTGAGGATGTAGTAACTGATCATTCATAGATGTAGACTGGTAGCTAATAGCATCTTCACTTACCTTCTCAACACTGAGCACATTTAAAATAAATTCAGGATGTATGCATGTGGAAAACTCAATTGCAGTTGCATTGGAGATGAACCAAAAATGGAAGCATTCAGAAATGCTAGTGAAAAATCCAAATAATGACCTGTAGTAGATGTCAGCCTGAGAGGATAATACATACCCTACAATTACCTTAAAGGCTGTCTGTGTGGTCCATAAATACATGTAATTCTATCCAAGTAGATGTACTTTATAACTGGGTGCTGAAGCCAGGCAAGAAAGCTTCTCCCAGTGTGGCCTCATGATCTTTGTGATGTTTCCTTTTCTAGACACAGCTGGCCTTCAGCCATCACTGTATAACTGGTGAAATAAGACAATGCAGCTACTGGATAGGATGAGTATGGTGGAAAGACAGATGAAGGTGCATGTGCCACTGCATGTCTACTGAGGCTGTCAAAATTTCCAGGGCCCATTTCTACAGGGAAATATTTCAAAAGTCCTTGTCTTAAAAGTATTAAAAAACAAAACAAAAAAAACCAAACAAAAATAAACAAAAAAAACCAAACAGGTAAGAAAAAGTCTATTTATACCTTGTGGATACCTTAGGGTGTGCTGGATGCTTCAAGTCACTGACATTTTGGAAACTAGCCATTTGAATTTGTCATGCAGGACCTGTGATTGCTGTTTTGTGTGGGACAGCAGCATGTACATGGTGCTGGTGTGTTACATGTGCACTGCCCCGGGTGGCCAGGCAAAACAGGAGAGCTATTACAAGCACTGCAGTCCATGGAAATGGCAATTTTATGGATAATACTATGTGGTGATTTATTAAAAGCTGTGATTCTCCAGCAGCTTTTATTGTATCATCATAAACCAACACTCCTGTACAGTGCATTAAGCTAGGTAATCCTGTTGGTTCTTCACCAGGGCTGACAAAACTATATGTAAGATTGCATAGGGTGGGCTGGTGAGCTGATAGTGCCATCACTCTAAATGGATCATCACGAGAGGAGAAAAAGCCACGTGGTCAGCACAGCTGGGTGTTCTCCAGGGCAAGGGAACCCACTACCAAAGGGTAAATCCCACTGTTTGCTACGCTAGTCAGTACCAGTGTCTTGCAGGCCTGGAGTGACTCTACTTTGACACCAGTGACAATAACAGCAGAACTTGTCTCTCGGGATTTAACCATTAGGGCAGGTAATTGAGCTCATTGGCCCCTGCTCCCCTGCTAACTTGCTGCAAGCATTTGGGTAGTAGCTTGACCTCTTTATGCTCTAATTTTCCCTTCAACAGCATTTGAACATTAGATGTTTTGCTGAGATGCTGTAATACTCTATTAAATGAGTGAACATGCATCAGACCCAGTGGGAATGGGGTGTGCAGCATTATTAGGATGTATACAATTCTGTTTCTCTTTTCAGGAACGTTTATATTCCACCTCCTAAATATCTTTTGCAAATGGAACTTGCAAAAAAGCAGGGCAAGTGCTGCTAACACAGCTTTGCCACAAACTGTCAAATGCTTATAAACTCTATTTATAGTTACAGTTAAAGATTCAGACATGCAAGCGCTCCATTAAAAGACCACATTAATGAGCCCTTAGAGAAAATATCTCACAAAGCCTTTTGAGCTTGTAACTGTTCAGTTGTTCAGGGCTTCTTGCTTGTTAACATTCATAAAATATTAATACTGTATACTAAACACCAGCTCTTTGTGGATCACAGTGACTTATCTCCCTAGCAGCACTGCAAGGTGCGAGGGGAAAGGCAGCAGTGGCACGGCTGGGGTGGCCAAGCTATGCCACAGGCTGCCAGGCTGCACAGGTCGCTCCCCCACCACCTTATCTGGGGCCTGCCTTTGCTCTCCAGAGCTGACTGGCAGATTGACTCACAGGTCAGTATCCGTGAGTATAATTTCAGAGGGAACAATCAAACCTATTAGCTGAGAGTGGCAGAGCTGGGCCTCCTCACAGCCGCTGCTCCAGAGCGTAGCGAGTATTTGGAGCAAAATCTAATAGATAAAAATCACTGGAGATTTTTCCCTCTTTCCTTCGACATAAGCTAGCTGATGAGAAGTGTCTTTTGAAAGAGAAAAAAATTGCTATATTTGATTTATCATTATTTCCCCATTGTCCCTTCCTGCCCATGCTTATACAGTTCCCATTTTCTCTCCTTTGCCTCCCACAGAATTCCATATTTTAGGTTGTGACAGATGCTCTTGCTTAAATGTTTTTGATAGATGTTTAATCTGAAACTGTTTTATCAAGTCTGCATTTTGTAAACAAAAATCGCTGGAGTCCATTTAAAAATAATTGTCTGTAACCTTTAATATTGCATTTCCATCCATCCACAAGTCACAAAGCACTTGAGCAGTAGAGAAGGCCATTTCTGTGTCTATGTCTGGCTCTTGGCAAGCTGCAGAAGCTGAGGTAGGGCATAATCTTGGATGCTATTTTCTGGCACATGTTAGCCATGTTCTTGTCTTTGTGGTTTTGGTCCTGTAGCCTTTCAAACAGAAGGTGCTCTCCTGGAAGGAATAATTCTGCTCACAAAATGAAAAATAAGGACAGCAGGCTTTTAAAAGCTTCAGGGCAGTTCTTACTGTTCAAATGTGTCATTGATTTCAATAGTGCATTAGCAGGCTTGTTAAGCAGGATCTTAAGTGCTTAGCTTTATTTTATGGTGGCAAGTACCTGATTGTTCAAAATATTAGCATCTTATTGTAACAGCAAACTGGTTCGTACCATAAACTGCCCAGTGCTGAGACTACTGTGCCATTACTGAGTGCCTGATAAAACAGAGTCGTTTATAATCAATTGGTGATGTAGGAGGGCAGGGCTGTGACACTTCCTGTTGCTCTCCTCATTAATTTCCCTTTATCTGTCTCGGTCTGTCTGTTGACAGAGCATTGCTGTCTGTCCTGTGTCCTGTGCACAGGCTTCTGCTGAGTCCCTCCCCCTGAGCCCCACTGCATTTCTGTCCATCTGTGGTTGAGACTCACATTGGCTGTGGAAAAAAAAAAAAAAATTCCTGTGGCCCAAGGGGTGAATTGCTGTACTGGGAGATCTGAGTGGACCAACAGAGTCAGTACATCAGCCACTGAGATGGACATCTCCATGTCAGGCAAATCTTTTCTTGACTCCACTGACCATGCTGACTGACCTCTGCTATCTAAAAGGGGAGTGTGATCAGATCCCCAGTTCTCATGGTCCTGTTCAAACATGTGACAAATCCTTGTGGTGTGGAACAACTTTAACAGCAAAGTTCAAAATTCAGTCCAGGGCACCTGTCTCACATGTTGTCCCATGTGTTGTTAGATAAATTCTTTGTGGAGCTGTGGGTGAAAAAGCCACAGGAACAGGCTGTGCCCCAACTTCAGAGTTTTGGTCAGCAAGCAGAGCCTGCAGCACTGATCCTTATCACCTGCAGGCATAGCCAGGATTGACTTCTACTTAGTGCCATTTTGGCAGAGATAACATGCTTCAGGAAGAAAGCAGGAGAGCAAAGGCTGGGGAAAGGGTGGAGGGTTGTGGGGGACATTGGTTTTGTAACCCACCATCATTTTGTATCTGGCTCTGCAGAAGAGGCCTCTGGGATTTCAGCAGGGCAAGTATGAGGGTCTGCAGTTCTTACAGACTCCCAGGAGCAGCTGGCAATGGAGCCAAGGGACTTGGGGCTTACAACAGTGACTGCCTCTCATATCCTCTGGACACTGAGCATTCAAGAGGTTCATCTCTTCACTTTTTGCATCTGTGTAGAAGTAAATTCCGACCTTGGAGGAATTAAATACTTTAAACCACTACAAAGCAGATGGGTCATATCTGTGTCCTCCGTGCTCTCGGTGGGAAAACAAAGCAAGCTGAATAAACCCTTGTTATCAGAGTCCATAGGCTGCCTTGCTGCCAGTGATGCTGGCTGCAGGCTGGCCTGTGCTTTAGCTGTGTTAAGTACATATATGTTAAGCCTCTGTGTGAAAGCAAAAGGGAAAATTAGAGGAAATTATGTGGGCAAGTGTAATGAACAAATGCGTGTTGGTGGAGGCCCTTTGTATGGGACAAAGGGCCTGGAAAGTGTTAAAAAATGGAAAGCTTCTTGGAGGAAAGCAGCTGGGCTTCTGAGAAAAGAAAAAAGTAATAACTTACAGAATTAAGAAAATGGTTTTTATTTTCAACTGAGTAAAGCACTTAAGTTCATTCACAAATACAAATCTTGACTTCTGTATCCTGGTTTTGGTCTCCATATAATATAAATAATAACACCTTCATTACTCACAAGGTGGTGTGAAAACAAGTTCATTCACTTCTGGGAAGCATTTGTGCTATATGGGAAGTATAGCAAAGACTATGAATATACAGCTAAAGCTGTGGGCTGGCACTGAGGCACTTGGCATCTCCCCAGATATGCCATGTATCATGCAAAAGAGCCAAGAGAGGAGGGTACAAAAACACAGGCCAGACTTAATGAGTTCTGAAATCAGGAACATGTGACTCCCCAAAATTAGAAGTGCAAAAGCTTTGACTTCTCAGAAAACACTGAGAGTTCTCTACACTTCTCAGAACACGGAGAGGGGCATATGTTTTCCAAAAAAAAAAAAAACCAGCAAAAGGCAATGAAAAGGTAGGATGCAGTGCAGAAATACTCAAAGAAATAGTATCAAGAAATCTGTATGCTATTAAGAAATAGTTCTACTTGAAGTAGGGATGACCACTGTGATTGACTGGGTGAAACAAAATGAGCAATAAAAAGAGAAGAATATGAGACATAAATCAGCAGCGTCAGCGTCAGTGCTGCAGGAACAGGTAGAAGAGCTGATTGTGAAAGAATGAAAGAAAATGATACAAAAAGCTGAGACAGAAGAAGAATAGGGGAATAGGAAGGGAAAAGATGTGAACATGATAAAAGTTTTTATAAATTTGCTATGTGAAAAGCCGCAGGTAAGCTGAGGATACAGCCATCATCTTCCTGAGCAACAGGGTGGCTACCTTGACTAAAGGGGGGATATTGCCTAGAAAGTGAATTCTACTTGCACCTCAGTCTTCAGTAGGGAGAGATGTGAAGTGTGTCACAGTTTCTAGACATTTTCCAAGGACAAAGAAAAAATAATTTTTTTAAAAAAAATCATTAAAGGCTACCAGGGAATCAATTTACTATTTTACAATTTACTAAATGCACGTAGATAAAGAACTATTTAAAAAGGGGGTTGTTTACACCTCAGGTTTATCCTAGAAAATAAATGTTAAAGGAAGGAAATCATTCAGGACACTTAAGCTGGCTATGGCAGAGGTACCAGAGGAGCTAGGAGGAAACATTGCTGCATCCCAGACTTTTAAAGGGAAATAATAGAGGAAGAAGTATCTGTCAGCTCCAGGGAGCACTTAAGACAGCTGATTATCATTACTAGACAGATGAAAGTAGACACCAATTCTTTACTTCATTAAATAAAAGAAGAAAAATGGGGTTAAGAGGAATAAGAGATTTATTTTAGCATTCCCAGATTTTAAGAATACAAGGTTTAAGTGCTCTATGGGACACCACTGTGTAAGATGGGAGATATAAGACAGTGTTTCTTGATGCTGGGCTTGATTACCTAATCCAGGTGATAAATATTTAGCAATTATTTAGGGTAGGGGTGGATAATTGAGTGACATGCTTATATATTGAACTCTGTTAGCACTGTACATCTGTCATTTGGAAGAAAGAACACAACGAAGCAAAGACATCAAAGAAAGAGGTATAAGGGAGAGCAAAGAGGAAGAAGGCTTTTGGAATCAAGGAATGTTTGCACTGGTAGATGGAACTTAAACTGAAAAAATGTCAGACTGGGAAAAAGAAAGTC
The DNA here is from genome assembly GCA_003676055.1 of Chloebia gouldiae. Classification (NCBI taxonomy): domain Eukaryota; kingdom Metazoa; phylum Chordata; class Aves; order Passeriformes; family Passeridae; genus Chloebia; species Chloebia gouldiae. Next base: position 4,089,628 of record QUSF01000038.1, read on the forward strand.
ACGGTAAAGGTGCCTTAAGGAGATAGCTGAGGCAAGTCAGCATAGGAAAAATATCTGAGGATAGCAGCCAAGTTTCTGTTTGTGTTCCTTTTTAAGGTTCAGAGAATGAAAGAACTAGGCGTGAATGTTGCAACATCTAATTTTTATGTACTTTGATGGAGTTCATAACCTTAATGCTTGAATTTGCAGTGCTTGAGGAGACAGAGCTACCCAGCAATGGGACCCAAAGCTTGTTACATCCTAAGCTGGTGATTGCCTTCCAAGAAGTGCTGCAGATCCCCAGTGACATGAGGTGGTTCAGCTGCTCTTTCCGTGCCATGTTTGCTGTGAAAGAGGAGCACAGCTGGGGCTGGGCTACAGTTTCCAGATGACTTGTTGCAACCTCCTGTCATGAAGGTGACCAAAGCATGTGGCTGGGACATGGGGACATTGAGTTCAGAGCTTGCCCTCCCTCCCTGGAGGTGTCTCAGCCCACAAATCTCCTCTGTGACATCTTCTTCAATTAGGTCTTTTGGATTCCTCCTAAGGAAAGCTTTTCTAATTTTTGTGTTGCAATTGGTCCACAGAGAGAGCAAGAGCTGGGCCCATCAAGACTGTCCTACATGGCCCAGATGCCTTTCTGCTGATGTTCATATTTCAGCATGATGTAGAAAGTGGGTAAGATTGAACATGTTCATATTGAAGTTTTGGGTTCCAGCATTCATCTGCAGAAGGAGAGAGGCAGAAGAGGAGTAAGTAAGGGAAAATAGGCAGCCTTAAGGGCATGTAGATCTCTAGAAAAATTTTTGAAGGGAAGAATATTCAGATACATGGAGGTAGGAGAAATTGAAAGAAAATGCTAGATTTCAGTTTACTGCAGTAGATTATGCCAGAATGACTGATATCCTTCTTTGATTAAATTGAATTTTATGTCCTAGGTAAAGGAAATTCTTAGTTCTCCTGCTTAGGAAATGTAGATGTCTGGTGAAACTGGATGATCTGAGAATTAAAAAGGGAATTCTGAGACAGAAAATTATTTGGCTGGTGGGGAAATGACAGTGGGTAAATTTCAGAAGGGAGGTAATGGAGTGCAGTTAACAGAGGAGTTTCTGAAGAATCATCTTCGGGACCTTGGTACTAAAAAGGAGGCAATGACATTCTCTGCACCCCCTGTATGAACAGGCTGATACCCCTGGGCCGACCACAGAATGCTTCTGTGTCAATGGAGGCAGTCAGGCAATCCCAGTTAGACACTGCAGGGAGTTGCTTACAATGAGCTGGTGTGAGTAGCTTGTTACTGTAAATGATCTGGAGACCAAGGTACAAGGTAGATCATGAGATGCCAGCTGCATTCTCGTGCCTGTTTTCATAAATCTAGCCCCCAAAAAATTGACAAAATCCTTACTAACTCCCAGCTGTGACAAAGCAAATAAGGGATCCTAACTTCCAACGTAACTGCTCTTGGCTTCTACCTTCCTTCAAAGCAAATATTTTTGTATTTCTGTGCGTAGATAGCAGGAGATGAAGGAATGCAAGAGCTGCTTTTCTATGGCTGCAAAGCCTCCTTGAGCATTAAACTCTTCCATGCTGCCTAGACATCTAGACCTTTGCAGTAACAACCTTATACTTTCATCAGACTTGGACTGGTCTTGTAGGAGATCTTTACCCCTAGTGAACCCAGACAATAACATGTAAAGATGAGGCCAGTCCTACACTTAAGTATTACACAAACCTTATTTTGAAACATGGTTTAGTTCTGATGGACTTACATGGACAAAAACAGTCCAAGTTTCTTAGTACTGAGGCAATTCTTACCTCTGAGGAGCTGAGCTTTGTTAAGACAGCCATGCATCCTGAACTTATAGATAAAATGCATTATAAAATACTGCTCCATACCATCTTCCTTTTCCCCCTTCTTTTTTTCCTCTCTTCTCATTAATTTCAATCATGTAATAAGAAAAGCCCAGTTATGCTAATTGGTATGACTCCTCCTCAAGGGCATTGTGAAGCATGAAATAATTCCATTCATTACTGGTAATGCAGGGACATGAATTTTCCTTGGAGGATCTGTTTCATCTTGTGATTTGGTGACCATACGGAACGGTGATCACATTAAGGACATATTGTTTTAAAATTAATTGTTTGTCAGGGAGAAGCTGGAAGATGGTGGAGAAAGAGGAAGCTTAAAATGCCAGAGATTGTTTGACTTCGAGGTTCGTGGATACTGATGCATCTAATGGGTATTTATAAGGCAAACACAGATGCTGCGCCATCATTTGTCCCAGCTCTAATTTTCTTTTTAAAAGGCAGCTGAGCTGGTGTTTGAAACATGCCACAGACAGGCAGAGAGCTAAATTGATGTAAAGCTGGTCAGATTCATTTCTCCTTTTTTATTTTTGGGAGTCAGAATTTCATTTCCCTAAAATGCAGTAAGTGCTTGGGCATGAGCTCCCAAGCTGTCCAAAGATAATTTTGGAAACAGAGCCACCTTGCTGGGGTATGTCTTTCTCTCTAACAGGTAGCCCGTAGCCTGCCAAGCAAACACTGCAGTCCTAGAACACAAACATTGGTGCGTCTAGCTGAGAGGAAAAAACAATATTTTCTTTTTTTCCTCTTCTTTTTTTTTCCTTTTTGCTGATCTAGCAAAAAAACATCATTTGTTCTTTTGCTGCATTTGCAACATTTTCATTAGCAAAGGGCTGGGGTTTTTTTGGGAATCAGGCTGCTTTTGTGTGAGGAAGTGAACCTCCTGACACTATGTCATTTCCCTGGTTTCCAAACAGCTTCTTGTCTGAGCACACAGCCTCCACTTAACATCTGGCTGTAAAAGAGCAAGGAACTTTCTGCCAGCTATTCCTCTGCTCTTTGTCTTGCTGTTCTCAGATGATGTTATCAAGTCCTTAGTGCAGCTTTAACTTTGTTGGATTAATGTGCATGCTTTTGGTTATTGTTCCTTCCATGCCCTGGATAGATTTACTGGTTTGGTGACAGCCTTCCTTAGCACTGAAGAGTAGGTCCAAGCCAGCAGTGCCCCATGTTGCATGGGTGTGTTCATTAGCTAAGTGCAAAATACCGATGAGTCAGACACGCATATTGTTCCATCTCTAAGGCAGCCTCTGCTGAGGATTACTCATGAAAAATAATCAGTAAAATACGTTGCAGATGAAGGCTGTGACAGGAGAGATAACCCTGCCATTAAAGGTCCCATAATGCAAGCTCGTCTCCCTCCCTCCCTCCCAGAAATGGAAACATGAATAAGGTCTTTTAGCTCAGTCAATAGAGATCAATGCAAAGGCAATAACTCAAGAAATGGATGCATTTACCAGAGAAAAAGAACTGATATACTCCGAAGTTCAAACATGGCTCTGGAATTAGATGTACTGAGGGGATAACACAGCAGATTACTAAAAGCAATTTAAATCATAAAGAAACGACTGAAACAAAAATAATTATGGGTTTTTATTTTAATCATGTCATATGGTAGAAACTGAGATTTATGAGAGGCATGGGAGTAAATTAGCTTCATGATCAGGAGTGAACAGCATATTTGCTCTTTGGCTATCTACAAGGCAGCCATCTGTAACTGAGGATGTGACTGACTTGATGGAAAAGGAGCAACAACAGCCAGGGATCATGAAGTCACCTTCTCCAGGCTACCCTGTACTGAGAAGAGCACAGGCTTTCCTGTTGCACAAGAGTAAAAGCTGGAAATACATGTTTTCTACTTCTACACAAATGTTTTCAGAAAAAACAACCCCAAACCAAAAAAAAAAAAAAAAACCCAAAAAATCTGACAAAACACTGAAACACTTGCAGGTTTGACAAGCATTTTGGAAGAGTTTGTGCAGTTGGAAGAATGACATAATACCAAGGTAATACGCACGTGAGAGAGCCAAAATCCCCACTGGAAGAACTGTGGAAAAAAACACAAAGGGAGGGGGAAATACCCAGTAAATGTGGCATCTGACAAGTACAGCTGCCGCCACTGTCGGTATCCTGCGCCTACAACAGAACTGCTAAAAATAGTGTTTGATAGGAGTCTAACCCAAGATTTGGTGTCAGATGCTGGCTTCATGCAGCTCCCACAGTAATTGCTAGGAATGTCAGTGTTTAGCAACGCTGGAAAAACCCCCAGCAGGCCATAATTGTGTCTAAATACATTCAGTGCATGATCTTTGCTGGATTTTACCTTGTCAAAGAATAGACTGAAATCCAAAGTTACCTGGAGTGTGTGTTTGTGTTCCTCAGCCTTGCTATCACACCCTCGATTGCTCTTTCCACGCCTTGCCCCTTGCACTGTGCTTTCCCATTGTTTGGGAAGGTGGTGGTGAGCAGGGCAGTGGTGCCACATGGACACTGCCCGCATGCTCCAGGGACCGTGGGGCGCTGCAGGCTGGCAGCTGCAGGAAGGAGGGGGATCCAACACATTTCCTTAACTCTGGAGCTGCCTTCTTCAGTGACTGAAAGAAAAGGCTGTGGAGTGCATTTGATCCACCTGTCTGCTGGCAGGGATTGCTGTTCCCTGGGACTGATAGTGATCCCAGCTAGGCCCCTGGTGTAGGTAAACCCTAAGATGTACTTCCATCCCTGTAATTTTCCAGCCCACTTTTGGGTATACCTGGGAGTGTATGTTTTATCACTGGGATACCCAGCAAGAAAACAGAAGGGGCAGAAGCTAAAACACTGAAATCAGATCCTAGAGATGCAGCTACATCTTTGAGTACTCACTTCACCACCATAGAGCAAAGAGGAAAATCTTACTAAGAGACACTTGAACTTCTTAAGAATTATCTCTTGGCAATAATGACCACTCATGCATATTTCTGTACAGACTTAGCTTTATACTGGACATGTGAAAGGCATTTAATTTTTTTTGTTTGGTTGGTTTTTTGTTTTTTTGTTTGTTTTTGCCTAGCAATGAAGCTATGTGGAGTGTGGCAAAGGTGTTCCAAAGTCCAAATATTGAAATAGAGAAATGGTCCTGGTATTTCCTGCATGCCAGCCCAAAACTACATCCTGGGAGTATACTGCTTAAGAATTCATGTACTTGATGAAAGGAGTATGATTTTGCAAGCATATATACATACCCCTAAGAGTCAGTAAAAGCAGATAGTTGCTACAGAACTTCAATCAGGCTTTCCTGGAAGAATTTCAGACAGGTCCTAGGGTTTGGTTAGGTCTGTAAAACCTTTTTGTTACACAGAACTTAATGTTATTCATTATGCACTGAAAGCAAAATCATATGACTACCATTTCCTAGGTAACATAATTATCTTATTGATTCTTATGGGGCAAAACACTACTTTTATTGTTAACTAATACTGCCAAATCTGGTTATGCAGTTCTGGATATAGGAAGTTCAGTTTCATGTGTGTTTATGGGGAAAAGTCTAAAATTAAATGCTTTAACCGTTTTTTTCCTTTCAGAATGTGAGTATAGATATTCTTTTGTGTTATCCCTGTTCTTAACACTACAGGAAATACAACCTATTATCACTTTTCATCAGGGGAAAAAAGAAGCAGAGATAATGAAACAGAAAAATGCCCTATGAAAAACATATTTAATAAGTTTTAAGTAGCTGAACCAAAATACACAGGGAAAAGAGACATGATGCTGCTGTTATGGAATCAAAGCTATTTTATGGGAAATGAAAATAATGCTTGCATTATTTCAAGGGCTTATACTTTGATTCTAATTTTACATGAAAATGTATCAGGAAATTCTTATTTAGGGGGTACACAGCTAGTATCTTGTCTGTCCCATGGAAAAGACAGTAAGAAAGATTCATTACACTCTAGGACATATAACGACTTCGTGATTCTTTCAGTTCTCAGCCAGTGCTCTAATGAAATTCTAGCCTGCTACATCTGCCATGCTACACTGTTAATTCGTTTTCTATTTATTTAGCGGATCTAGAACTGGAAAGCAATCTATTGCTAGTGAATTGTTTGACTTCTATGCTAAGTAGGCTGCATTCCAATCCTCTGATGTTGAAACTAGCGTGAATCCAACTTTCATCTCATTGCCATGTCAAATTAGCACCCAGCAGATTCTACATACAAAGACTTTTTTCCCCTCAATCATTTGTAAAGGACTTTGGAAGATCTTGGAAGTCAAGAAACAGAAGCTGAGTAAATTTTCTCCAATCTCTCTCCACCCACCTTACATGTTACAATGGATTAAACATAGAAGTTATAGAGGCTATGCTTTGTCTATATTGAAATATGAATGTTATTTTAAGCAGACTATATTCACTATTTGAAACAAAAAAATACTGATGCATATTCTGCAACTGTTTGAGTAAAATACTATCCAGCCTAGGAGAAACCCAGAGTGCCTTGGCAAAGTTCTGACATGACTTTTGCACATGCTTTGCCATTTTCTATTTCTGTCTGAATTCTGTAATATAGTGCAGCATCCAAACACAACACTGTGTATGTGACTTACTCCTGTCTTGCAGTGTCAATAAAGTCACTGGATTGTGAAAGTATAAAACTAAGCCAGATAGAATTAGAAAATAAATTGGCTAGAAATTAAGCCATAAATCCTGTCGTACTGCATTGTAGGAACTACAGTGTGCGGGGGGAGTTTGAAAATACAAATGTACACCCTGGCTTTGGAGTATGCCTTGAACTTCAGCGTTTTCTAAAATTTACATATAAATTCTGAATGTGCTTTTTTGGATCAGGCTCGTCCTAAAGAAACCATTACTGTGGAATTGATAAGCAAAATGCTGTGCTGAATTTTAGCAAAGCATTGACAAAACTGATCTCCTACAGTACTGTTATTAGTGAAGCATCATTGATAAAATTCTTGTAATAGTCAAGGTGTTGGTTTTGAGTAATATACGATGTAAATTAGAGAAATACAATATTTAGCACAGGACAGCAACATAGAAAATCTGGGTCCAAGAGCACAGTAGTGGTAGTGTTCACAAAAGAATAGCTCCTTTCAAGAGAGAGAAAATAAATCTCTTTTACTAGAGCAAGTGATATTTTTAGAAAAAATGTTTTTGAATTTCAGGTCTGAAACAGAAATAGTAAACTTTATGTGCTGGTTGAAAACCAGTCTATGCGAGTTGAACTTCATTGTGTTAATTGATTAGATCGCTTTTCTTAAATTTTCTAAAAATTATAATGGGAACTTAAAAAGTTTGAAGCCAGGGCTAGGCTCAGACAAGAGTAGAAATTAGAAGATATCTGAAGGAGGCAGCATAGCTGAGAAAGGGAAAAATGTGACAAGTTTTGAACTGCAGGACAGAAAACTGTCCCAACTCAGGACAGAAAACCAGAGTGAAGATGAGTGAACCCTCTTTTACTGATTTAATGTCTGTCTTTCTTTCTGCTGTTTGGAATAGTAGGATTTAATTTTTTTTTCAGTGATAGATATTTTCCTGACTTTGCTATTATTTCTTTAGCATGTTCCTCCCTTCCACCTTTAGGAAGAGCAACTCAAAAGACTGGTAATTTTAACCCTGGGCGGGAGGGGAAATGGCCCAATGTAGTGATATGTTTAATAGTGACAAGAATTCCCTAGTGCCTCCTGCAGGCATCCATTCCTACAGCTCAGTGTTTCATCATGGTAGAAAAAAAAGGAAACAAACTGAATGAGTCAGAGTAATTTTCCTAATTTTTTTTAAGTTGTTTTCCTATGTTTTTGGCATATTCAAAAGGACTGAACAGTACTCCTTAACAAAGCATGCCATTAAGTAAATGTTGCATGTTTAATGGTTGGGTTTGAACTTTTGATAGTCAGGAAAAGGAAAGAATATAAGCCAGAATTTATTCATCTTTTCCACTGTTCATAGAGCTGAATGGACTGAAACAAGTAGCTGAAGCTGGAGGCAGAAATCTGAAAGCTAAAATTCTGCTAATGAAGATCTGTGATGTAAAAGCATGTTTTGCAATGATTAGGAATAAATCCACGAGTTTCAGGAGTCTTTAATATACCTGGTCTGCAGTTTTTCCAAATGGATAGATTATCTCTACAAACATACTAAACAGTTGCCAGAAAAACTTCTGCTTATTATGAACAGCTCATAATCTTCCTATAAGTTGTCAGAGCTGAATCTCAGCCAAAACTCCCCTTGTTTCTGCCCAGATGGGAAAATTTGGCTTTATCATATCTGTCCCTGAGTTCTTGGTGTGCATAATATGGTACATCTTCTCTTACTGATTGCTTCTGCCCCAGTTCAGAGTGGGGCAGAGAGCCCATCTTGCAAACAGCTGCTGCAGCACTTCTCTTTTGATCAAGTTGTGTCTTATTTTCCACAGCAGTATAAGAAAAGGAGTTTGTCTGAACTCCCATATGCAACCAACAGATGCTTGTGAGCATGGATGTTGTATAATCAATGAATTATAACTTACAAAATCTTTAAACTTGCAGAAAGATTTCAGAATTTCAGCAAATTTCTGTCTTGTCTGGCTGCTCGTTTCGATTCGATACAGGAAAAAAAAGCCAGTTGTGCAAAAACTCCATCTGTTCTTATGGAGTAATGTATGTGATTGGGAGGGATATTGGAGCAATGCTGTTGGAAAACCAGAGAAACTGAATATGGGATTGGGATTCTATTTGATGAACATTTGATGCTGCAATAATGAGCAATTCAACTTTTTGCAAACATATTGGCAGAAAAAATTGATTATGTGTAATGTTTGCCTTGAAAGACATGTTCTAAGTTATTTAAATTATGCCTTCATTTTGCAATGCTGTTTAATATGTTTATACAAACTACAGCTCTAATCCTTGCTTATGGAGAGACTGCACTGAATTCCTTCTCTCAGTATTCAGTAGAGCAAGATACAGACTTTACTGAACAGTGGAATGAAAGACTGAGAGTGAAGGTTCCATTTTATAACTTGACTGACAACTCAGTTCAATTGTTCTTCTGGTCTGTGATACAAAGAGAATTTTGTAACATTTTGTAAGATTTAGTTGAGAAACACCCAACATATAAGTCAAGACAGTACAATGTACTTTTAATTGCAGGAAAGATAAAAAAGTGTTTGTGGAAGGATAACACAAGGCATGTATTTCTCCTCATTTGTACTCCTTACTTTCCACTAACTATACCCTGTAGTAGAGGTAGCTGGGATAAGATGTGGGCTTAAAGTTTTGATGTGCTACAACACAACATCCAGCAGGATGTATTACTGTAACAGGCAGAAAAAGTCACCCCAGAAACCTCTACATTTCTTTGGGTCTGATGCAATTTTACAGAGCTGCAGAACAACTCTCGTGAAATTGTGTTTATGCCTGGAGACTCAAATGGATTGGAGAGACAGCAGAGAGAAGATGGGGGAGGAGAGGAAGTACTGAGCTTTACTTTCTACAAAATAAGGCTCTGGAAATAAGATGGTGCCAAAAATCTCTGCAATTGTGCTTAAAAGGTCCTTTCTTGTTTAGGAAAGAAAGATCCTTGCCCTGACAAGCTTACAGGCTAATTGAAACCTTTGTGTGTCTGCACAACACAACAAAATAGAAAGTGGAAATACTATAACATTATGTCAAAATATACACTTTGGTTGTACCAGCCATTAGAAAAGGTTGGATATTAAAGCAGGAGAAGGCTCCGTGTGGCACATGGAAGCCAATCGAATGGATCAGGGAGGGCAGCTCCACAGGAAAAGCCTGGGTAATTAGGCAGGAAAGAAATGATATAGAAAGCTTAGAGAGTCAGGACTTGTGAGACATATGGAAAGAACAGCAGACTGGGTACATTTAATTGTCTGCATTATGTGCTTGAAGTTGGAGTAGCAGGTGAAATAAATAAGCAAGATGTAGCCACCTGAGTGGTTTTGAAGATATCATCTGGAACTTAGAGGCAGAAGGAAGGCGAACTGTGAAGAAGTAGTAAATTAAAGTTAGGAAAAGCTAAAGATATCTATTTTGGGTGTAAACATGGCAGTGGAAGATTAAGGTAAGGGGGAAAAAAGGATAAGAAGTTGAGGATGAACAGAAGCACTGGAAAAGGGAGGAAATATGCCCTTAGAAGGTGAGAGAACACTAGGTCTAGTAAACAATCTATGCAATATAATAAGCAAAGCAGTAGTAGAGGATAGAGGGTTACCATTTCTCTTAGTGACCTATCTGAATCTATATGCAGTATCCAGTCTTAAGAACATTATTTACAGATTTGCTAGTAATAGAAGAACAGGTAAAAAGAATCATATGGAAAGTTACAGATTTTTTTCTATTCAGCCTAACAGAAGAAAAACAGGGTGAAAAACAGTTTCAGTGATGTGTATCTGAGTATGGTCCAACACAAAAAAATAAAGTAACTTTAAGTAAAAAGTGGGTTAACTTTTGAGGGAGGAACAGTTCTCTGGTTCTCAAGACATTGTGTGCTTGTGTGCTTTGCACTGTATTCAATGAATGAATACATTATTAAAATGTCTGCAGTTACAAACTTTATTTTCCACAGTACATGCCATCATGCCTCTGGCACTCTGTTTATCACCTCCTTACTGTGGCTGCTCTGTCCAATCCATGACAAGTGCCCTTCGCCACCACCCTCTGAATTCCTCTTGGGTTCATTCTGTTCTTTGCTTCAGTTCTTTGCATTTTTCTACTTTCATGTTACATTTTTGCTGCTGCCGATGTTGAGAGGCACCAAAGCTGTCTGCTAAGTCGTTTCCTTCTCTCTATAGCTCCTGAGTCCCACAGGCACAGCTGAATGTTTCCCTCCTTGTTTTGGGAAAGGCTTTCTTCTGTAGGTGATCTGGCACCCACAGCATTAGTTTGCTCTTTTCTTTCTCTTGCTGTTCACTCTCTATTTCCTTAAGTGAATCACAGATAAAATGAGTACTTAGGTTTTCTGGCAGCAAATAAAAAAATATATAAATCCTAGCTGCTGAGACTGAGGTTTTCTCTGAGAAGTGATATCTGGGGTTTTTAAATTTTGGATGACTTGACCTGTTTGGGGTGGTGGCAAGGGAAGATGCAGAACATTCTGATCCTGGGGAATATCTTCTCTACATGTTTCTTTTTTTTTTTTCCATTTACCTTTGAGAATACACGCTCTCCATCAACAGAGCCTTTTCCCTCCAATATTTATGAGGGCTAGAGATCAGGAGTGAGAAGTACCTGAATTAGAGCATCTTTCTTCCACTATTCTTCTTCATCATCAAAGGCCCTATTATGCATTGACACTTCAGCATTCTAGTGGATTGGAGGGAATTATGAACCATTATAGTCCAGCACCACATACAAATTATTTAAAAGAGGCTACCTGCTAGGACATCATATAGTATCCACCCTCTTTCATTGAGCACACTGACAGCCTGGTGGGCACATCTGCTGACTTAATGCAGCAAAACCATTGCTAAAATGCAGGGTGTTTTTGATGTGGTATAATTAGTAATATAGCATTATATATAAAAAGATCAATTATCTTATTTGATAATACATTTGAAAGTCCCAGTTCATAGCTGCATGTTTGTTAGCCTTTTAAAAAGTGTTTTATGTTTTTATGTCTTTTTAAAAAAGGTAGTCATGTCATGAAAAAATACAAAATGCTGATTTGGAGACTCAGTGTATTTGCAGTTAATGATATTGTGAAGTTTCTGGTGTTTTAAGATCTGTGATTTCTGCTGCTGTTTATTCTGGGGTCTTTTATTTCAGCATGCTCAAATAGCTGATGACAGAAAGAGTAACACAGATGAACTCTTTCCTTTTCATGGTACATATCAGACACTGTTTATGAGACACAATTTTAAAACCTTCCAAATACAATCTTTGGAATTAAAAATATCTTTTACTATTTTTGCCTTTTTTTTTTTAAAGGAAAGCCTCTTTCAAGGGAATGTTGTAATTTCAATCATTTTGGAAAATTAGGGATGAAATCCTGACATCACTGAATCAAGTTATTAATTGATGTCAGGTGGGTTGGAATCTTCTCTCTAGTTTAAAGAACAATTTTACCTAGTTTCATGAAGTCACTGCATTAAAAATCCACTACTGCATTTATGCTCAAATATTCTTTCTTCTGAATTACAATAACCTGAACAAAGGTAATTATTTGCTTCACATCCCATGGCAGCAGAATAACTGAGGTCATTTATTTTCACACTGGAAAGCTGAGCCCACTGATACTCAGGAAAACATTCTGAGAAAATCAATATCAGTACAGATGCAGGTGAGTGTTCTCACAGGTTTCACTCATGCAGGAATGCTCATTCCCCTCCTCTTTGCTGGCAAGAAAGTAATTTTAGAGTAAATAGATCTCCTCATTCTGCAGCCCTGGGCTTCTTCACAGAACAGTCATGGTATGATGTGAGATTTAAGGTCACAAATGCACAGATGTGCATTTCACATCTGTTTCTGGCTCCCGACGCAAACCTTCCCCCCTAGTCCTGTCCTGGCTTAGAGGCACAGTGGGTCCGCATTTCTGCCTGCAAGTCATCTTCATGACAGTGTTTCTTTCTGTCATCACCTCTGAAATACAACCATCAAGCACCATTCAACACAAATCAAACACTCTGTGTCTGAATTGGAGCAGAAACCTTTATGAGAAGGGATATTGGAGTATTGTTCTTGGAGCTTTAAACAATCTGCACCACTTTTCCATGGTGTAGATGGCCAAAAGGAAATGCTTCTGTGGATTTGCTTTGCTTGAAAATGCTAAACGTATGTGCTGTGCATTTCTTGCTTCAAGGTTCCCTAAGGTGCCAAATCCAGGTGGGAACACACATGGTCAAGCTGAACATGATGCTGTCATCAGGCAGCTGCAAGATCCCATTTCTGACCTCTCAGTTTCTCTTTCTTGCCAAAGGTAAGAACAAACAGAATAAAACCTCTTAAGATGGGGAGCTCTGTCTTTAAATTTATTTCCTAATTCACTGCTAAATCTTAAAGCACCTAGTACATTTTGCTGCTAATGTAGCCTTCCGTGAATGAAGATATCAACACCCAGAAGCTGTTTCTCAAGTCTCAAATCCAATTATTCTAAAAACAAAGCCTTTATTGTGTTTGATTAAAGCTAAATGAAATTCAGATTTCTTTTGAAAAGAGTGGTCTACTAATTGGTGTTGACTTTTAAATGTTTGAGCTTGGTTATTTCTCTCACTCCCTTGAATGATGTTTCTGAAACATTCCCGTTCATTATTACAGTCTATTAAATCAGACTTATCAAAAAGGAAACATTTATTGATATCTTGAGAGACGTGAGTGTCTAATTACAGTTGTGTTGCTCTGTATATTTTATATTAAATGTTTCCTGCAATTTGTCTTTAAACAGGTCTGAAGGGGCTTAATAAGTGTTTGGCTCAGTCACTTACATTTTGCTTCTTTCCCTGGACCAAGGGATAACGTTCTATATCAGTCTGCAAAGTCACTTAATTTACCATCAGGTGAGGAAATTCTGCCACACACTGTAATATCTATAATACATTTGTTCCTGGAAATGTTGGTAGCTGATACTAAATGCACATTCTTAATGGAGCTGGCAAATCCAAAAGAAGCCTGTAGTATTTGTAGATTGCTATTTTGATGTGTGATTAGACAGCTACTTTGCATATTTTGTGGGTATTTAACTCCATTTTACTTGGAACGATGATTATTAGAAGAAATGAAAAAATACTTTTAGGTTTTTAAATTCCTGGTTTCAAATTTACGAGGTTGGTTTTCTTTGTCTTGCAGTGTTGTGCAAAGTTCCTTTTTGTGCATGTACTGTTATCCTCTGCAGTTTCCTTAACTACCTTCCTTGTTTCATATGCAGCTACCAGTATTAGAGAGAAATTCACTGCCAAGGTGTAGCCATAAAACACCTGTCTCAGGCATGGGTTCTATTTTTCTTGTGCTATCTCTCATCTCTATTCTTAAGTTCATCCTTCATTAAGTAGGGTTTTCTGGTGCTATCATTTAAATGATATTGTATGTAACCTGATCTTAAAAAGATAATTAAAAATATTAACAGAGAATAGCTATATTTGTTTTGTCTGTGAAATACTGTAAATTTTGAGTGAAATGTCATATAATATAGCTATGTCCAGGTTTTTGGAGGAGTCATTCATACTGAAAGCATATGCTTATCTAACTAGCTATAACATATCTGTCAAAAAGCTATGTAAAAGATTGTTATCTTAATTCTTCTGGAAGAGGGATGCAGTAATTCAGAACTTTTTTACATAATATATTTAAATATATATATATTTTATATATATATATATATTTATATGTTTCAGTGCGTGCTCTCTGCTTTTCTCCCCTGAGCGGCAGGGTTTAGTGGCAGGAGAGGAGGAGGAGAGTTAGCTGTTCCCCCTTTTTGCTCTGCAATTTCAGTTCAGGTGCAGGGGCAGATGGAGGCGACATGGGACTTGGGAGGGGAACAGGGTGGTTTTATTCCGGAAGCCCCCAAGACCCCTCAGGATGGGTGAACACAGATTTTATACCCGAATCTAAGAGGCGGCAGGGAATGGGTGGAGGGAAACCCGGAACGGGGAGGGGCAAGGAAAAGCCTGGGAAACACGGCAGCTGGGTACGGGAGAAGGGACTAGGGAAATGGTGGGGGGGGCGGGGAGGGGGAAGGGTAACACACAGACCTTAAACAAAAGAGAAAAACCCTGCCTCAACATCTCAACCCTTTTTTTCAAAAAGAAAGAGAGTTATGAGATTTAAACAAATTAATAAAGCATAGAAGTCATATAGTAATATTACAGATAATTAAAAGGTCATAAATTGAAAAACAGCAGATAAGGATAACTTAATCTTAATTACAATACATGGGGTAAAAATTTTCTTCACTTTAAAACTTAAAACATGTAAAATTGTCCCAAACAAATTCTTCCAGATTAGAGGTACAAGCAGGATTCATGGCTTGAAACGTTGCAACGCTTGTGGTGTTTAAGTTCTTGCAGAGCTGGAGCAGCAAGCAGCAATGTGGCTTCTCTGATTTAATTGTTTGAATGCGAAGTGGGCACAGCATTATGAACAATAACCAAGGAGGATGACCTTTCTTTCTATAAAATATAACTCAATCAAAGCGATTATTTTAAAGTGATCAAAAGTAGTAAGAAAGGCTTGCGTTGGAATAAAAAGGGAACTTTGGGTAAGGTACACTTAAGGGATGGGATAGGGGAATGAGACAATCACTTGATTAATGATTGTCATGATTAGAAAGGGAAATTGGTTAGGGGTGGACTTGGGCACCACCAGTTTAGGGGGAAAACAAAACGGTGGATTCCCGATCGAGGTTTCTGGCTTCACCTTCCTCCGAAGGAGGTCCCCCCCCAAAAATGGGGTTGATCTCCTAAGAAAAAAGGTCCTCTGATGAGAGGTGCCCCCGGCAATCCTTCCCCCCCAAGGTAGAGCCAGAAGAAGGACTGGGGGATTGATCCAACCCCGCCTCCCAACAGTAGGGACTGGCCTCACTGCAGGATGGTGCAGGGCCCTTGAGGGAGGGGTGGGGCTGGCGGGAAAACTCGGGGCGGAAGAGAAGGATCAAGGCGGGAAAACGGGTTCCAAGTGCCGTGGCCAGTGCCATCTTGGGAGGGGGTGCCAGGCACGCTGCATCTCGCCCCGGGGTGGCACGGCCAATGCCACCCCCAAGGGAGAGCAGCAGGGTCTGACAGGGCGCTTGGGGCGGCTTGTACGCTGCCATCCCCAAGGGAGAGAGAGTTTAGGAAAGTCTGTGGGGAAAAGGGGATGGGGAGCTTTGCAAAAGCTAAAGGGGAAATCTACAGGAGAGGGGCCTGACGTGACTGAAAGTCAATGAAATGCATGGATGTGAAGGGCTTATTTTAAAATATTATCAACTCTCCCACAGCTAACATGTCACAATCTACAATTCTGTCCCATTTGTGTCTTTTCTAGCCTCTCTGCCCCCAGAGCCCAGAACAGGGAGGAGAGGATAGAAAGGACAGCTTTCTGAGAAAAAGGAAAAGCCCCCAAATATGAGTCCCCCCCACAAAAGACCGAGCGGGGTTAGCTCCCCCTTGGAAAAGAAAAAAATCCACCTGTCCGCTATGGACATGCAAAAATACAGCCTGGATCTGGGCATGGGCGGTGGTTAAAACGCAGAAAAAAAAAAAAGAAAGGGGAAGCCCAGCTGCCTGCCAGGGGATCTCCCTGCTCCAGTCCTGCTTACCCTCCAGGCGTGGGCAGTGGTGGCTCGTACATTCTTCTTGGGTGATGGAAAAATCACATCGGAAAGAAAACTGGAACGTTTTCTTTCACGGTTTGGCTCTTCCAGAGACCTAGGTGTTCCCGTTAACCAAGGCTCGTCCCCGAAGTCTTGGGTTCGGCCACTATTAGTCTCTGGTGACTCAAGCAAGTGCCGTCAGCGGCAAGCTCTGACACGCCGTTCTTTGGGCTCAGTCCATCGAGCACTGCCAAACCGCCCTCTCTGTCCTGAGGTAAGTCTACCCTTTTTAAGGCCCTCACAGGTCGGTTGCCTCCGCAGCGCGGCTGTCTCCGGCCGGGGTAGAGAGCAGAGACGCGAAGAGGGTCCAGGAACCTCATTCTTTTTCCACTCGGTGCTGGGTTCCTCTTAGTGTCGTGCAGAGCTTTTGCAGCTGCGGGTGTTTCTCTTTCCTCCTTCCTCTTCTGTGAGGCGGGCGCCACCACGAATCACAAAACAAAAAATGAAACCATCCTCTGCTACCATCTGTTGCAGTGTGTGCCCTGTCTGCTTTTCTCCCCTGAGCGGCAGGGTTTAGCGGCAGGAGAGGAGGTGGAGAGTTAGCTGTTCCCCCTTTTTGCTCTGTAATTTCAGTTCAGGCGCGGGGGCAGATGGAGGTGACACGGGACTTGAGAGGGGAATAGGGTTGTTTTATTCCGGAAGCCCCCAAGACCCCTCAGGATGGGCGAACACAGATTTTATACCCGAATCTAAGAGGCGGCAGGGAACGGGTGGAAGGAAACCTGGAAGGGGGACGTGCAGGGAAAAGCCCGGGAAACACGGCAGCTGGGTACTGGAGAAAGGGACTAGGGAAAGGGGGGGGGGGGGGGGGGGGGGGGGAGGGTAATACGCAGACATTAAACAAAAGAGAAAAACCCCACCTCAACACATCTGCTGTATATTAGTATACTGACAGATTCACACAGAGAAATAGATATATATTTGTGTGGGGAGACACGGATTTTCTTTTATTAGACTTTTTTAAATTTCAGAAATCTCTTTGTTGCTACTCTAATTAATATACTATGTAATAACTTCAAATTAAATTTGTGATCTGCCTGTAATAGATGGTTTACACATAATAGGGAGAGATTACTTTGCCAGTGATATCATGGCCCAAATAGATGTACCAGATAAGAAGAAGAAAGGAAAAATAGTTATTCCCTACTAAAGCAGCATTTAGTGATCAGAACTGGTCTGATCTAACTCCCAGGAATTACACATGCAGAAAAATTCAGCAGTGCCAGGGCGTGCATCCCAGTGGCAGTGCTGTTCAGAAGAGCCTTGGGACACTTTCCCAAAGACTTGCCAGGCACTCTTTGATAAGCTGCCACACTGTGTTGGGTGAAATATCAACACTGTAAACATGGCCAGTCCAGGGTGAGCAGCACTATGGTCACAGCTTCTGTTTGTTAGACATTTTAGATGAGAGGCAGAAAAAAAAACTGTATCAAAAGCTGACATCAAATTCAAATTTGTCTCATTTTTTCAGTGTCTTTCTAGATCAGATGACATTATTCTTAAAAATCACTCTAAAGTGACTAAGGCAGTGTTTAAAGAACAAAACAAGCCCTTTTATCTTCCTCAGACAAATACCACAAAATGTTAATTGATTAGTTTCCAGCTTTGATGTGTTTTATTTTTTGACAAATGAAAAAAAGCTAAAGATAGCTGATTCACTAATAAACTTTTAGAAGTCTCCCAAATTAGAACATATCATTAATACTCAACTTATGAGCATTTATATTTGCAAAATTGATAGCAAATTCAGTCCACACAGTTTAGGAACACGAAACGATCTTTAGGAAGAAATTATGCTTGAGGTTTCTGTAAACTTCTTTCATATATTTAATTCCTGATATTCAATAGTTTTTAAAAGAAAAATTCTCACACTTTCACAAAGAAATCCTTGACAAAGAAATTAGGAATGGTTCTTGCTTTAAAAATGTCAGAAATGGAATGGAGGCAAATTATTATGTTTTGAAACTGAATATTTATTTTTGAAATAACAGTATAGGCTCCTCAGTTTACTGTTCTCCTTCAAATAAGTCTGCAACTTTTGCTTGTATCATCTTTTGCCTTTTAAATAATCCCTCTGTATCTATAAAGTGTGAAGATTCTGCTGGCAAAAGTAACAGGTAAGAAAGCAGACGTCAAAAAAACCCTCTTCTTCTGTCCTCCCCGCTTTGCATGGAGCAATTCAAGCAGGAGAAAGCAGGATAAGAATACTGTGCTTGAAGAATAAAACTCTCCCAAATCCACTTTCCTCCTTCGTAGGTCAGCACTTGATATTAGAAGCCGTTTGCCTGAAGAATAACCACAAGCCTCTTGGTGATTTGTGAAGAAATCTGGAGTTCATTTGTGTAAGAGGAAGGAATGATGCTCTGTTTTATTCTACCAGCATCTCACAGCCTTTCTGCTATGACTCTAAAGCCTTACAGGAGTTCTGTGCCCAAGGTTGTAAATCTTTGTGTTCTAGAGGTGGGCTCAGGTCTCCTCATCAATTAATTGATGAAGGTTGTGTCTGAAGGATACTTCTGGAAACTATATTGGCTGGGGAGTCCTAATAGAACTGTGCTTATGAATCTGAACTATGAATTTCAACATTGCTTCTGTGTATGAGAAGAAAAAAATATGCATCACTCATAACTTGAGAAAATTTGCAGACCTGTTTTGTTGGATTTTTTGGTAGACCTCTCATTTGAGAAACTTGTCTAAGGATATATGTTAGAGGTCTAAGCACTTTGGTAATTGTGGCTTCAGCACTTGTACCTTTCTGTCTGCTACGACATCTAGGTCTATCACTCAGCAGAATTTGAGGCATCTGTGAGTACAGAGAGAGAATTTTTTTTTCTACACATAATTCAGTTGTTTAGGCACGAAAGACAAGTACTATAATTCTGTACATCAAACTCACAAAAAAAGTTTTTCAGATTTCCTTTCAATTCAGTGCCACCCGTGGGGATACACCTCCCATCTGCGAGATGACTCTGTCACACTAGTATGGAGACAGCTACACTTCTCACAGCTTAGGCGGGTGGCAGACTCCATTTAGTATGCTGTGATTCAGCTGTAGGAAATTTCTTTTTGGGAAGGGAAAAAAAAAAAGGAAATTTATGCAGCATGCCATTTGGAAAGCCTCAAGAATAGGTGGACTCATGAGGGTACTTTCATGAAAGCACATGGCTGCACCCCACTGCCTTCAGATATAATGTAACAATGCTTCAGAATCAGCCTCATGAAAAAGGAATATTGCTCATTTTTGGTGTTCCCCACAGAAGTTGATTATTGAAAGAGTTTACCTGCAATTTCCAGTGGCATCTGTTGTGGGTTTTTACATTTTTTTTAATCCTTACATATCTTGTGATTTCTGAATTTAAACAAATTCAGAGGAAAAATAGTAAAAAATGTAGAGAGAGTACAAACAAATAAAATAGAGCTTATATTGTTGGAAATCTTGTTTGGTAATTGTGATAGTGCTATAATTTTGGTCCTTATAATCAGTTCCGTTTTTTTCTCTCTTTTTTTCTTTTTCCCCCCTTTTTCTCCAGGAGTTAGAATTTTGCATTGGAACCCAAAGTCTGGATCTGTTGTAGGACTCTGATCAAGAAAGTGAGGAATGGCTGAAGCAAAACCTCAGAAGGCAGATCACCAGGTACGCCTATGGTCTTGTCTTTAAGAATGCACCAAAATATTTGTGTTCTATTTTCACATATGAATTTGTGTGTTTCTATCTTCTGTAAGCAGAGGTTGTTCTAATACGTAAGAAATCTGTGGATGCAGATTGCTTTCAGTGGAAGAAACAAAGCACTCACCATAGGTAACTAGTTGATGTGCTGTATTCTATTTAAGGAATGTGAGCTACTGCACAGGCCACAAGTACCCTCGGTCTATTTTAGGCTTCTCACACGGGCCCTTTTCCACATGACCCTCTGGGCCTGGAGAAAGCAGTTTGTCCTTACCATCAGCAGGCTGGAGCTGCAGTTGACAGGCACATGTGGTGATGCCTAGATCTTTGTCCGTTCTTAAATTTCCCTGTGCCACTTCCTTTTGGGAAAAGTAGAGATAATTGCTTTCCTGATCATTGGCATGGAATTCCTGGGCACTACGACCTCTTTGACTTTTTTTGGGGATTTTTTTATTTTCTGCGTCTGTGTGGATACTTACTTGGTATTACAAAGGAAAGCCTTTTACAGGAGTCTGATGTGCTCACTTCCCTAACTTGAACCCATAGTTCATCCACCTTTCTCAACCCATAAAAAAGAGCTTAGCTGGTATCATGTATTTTATCTCCTCTCTTTGGGAATGTCAACAGCTTAAAGGGAACCCCCAAAAGTCTTTGCTCAAGCCAAGGACTTTCTGAACTTTGTTTTTTTTTCTTACAGTCCTCCATATAAAGACTTTTTGCTATGCCTGCCTCTACCCCTTCTTTTCAAAGTTTATTAAAGTATGTAATCTCCCTGATGCTCTTTTCTTCCAACATTTACCAGCTTGATGCATTTTTTCCCACTCACCTATTAGCCCACTGTGTGCTGTACATGTATACAGAGAAGGAAGTCCTGCTTCCCTTTCCTGCAAATCCACCCCCAGAGGAAAAGAGGCACATAATTAAAAAGGTGTAAAAGTATGTTTGCCTAAGGTAACAATTAAGTGCTTCAGTTTGCCCAGGATGGAGAAGTCCGGGTAAATTTGAAATCTCACCAGTTGACAGACAAAACTGAGTTTGGTGGTTTTTTTTGTTTTTTTTTTTTTTTAATTCACATTTAAGGAGTTTAAGTACTTCAGCATTATCTAATATGGTATCTGTGGTCACAATTTGCTATATAGACTTATAGAAAAAAAAAGACAAGAGGGAGAAGATTTACGCTAAAGGATAACAGCTTAAACAAAAATGATGCAATTTCAGTTGTTAGATACTAATTTTTTAGTAGGTCATATACAGCTTAACTGTTTTGGGATCTGCTAAACAAAGTTGTTTCACTTAACCCTTTAGTAACACAGGCAAAGTAACTGAAAATAGCAAAACCAGTGTTTTAAGATCAAAACCAAGAAGTTTAGAACAAATGAAATACAGATTGCTTTATTGGATTTAATTACATAGGAAAATGAATACCTAGAACACAAAGTACCATAAAAACATAAACATATTTATTAGGACAATGTTTCATGAACCTCAGATATACATATTGTTAATATGAAAAACATACTAGACAGAGAAATACTATTCCACTTGAAGAGCTACTATTTTGCAATTGCTTCAGTACATTTTTCAATGATAGCACAAAAGCAAATTTTAAAATCTCTTGTTCTGCTCCCTGAATGCAGAAGAATTTACTGTCCCACTTGTGTGAGCTGCAGCCCTGTCTGGCACAGCTATGTGTGTACTGGAGGATAAAAAGGGGTGGAAGGAAGGCAGAGATACTAATACGTTGAAGAGGCAACTCTCTTTGACAATACAGTATTAAAAGAATTAATATGCTCATATTTCAGCAGTAGTATTTAAATGCCATTTACTTTTCCATCTATAGAAAAAATGTTCCTTAAGTTAGAGTTTTGAACTAACCATTCTGAAAATAAATTAATATTCTAGTATATCTGGCTATAATCTTAGTATCTTCTATTTAATAAAAAAAAGTTCAGTTTTCATAAAAATCCTGTCTAATAAAAACTAAGTCTCCTGAATAAGTGTACTGAACTCAGCAAGATCATGGCAAAACCAGTGTCATTTAATTATCTGACTTGGAAGTCTAATTAAAGTATATTTAACTGCACCTTGTATCATACTAAAAAATATCATGTTTATTACTACTGGTGTTAAAGAAAACTTGTACAGGACTGAAGCTTGGTCTTTTATTACTGAAACACAAATCCAGTTAAGACTTCAGACAAGCTCTCATTAACATGTTTTATTTCAATTTTATTCAGAGCTGAAACAAGAGCTTCATTTACAGCTGAGGAAAGCAAAGATGAAACTTTGTTCTTTCTTTTGTGCTCAGCCATACAATTTATTTTTCTCCTGGCAATGGATTTTAAATCTCTTTACTTTTTTTTTTTTAATGGGAACTGTTTTAGTAAGCACTGACATTAGAGCTGACAATGCTTTGTGTGGTTTTTTTTTCCTTTTGCCTGGTTTCTGTGTCTGTGTGTGCAGGCATGCATTCATTAACGTAATTCCTCAACATTCAACAATAGTGAATCATAAACCAGAGGGAAAAAACCTCATAAATATTTAGATCCTCCACCTACCTTCCAAAACTAAAGTGAAAAAGAGTATTTAATGTGGACTTGGTTTGAGTTAATCTGCATATGAACTGAAAGGGGGTATAAAAGGATGAAAAGGTGGTGGAAACGAGCATACAAACCCCATAGTCTCCAGGGGGCCATTCATCTTGTTCTTGTCAATACAATCTCAGTCTCACTGCTTGACTGTGCTCTGCGCATGACCCAGACTGCCTTTGCAAAGGATGTGCCAGCTTTAGCCTGGTTTGCTTCTAGCGGGTGATTTTGCCAGAGGAGAAGAAAAATATTTCACATTTAGGAAGCTGAAGAAATTTCTCTACCTGCTCATGGTCCACACACTGACATACAAACTTGAATAATTTACATAAAAGGACAAGTATGTTATATGAAAAGCAATTTTAGGTAATTTGACAATTAATGAGAGGTAATGACATCATGACGTAGCTTAATGCATGCTAGAAACCCATGCAACTTGGACCAAGGATTGTATATATTTACATATAACACTCCACTATTTCTAACGAACAACACTGTCAAAAATTACAGCTGAAATACCATGCCACAAATAAAACTCAGTGATTTAGTGAACTCTCACAAATGAACAGTCACAGAATAGTTTAGGAATCTGTAAATTGTTTTTATATATTTTAATTTTTAAAAATGAAGGAATGTGTAATACATTATTTTTTATGATCTGACAAATTAATTTTGAGTGATTACATCATACTACCTACATACAAGGACTTTTGCCCTACAACTGTTGGTTTTAGGTATTCTTTTCAGCCAAAAGGGCATAAAGACCACTAAAGTCAATTAATGATTTGACAAAAAACAAAATTCATGATCATAAACAGCCAAAACAGCTTTTTTTTTTTTTTTTGGGAGGACAAACTTATAATGAAATAGGTTAACTTACTGAATTAATCACAATCCACATCAGTCAGATGAATTACAGCAAAGTTATATAAAGACTACATGCAAAGTGGTCATTTTAGTCACATAATCACTTCTCTTACTACACTGATAATCTATTATGGACTTGTGAGACCAGGAAAAGTCCAAGCACACTATTTTCAAATTAATCTCTATTTCAGTCTCCTCTTTAAATGAACTTGGCCAAAGTGGGGCTATTTGGTTGGTTGGTTTTTGTTACCAGACCTCCTCAAAACCTGTCAGTGACCACACCAAAGTGACATCAGGTACAAGCAGGACCATACAAGCTGCTCTGACTCCCCAGCTCATCACCTGCTGCCAGTCTGACATGCAGGACGCCACCTACACAAACTCCTAATGAAGCACCAGGATGTATCTGTAGCTAGAGGGATAATTGATTTTGCTATGAACCTTTAAGACAGGTGCATACAAGCTTCAAAATGGGAGATCAATTATGCCTCTAGTAATGAAAATCAGATGGATAGCTATAAATACACTACCTGGAAGGAAAGCCAAGATAGGGATGTATATTTTAATTGACTTGCTAAAGGGAAGATCACCTTCTGGCCTGAAAATTTGCCATCTAATTGGCTAGGTCATGACTTCTTAAAACCAAGTAAAAAATTCTAGAAATGGGGAAAAGCTTTAGGTCAAGCAGTATCCTTCCTCCACCTCTAGCAGAGAAATGGTCTGCCAGCCTCTTAAATAACAGGAACTTTACAGACCTTTCTACAGTGGGAAGAAAGAAGGCTGTCTATTTTGGATTACTTAATACCTGTTTTCATGTTGACCTTCTTTAATCAAAACATTACAAGAAAATTAACAGTACCTTTTTACCCTGTACAGTTCCTACCACAACCTGTTGTTTTCTGAGCATGCTGTCAGACCAAGTTTTTATTTGTTAATACTTATACAAATAGTATTGTTACAAAAATTGAACAGCAGAGTATACTCACCGGGAAACTGATTTTTGCATTTCTCTGCTCTACCTACAGGGTAACAGTTTTTTAGCCCTATCAGGACTTGAGATGTATAGGGTGTGCACATGCTAAAACCAGATAGGTGTACCTGTTCTGTCAAAACAAAAACCTGCAATCAAAGAAGTGTAATCACCTTTCTTTAACAACTTGACAAGTTACCTAAATACCTACAAGGTGAAGAACTGTCTATGAAACCTTCATACACTAATTTTTAAACAAATACAATATCATAAGAGATAATGTTAACATTTCAGTGATATCCCTTATTTATGAACTGTACAGTAACTTCCATAATAAAAAACTGCCTTAGAGAAGGGTCCTTAAAAGCTTCTAAAAATTATAAGGAAAATTCTAAAATACTGGAACCTTCTCATGTTTAAACAAACAGGACTATTTAGACTCACATGAATGAATCTATACAGAAGTAATTTGAATCTATAAGAAATGCATTTTATTTCCATTTCCTATATTTCAGTCACAATCTGAGATCAAGCACAAAACATGTCACACTAAGAATAGTAAAAAAAAACCAAAAAAAAACCTAAGAATTTGAGAATGGCCAGCAGTGTAAAATGTGATTTCCTGACACTGCAAAGTCAGCTGCAGCAATTTTTACATGTATTTTTCCTCTACACCACAGAAAACTTTTCAGCTTATTCCTCTGCACCTCTACTGTGTGGTCTGGCCAACAATGGCAAGATTAATGTAAAATATTAACATACTTCTGAAAGTCAAAGCTAGGGAATCACTGCATTACCTTCAACAGAGTCATCTTATTCTTGTCAAAACTCTGAACACAAGTTGTTCAAACTGTGCCAAAAGCAGAAGTGGTTAACAGAAAACATTTCTGTATGTTTACAGTGAGATGCAGCTGATGGCTCAACAGTTTGCAATGGCCACTCCAGACATTCAAGAGGTGAAGAACACATTTGCACAGAGCAGGAAAATGCCATGCAAAAACTATGAGACTAAAGTGAACTTCTGGAGATTGAAGTGGAATACATCAAGGCAAGTAAATCCTATCCTTTACTGTGCTTATGAACTTGTAACAGTGACTTACTAGTATCAAGCAATTAATTAGTTCTGAACAATAATCAGTTCCAGCATAGAAGGATAACATCTTGTATAAAGTGACTGCAGCCTAAAATGAGCCAGATCTCCTATATAAGCAAATAATCCCGCAATGTCCACCTTTTGGCTCTGAGCCCAAGAGTCATGTTTTACTGATTGTTATGATCTGGCCTTTGAGCTCTGGTGACAGTCAAATAGGGACTTAAAATGCACCACCCTACAAATTCCAACAAAGATGGCATGAGATCGGGGATGCTTCCTGATGAAGGAAATTCTGAATTTATCTGAGTGCTTAAGCAGTAATTCTCTGCACTTTTATAATGTCTTTTATCCAAGCAACTACAAAGTGTTTCATAGCTTCTGAAGAGTAGAAAACAGTGAGAGGGGTTCCAGGGCATATGATAATTCAAATATATGTGGCTACTATATTCCAGGAAAAATCTCCCACACTCAACAGAAAGACTGTGGGTAGGAGGAACAAATGAGAGACAATCAGTCAGCCACAATCAAAACAGAGTTTAGGCTTCGTCAAGTGAAAAAGGACCATTAGAAAATATTAAGAAATTGAACACTGTAGTTTCCTTTTTAGAGAAAAGACAAAAATAGCAATGGACAGATTAAAAAAGAGCCTCTGAGAATACCATAGCATTGAATCACAATGGTCTTTGTGTGGGTAATCAACAACCACTGTAGCACTGCTCTGGCCTTTGCTTCTGATCAACACTGTTGAGCAACTCTGTCTCATCTCCAGAAGCTTTCAACACTCATACCGTTTAGTCCCTTTCTTTTCTCACAGATTTGTAGCTCCACATATTTCTCTTCACCATTAAAACAAGGATTCACATTTAATAAAGACTACGAAAATATAAAGTATTTTCAGCAGGTAGAAAAAGACGACTTCTAGTTAAAAAAAAAAAAACAAAACAAAAAAATGGCCTTTTCAGATGGATTAATTAAATTTTCTTAGAAGGCCAAGCAGTACAAATGTTTCTTGCTCATTACTGCAGTTTTTAAAAAGGCGTAAGTTTTCTTATAATTTGTTTAGATGTTTTCTGTCCATTTAAATATATACTCCTTTTGTAAGAAGTGCTGCTCTTTAAGTACTGAACATTAAGAACCATATGCAACACATCACTAGCAATCGCACACTGTAAGTCAATATACATATGCATTCACATTTCATACATTAAAAGAAAAAGTTAAATTAATGCTTCAGCTGCATTTTAAATTCTGGTTTAGTTGCAAATGAAAATAATGGCAAATTTAAATCTAATTACAAAGTTACAATTGAAAACATTCGTATTTCACAGTAACCAATACAATCTGGTATTTTACCAAAACATGGTGCATCTGAAAAACAAACCTACCTGTTTCTTTGGCTGTCAGCTCTTTGTCAATGTGGTGGCCAAAATAAATCTGCAAATTTCTCAGCTATGAAGTATTTATTTTTATTTTTTGAATCCTATTGTTTAGGTGAAAACACTTCTCGCTATAGTGAAAATTAAAAGTACTGGTTAGTATCTTACACATAAGTATCTTTCAACACTGTATTTTTAGCTACAGGTAGCAAATTTTAATAGCTGCTGAGGGCACTACTGTAGTTGAGATGACTGCATCAATTAAAATGCAGAATGTTATTCTGGACAGTTTTAAACTTAGGCATTAGTTCAAAACAAACAGGAGGTAAAAAAACCCAAATATGTTTGAAATAATGGTCTCTCAATATTCCGAATATCCAGATATGATAATACTGTAATTTTTTTAAACTTTAATGTGCATTAGCTGGACTTCCACTGGCATGTATTATATTTAGCAGTGGTCCTACAGATTTAGCAGTGCCCCACAGATCTGGGAGGAATTTACAGTAATACACACTCACTGCTACTCCCACTTTGCAATGTGGGGCTGGCTACCAAAAGGGACAGGCCAGAAGCCACTTGAAATTCCTCCCTACATGAGCAGAGAGAAACACAGCTAAGGTACTAATTTTGTGACTGCAGAAATGGCAAAGTGTCATATCCTAGCACACTAACTGAAGCCATGGGGCTAGAACAACTGGGACAAAACTGCATGGTGTATTCAAGAAATTAGTTGGCTTCTTTTATTGACCTAGGAAGAGCATCAATTACTGATAATCTAACTGTAAAATGCACTAAACCAATGCAAGTGTTTATAAATTATAAGGTATAGGAATGCTATGAGTGTAGAAGCAAAACATACCTTCAAAATACAGGATTCAAATATGTTCTGTAAATAGTGTTGCAGCCCTTTTAAGTGCTGTTATGAAGAAGATAAAGTGGACAAATTTTATGTTTACAATGCAGTACCTCAATTTAGTTTTCTCTCTGTAACTGTAACATTACATTAGAAAAGAAAAAACATTTTTTCTTTTCTATGCCTTGACAGATTGCTTTTCTTTTTCTCCTAACCATTTTATGCCTTTCTCAACAATGCTGTAATAAAACTGACATACCTGAGACTTCATTTTCATCTCCTATTGGACAGTGAGAAACCCATCTGAACTTTGTTTTTCATGCACAGAGATTTCTCAAGAGCACAGCAGAAGCACCACCCTCTCTAGACAGACACACCTTTTCTTCTTGCTAGAAGGCTATCTTTTCTAGAAAAATGTCTGCCCAGGACTTAAAGAAACTGCATGTACAGCCATTGCAAACCCATGGAATTTATCTACTCAAAAGTGCAATCTCATAGGCAATAATTCTATTATAATCTTGAATACAGCTGTAACACACTCTACTATATACTGATTTACATCTTTTCTGTGCTTAACTCTCTGGCAGGTAGATAAGGTGAAGCCCAATACAGAGGCAGCCCTCTGTATTGCCCTCCCTGCCCTCCCTAACTACTGAGAGTAACACAAAATGCTTAGTATTTTATCAAGCAGAATTTAGTCCTCTCCATCCTATCCATGTAACGGTGCCTGAAGGTATATGAAATACACACCTTATCAAGAAAGCTGACAAGTACAAGATTTAGGTCAAAAGTGGAAAAAAACTTTTGCTTCACTTAGTATAGTCTTTTCTCCCCAGCTTAATGACTGCATAATTAATACACAACCACATGAACAATGAGAATGTAGCTCTTCCTACCCTTGTGTAAGTGGATGAATCACAAAGGTATCTCTTCTGGCTCCTTTATTCCAGACTGAGGAAGAGTCAGTTCTACCAGGAGTTGATACTGTGGCTTACTACACCCTTCTTCACAGTTGTTGTACACCTCAAAGTAGCTTTTAAAGTATATGAGATACAAATCTGAATCCTCCCAGACTAAGGTGTGCTTAAAACCTTCATCTTTCAGCTCTTCAACAATCACAAAACACCACCACTGGACAAATATAGGCATTATCTCTTCCAGGATTATACACAATACTTGGACATGTCCCTTTTGAACACTACATCATCTGCTTACTACTTTGAATTATACACTACTATAGCTTCTGCTTGAAAAGTTACCTGTCAGTTTGCTTTAATGTCAAGGGAAATATATTTTTGTTGTCAAATACAACACAGAATTTTAATGTAATTGGTCCTTGAGATTTTTAGTTTGGCTCTAGACCCTACTCCGTGTTGAGGCATTCATCATTTTGCAGAGATAAATGTATTCCAGATGTTCATCTGTTTTTGATGTTTGATTACGGTAGCTATACTCTTGTACACCATGAATGATTCTATACTGAATCACATACACAATATATTTTTTTTCACGTGACTGTAATAGGTGAGTGAAGAATTACTTCTTTCCCTAAAGAAGAGTAGTACAGCATATTGGTACCTTCCTGTTACAGACAGAATCACAGAAGGCTGATGACATCCAACAGCTTATGCCTATGATTTGGTCAATAGAGACACTGGAAATAATAGCTAACACTATTGAAAGAGCATGCTTCCCAGTAGTCATTAGCCTTTGCCTCTATTTCCAAAGGTGTTATCAGCTATGAACATTATAGCAGTAATTGAATTTGCTTTTTATGATCACTGCAGGTCTTTACTGTAATACACAGAGGCTGCTGCTGGAATTATCGTAATTCTTCTAACTTTGAGATTAGATTAATGCAATAAAACTTCACCTTAAAAGAGAAACTTGGAGAGTACTACAGGTAACATGACACAAGAAGGGCTACATAGATGAAAACACAGCTGAAGATAGGAATTTCTGCTTGTTGTCCAGATAGAAGACAGTGGGTAGTTACCAAAAGAACCTTACAAGACCTCAAGACCTGTTTATCTTGAAACAGACACAGCAACCTCTACCTTCCTGCCCCCTCCCCTTCCCCGATATCCACAGAACCTGTTTACCCGGGCCTGTACCATGTCCTCCCCACAACCTTCCTTCCCCATGGGAAAGCTGTAAAATTAAGAGTGCAAAAGTATTTCTACTGTCTTAATAGATCGGGCTGTAGTCATGCCAGTCTTGATGGGAGCTATGGCTTCTCACAGCTCTTTAACCTGAATTAATTCAACTTTATTCTCCCAGGAATTGTTAAAACACCCTTTTTTGCAATGTGGGAGTGTGGGAAGGTAAAGGGAGAGAGGAGAACATACGGTATGCTGACAGGGGCTTTCAGGTAGCATTTTTTTATGGTTTTTGCTGTGTACTTGCTAAAGAAAGATACCATGTTGTTTTGACTATTTGAAACCAATGATGAGATTTTTGCATTTTATTAAAACACTCTGCTTTTCCAAGGAAAAAGTGCTTTTTTCCAAAGATGAGAAAAAAAGCTTCCGCTTATTTCTAAATAATTAAATTCAGAGTTTTGAAGTATCTATAGAAAAAATCAAGGATGAGAACTTTTCCTGTCTTATATGCCTAATTATACAGGCAGCTTCATCACAAAGCTTTGCCTCCATTTCTGTATTGTTCCAACTGAGAAATTAATTCAGCTTAACAACCGAGCAAACTAGAGCCTGAATTTTGCATTGCACTGGCATGAGTGATTCCACAAGTGTTGGTGTGGACCATCTCAGCCGTCACTAAATAAGCACAAAATACCTTAGGACAAACTATATTGCTCCTATTAGCAGATTACTGGTGTTACTACACAACTTGTGCAAGTATTTCTTACCTTGTATTATCTACTTACATTCAAGCACTAGAAACTCTTTATGTGCAGGAAGCAATAATGAAGTGGTCTGGGAACAGCTGCACAAAATCTGCTGAAAAGTCTCCATATGCTATTTTTCCTGTGAGAATCATCAGTTCAGAACAACTATTGTAACATAATCTACGT
Source organism: Chloebia gouldiae (assembly GCA_003676055.1). Classification (NCBI taxonomy): domain Eukaryota; kingdom Metazoa; phylum Chordata; class Aves; order Passeriformes; family Passeridae; genus Chloebia; species Chloebia gouldiae. Next base: position 4,120,196 of record QUSF01000038.1, read on the forward strand.
TCATCTAATTTTAAAAGGAAAGCTTGCTCTTCAGCAGACGCACTTAATAAATTGGAAGGATTTGACAGCATGGTTTCTTGGGTTAAAAAGAGCCTTCACTTACCAGTTAAAAATTAGCAAGAAAAGGTAATGCATCCTTGTCCAGACTGGTGTACAGGAAGCAAAACGATAGCAATTTCATTAAGCACGTTAAGTCGTATTTCAACACTTCACAATCTTAAAACAAGGTTGGAATAAAGCAAATCCAATCATGTTACTAAATAGAAACCGCATTGTTTTGTCATCTTTAAGCATACTGCAGTGTGCTGTGGGCATGCTACTGATGAACTAAGAATCTATATTTAAAATAATGGTTTGCTACACTGCTATTCTTTGATAACAAGGATAGTATTTTCTTATTAAATATGCAATTTTTTAAGGATGGAAGCAGTAAGACCGACTTACCTTACATAAGTCATTAATTTCTACTAATGTAAACACATCCCTGAAATTACATAAAAACTCCAATGCCCAAATAGAGTTCTATCTACCTTTTTAGAGGGGGAATATACAATGAACACTGGACATAATGCAGTAATTCAAGGCATTCTTACTGTTAAGAGAACTACGCATTCTCTACATTTTTGTCAATGCACATCTTTCAGGAAAAGCAGAGTTAACACTGCTTAACAATACCCAATGACATTGTACACTTGTCAAGATGACGTGTCTCTGTTTCTTTTTAGTTTAGGAAGCATTGTTCATTGCCATTAACGTAACATTGAAAGTATCTTCAAATACCGTGCAGTATGTATTGAAATGCATTTTAATTTTTTACGGATTTCAAGCAACAGCTAGACTTTATATTTAGTCCTATGAAATATGACTGTTTTCAGCAAGCGACGTGAAGAATGCAGTGATTTTTATCCAGCTTTGTAACAAAAGCTCTGCCAAGCTACCGCGAACTGCCTCCAAGCTTCCTGACAGCCTCCTGAGTGCTAAATACCAGGAGCACCGAGTAGCTGCGTGGGGAAGGAGGAATACGTACAAGCAACCGCGTCGCGCTGCTTTGCATCTTGCGGCTACAATGGATAGAGCACGTTAATTTTGGTTCTGGCTGCCGGACACCGCCGCTCCCGTCACGTCTCCCATCCACACCCGTCAAACAAGCCACGGCTGATGCCAAAACGCGGCGCTGCCCTACAAGCAACACGGGCGACGCGCAGCCCTGCCAGAGAGGCTCGGGCGCAAAGGAGCTCAGCGGGACGGGATTCGGCCCGGGCTGCCGACCGGGGCAGGCGCTGCGCACTCGGGGGAAAGGGTCGGCCCCACCCGCCCGGACCCCGACCCTCTCCGCGCCCCGCCCGCCGACACCTGCTGCTCCCGGGACCCCGCAGCCGCGGACGGCGGCTCCCGGCAGCCCCGCTTCTCCCTCCTCGCCCCCCAGCGGAGACAGTCGCCGGCTTGCTGCCGGGGCACTCTGGCGGCGTCTCCAGGGTTCCGCGCTCCCCGCCCGGCCCCGGGACCGACCGGGAACCACTCCTCGCGCCGTCCGCGCCGCCCACCACCCGCGCGCGCAAGCGCGGCCGCGGCCCCCGCGCATACCTGTCCCCCTCCCCGCCCCCGCCACGCGACACCGGGGCCGCGCGGAGCGGCGAGAGCGCGCGCGCCCCGGCGCGGCTCTCCCCGCCCCTGGGGGGGGGGGAGCGCACGTGACGCGTCCCCGCCCCGGAGGTGCCGCGACGCGACTTTGTTTGGGAGAGTTCCGTGCGCGCGCGTATTTCCGCGCGGCGGGGCCGGGCGGGAGCCGCACGGGAAGCCGGCTATTCCCCCGCCGCCGCCCTGGGCCCCCGGAGCGGAAGGGAGGGAGGGAGGGAGGAACAGCTGTTACTCCGCGAAGCGGCGCTACCGCCGCCGCCAGGCAGCGGCCGCCCCGCCCCTGGTCCCACCTCCGGCGTGTCCCACCCCCGCGGGCCCTGCCCCCTCCCCTCCTGCCGCCGCCGCCGCTGCTGCCAGCGCAGCCTGAACTGAAGCGAACTCCGGAGCGCACTGAGGAGAAGTGAGGAGGCGGCGGCGGGGCTGAGACTCAGCAGCCACAGGCGGCGGCAGCAGCAGCAGCGGCGGCGGGAGGACGGACGGGCGGGCGGGAGGCGGAGAGGAGGAGGAGGAGGAGGACACACGCCAGGCGCAGCGCGGCGGCAACAACAGCAGCAGCGGCGGCAACAGCGGGGAGACACCGGCGGCGGCTCCTCGGAAGCGGCAGCCGCGCCAGCAGCACCCGCCCGCCCCGCGCGTCCCCTCCCTCCCTCCCCCGCCGCGGAGACAGGGGGCAGCGCCGAGAGGAGAACCGGGCTCGGCGTGTGTGTGCGCGGGAGAGGAGGAGGAGGGGGGACACACCGACGACTGCGCCGGCCGAGGGCGCACGGAGCAGGGAAGCGGCGGCACCGAGAGGCGGCGGCGGCGGATCCTTGTGCTCGGAGAGGAGGGCGCAGCCCGCAAGGGGGTTTCTACCGAGTTTCCTTTTTTTTTTTTTTTTTTTTTTTTTTTTTTTTTTGTTCTCGGTCCCTGGGACTCAGCGGCGGGTCTGCGTTTGTCTCCGGATTTGAATCCTCCTCCTTCTCCTCCTTCCTCGGGGAAGCTCCCCTCCCCGCCCCCTCCCCTCCCCCACCGCCTCCCTGCCCGCCCGGATCCAGCCGGGCGCCCCGTGCCGCGGTCGCGTTGCTCGGCAGAGCTGCTGCGGGCGCTCGCCGTCTCTGCGCGGGCTTGGAATATGGTTGGGGAAATGGAAACCAAGGAGAAGCCGAAGCCGAGCCCCGATTACCTGATGCAGCTGATGAACGACAAGAAGCTGATGAGCAGCCTCCCCAACTTCTGCGGGATCTTCAACCACCTCGAGAGGCTGCTGGACGAAGGTAAAAGCGCTCGCCCGGCCGCCCCCTCCCCCGCCCCGCCGCCTTGCCCTGCCTCCCCCGGCCGGGGATCCCGCTCGGTCCCCCTCCCCGGCCCGGCCAGGCGGCGGGGACGGCCCGGGGCCTGTTCCGCTCTCCCTGCTACTCCCCGGACGCTCCTGGCCCCGGTTGGGGAGCCGAAAACAAAGGGGAAGTGCGGGCTCTCCCCGCCCTGGCCGCCGCCGCGCCGTGCTGGGGGACTCGGGGAGCGAGTCGGAGCGGAGAGCCAGCCCCGGCCGCGCGGCTCCCCGATCCCCCAGGAGTGCTTTCCCCCTTATTTTTTCCTTTTTTTCTTTTTACCCTTTTCCGCACTATCTCCTTAAACCGGGGGAAGGGTAACTACGGCACGGAGTGGAGGGAGCGAGGAGAGGAGCTCAGGAATGCGCTCTGGGGGAAGGCAGGGAGGAGGGGAAAGGCTGGCTGGCGGCTGGCGCTCCCCTCCCTGCGTCCGTCCCTCCCGCGGCGGCGGGGGACAGAGGGGTCCTGCCGGCGCCCTCGGAGCGCTCCGCCGCCCGGCCCCAGGGCCCCCGCCGGGGGGGTTGGGGGGTGTTTGGTTTCGAGATTTGGCTGTTCTGGAAGCTGCTTGGACTTGAATGACTAAGGCGGAGGGGGGCTGAGCTCTTTCTTCGACTCCAGATCTACACCCCGAACTGGCCGCAAACTAATTAGGATTTTCCTATATCGCAAGGGAAGCTAGCAAATTCTTCTCTCGGCTATCCTTACCTTTTAAAGAAACTGAACTTGACAGACTCCTACGTGTGATTTTAGTGAAGAGGGAGAAACAAAAAGGATTACGAAATTGCCTGGTCTGCTCCTGCCAAACATCCACCCCAGCCTCGCACCCGCTCCTGGCACTGGGCGAGGCACCCCCCTATGCCCCCAATTTTTTCCTTAATAACTTTGTTTGGGGTTAAGATTTCACAAATAAATAATCACGCTTTAGAAATTAATAAGAAAAGTACGAGCTGGGAACTTCCTGTGTCCCATACGTTTTCCCACTATAGTAACAGATCCACTGTGTCTCAAAAATTAGGTGAAACACTTGTTCTTAGTATTTTAAATTCGCCTTGTACTCGCGTTCACAGGTTGGTGTTTTTGTGTTTTTTGGTTTTTTTTTTATCGAAGGCATTTCCTTTCCTATGACTTTAAACCTAGGCTTTCTGATGACTTAGATCTGTGTATAATAACTATTTATACATAGATGTGTCTGCATCACAACGAACCTGTTTGTTTAATCGTATTTGATAGCTTTGTAGAATATGATATGGCCATAAATAATTTATACAAGTTTCAACTTGTAGGGATTCTTAGTATGAAGTACTGTTTTTCGAGATTTTGAGTTAGGGTTCTTGTTTGCGGATGTATTCCTTTTCGCTAAAAGAAGTTTGGGAAGTTGTTGACCTCGGAAGATGAAAGAACTGGTTATATTTGGTAGAACAACTCCCCGCCCTCTGCCAAGACTGTAAAAATGAGATAGCGACTGTAGTACGACACAAAAATAGCGTGTTGAGAAAAAGCTACCTTCTGAAATAAATGATAGAGGAATGTAAAGGAACCCAAAAAAGCAGTGAAGAACACTGAAATATGGATTGTGGGAAGCATTATAATGGGAGAGTCTATTTTTATTTTCAGCGTACTTGGAGGGGTTTGATTTTATATTGGAGCAAATGTGGATGTGAAGAGCAAAACTATTTTAGAACTTACACTCTTGGTCACCACAGTGAACCTCTTCAGAATAGTTAGATTGACAGTAAACATCAAGAAGAAACTTGACCGAGAAGACTCCTTTATAGCACAAATGAGCCTTCCAGAGGTTTGATAACGGATTTTTCAACTGTGAATCTTTTCAACTTCATGTATTTGGCCAGAGGAGGCCTGAAGCTGTTTTTTTATTTTCAGAGAACAAAAAGAAGGAAAACATTTCCCGACACAAAAAAGACACTGAAAAAGGAATTCCCGACATACTTATATCTTGTTATATATTTTGAAATACGGAAAACTCTGGAAGTCTGTTTGCAAAGTATTGGAGTTCCAAAGTGAGAGCTTTTGTGACTCTTGCTGACAAAGTTTAAGGACTGTGTTGGAACTGTTCTTCACTCTCTTCTAAAGAAAAGCAAATAAAATATAATCTGTGATCCTAAATGGTCTCTGGAAGAAGCCTGCTATCCCTTTAAGCTTTTCTGCTTTTCCTGTTTACGTTGGCAAATGGGTGGGAGTATTGTGGAGGCAGAAAACTTTTTGGAATGTTGAAAAAAAAGTTTCATGCAAATCTAGTAAATTGCTTCAAGACTTCAGAATTTGAACACTAAGGGGCGCCAGTTAATTTTTTTTCTGAGGCATGAGTCCGTGGGCACCACTATTGACTCGGGCAGTAAAATTATCAAATCTGGTAGAAGATGCCAAAGAATGACAAAATACTTGTGGATTTGTGCAGGTATCTGTATTTGCATGGACCTTCACGTACTGTATGCCTACAGGCAGAATTACATAGGTGGAATAGGCAGTAGCAGTGAACAGTTAAGAAGTTGGCACAAGTGTTTCCCTGTAGAACACCTATCGTGGCTACCAGTGCGAGCTGTGTTAAATATCTTGAACTGCATGCTCCACTGACATCCTCCAGCAGAAGGGTTTAGTAATAGTGAACTACAGGTTTGCTGGAAAAGTCTGCAGGAGTTCATGTGCTTACTGAAAAGTGTATTATTTCAAGGTTTCATCAGTTGTTTCCTGGCACCCTTGAGAATACCAAGTATTTGGGGCAAGTGCATGTATATATAGGTATATATAACCTAAAAATAAAGTTACAGGGTTCACATTCCCTCTTTGCCCCCTCCACCCTGTCATTTGATTTGCTTCTTCTAGTTTGTTGTTGTGTGCTTTAGGTAGGTGTGTTTTTTGTTTTTTTTTTAGTTACAATACAACCATTTTCCTGAAGGTTTTGTTTATGCTTGAGAAGAATAATATTATGATCAGCCATTGTCTTCTATTTTGTGTGCTGATCAAAATGAAGAAATAAAGTCACAACCTAAGAATTCAAACAAATAAAAGGTGGGATTGCCTTCCCTAATGGAATGCTAGGGTAGTTTTTTTATTATTACTTATTTATTGTTCCATGTTACTTATTTACATGTTAAATGTTTTATATTTAAAAACAGAACTCAACTGGGCTTTTGCTGTGGCTTTTTCTTGTAATTGTATGCAGCAAGAGATAGAGACCTGTGGTTTTAGGTGAATAGTACATCCAATCTGGTTAAGTTACAGATTTTTTGGGGTCCATTTCTTTGCTGCATGTATTATCCAAAGCATGTTTTCTTTTCTGAACTCTATCTGACTTTTTGATCTCATAAAATTTTAGTGCTTGATAAATGATCTCTCTTGCAGCATTTTTTTTTTTTTGAAGACTACCTTAAATGTAAGAAGTGTATTGAGGAAACCTTTTTTTTTTTAAGAACCACTTTCATAAAATGTGAAAGTTACAGTTTTGTTTAGGTTACATTTATTTTTCCATATGTGTGCTTTTAACTTGTTATGTGTAAATAAGCCTTCTGTGGATTAACAAGGATGTTTAAAGAGCACATCCTAATAACTAGGAAACTGAATTGTTTTTATCAGACTGGTGCAAACCTGTGGGAAGAGAGGGCTTTTCCTGAATGTGGAATAGGCTGTATTTCCTGTAATTGTTTGCACCATCAAATGTGACCTTTTTTTTTTTTTTTTTTTTTTTGCTTAAGCTTTTGAGATACTAACTTTTATGAGGTTAACCTGGATTTTCTTTTCTGACAATTTACATATTTTAATGCTCCCTGTTGTGGACAGTGAAAAGAGCTGTACCTGTTTTCTTGCACTGTTTTTAAAAACTGAATTGGACATTTCAAACACTTCAGTAGCATGTTGACAGATTGAAATTAATGAGGTACCTCAGTTGTATTCTTTCATCAGACTGAACAAATGTGCCTGAACTATTAACTGAGATCTGAGTAGTCAAATTTATAAATTTACATTTTGTTTTCTTGAACCTGAAAGTTCAGAGACCCTTGCACTTGATCAGAATGTACACAGATCAGATCTGTGGTCTGAACTGTTTTCAAAAAGGAATTGAAGAGGACTTTATCAGGAATTGATTTTTCCTCGGTAACCTATCCCTGAAAAACTTAGTCTTTCCTTCAGAGCTGTGGTGAAGGTGACTTAAAAGCTTGTCTACCTTTAAATATAAATTTAACCATGCATCTGGCTATTGGAGATAAATCTAATTTTGTGTCAAATAGGCTGCCTCTTTCTGTCTACCAGGTTTTAAGAAAGCTAGTGTAAAAACATCCAAGTAGGCAATACGAGGATAAATTTTTGGTGAATGTTGCTCTCTGTTTAGTTTTCTCCTTGAGGAAAGTGCATGTGAAGTTGGGTAGCTTAGTGCCCAAGAGTGCAGCTTTTGCATAGGTCTGGTTGTATTAAGCAAAATGTGTGCATGCAGTAGGGCTGAAGAACTGTGTTCTGGTGTTGTAAATGAGTTCTCCCTCTGAAGTTATGTAGTTACTTTTGTACATAACCTTATTGTTTGTGATTATGTAAATGTAGCCTGTGCTTAGCAAGGGTTTTGCTGATTTTTCAGATTTGATGGAGGGGCACTGGCCACATTAGCATGTCAGTTTTTTCACTTGTATCAGATCCTGCAATGGACCCCCGTTAATTCATTTAAAAATATGCTTCTTAATGCAATATTTAGGGATGAGTATTCTTCCGGATAAAGGCCTTATGAAAGGTGTTTGCCCAGAGAGTCTCAGACGAATTTTTAAACTTGGTGTATTAATGTTAAAATTGTCAAAGTAGCATGCCACAAGAGCACTGAGTATTGTTTTTGTGCTGCTTATCATTAGTACTCTTTTGAATTTGGTTCTTTGATTATCTCTTAAAACTTAATGGTCTGAGGTGTTTTTCTGATTTATGATTGTTGTAACGCTCCTAGAACTTGTATTCAGAAACCTTGTAAGAGCTATTTTGAGGCGTGGGTGTTTGGTTATTTTTTGGCAGAGGGAGGGAGTGGCTTTAATACCTTGGCACAGCCTCTCATATAACACCAAACCAAAAGCTCCATTGCACTTAAGAAACAGTGTGACGGTTTTTTTGGCTTGTGGAAAAATATTTAAAACAGCAACAGTTCACGTCTTGTTAAATTACGTTATTTTTGGAGCTGTATCTGCAGCATTTATAGGTCACCTGGCATGTAACTAAAAAAAAAGGGTATTTTTTGACTGATACAAGTCTTAAGTTAGTAAAACAGTTATTTTAAGCTCACGCTTTGAAAGTGGTTTGTTCCCTGTTGCTTACCAATAATTGTTAAAATATCTGTCTTCAGATTTTTTTTTTTTTAATAAGAGTAACTGCATTAGGCTTAGTTCTGTACAGGAGCAGCTGACTTGTTGAACTGGGAGAGGCCTGATTGAATTTAATGTTTGTTTAGTGCAACTTGTTCATTAAGGTTGCAATTGAGTTGCATTTTCTGCATCTGAAATGGAATACAGTAATTTCTAAAATAACTGTTGTTTTATAAAAGTCCCTTGCTATGGTTAGAAACAACTGACCAAGTGTGGATTAGATCAGGGAGTGGCATGGGCTGCTTTTGTGATGCACAAGGGGAAGAACTGGAGATGTCTTGGTTAATATAGTAAAACAGGGAAAAAAAACCCTAAACCAAGCATCACTGAGAAAAACTATGGATTTTCAGAGAGCACTTAGAATGTCCTCCTTATGAAAATGAAATTTACATGCATCAACAGATAGAAAGAAGTTGCTGATGTTCAATGAGTGCTGTGGGTATGAAGAGAAGGCTAGATATGAAATGGATGGTTACTTTTGTGGGTTAGTAATGTTTTTGACCAGATTGTCTGTTTTAGTCATTCTTAGATTAAAACTTTTTTCCTCTGAGTATGCTGTACAATGCCAGGTCAGGAATGAGATGCTTACAATGATTTGAATTGTGTAGACTTTGTAAGAAGAGCAAGTACATTTGAATTGTCTTTAATTACCATCTGTAACCATAAAGTGTTCTCCGTTTTGGAGAATGCACACTGATGCAGGTATCCTATTATTTAGGTGTATTATTAGATGCTGGTGTATATCTGTGGCTGACAGGATAGACCTGTGTTAATGTTAATTACCAGACTGTCCTGACAGCTCCGACTGATTGAAGTACAGCAGGAGTGTGCCATGGAAACTGACGGTTTATATTTGACTGCTTATATGGAATGTTGAGGGGTGGGAGAGGGGGGAGACGGGGGAAATGCCTTGCCAGGAAAGCTGTTAACTAATGAAATGCCCTCATTCACTGACCCTTGTCCTTATTGAAACATAGCTCACAACTGCTCATTCTGGCCGTGTGAATTTTCTTATATTGATTTTTGTCAGAATGCAGACTCTGAAAAGATTCTGTTGATTTTAACATTTCATTGAAATTTAATAACCTAGTGCTAAGAAAACTACTAGGAACATAAAACTGCTGGTGTTTTTAATCTCACTATGCAATTGGTTAGGTCAATAAAAGTACCACACAAGCTACATCTGTGTCTTGCTAGCAGGAGGGTCTGTGTCTCTGAGGGACATTGAAATTACTGTTTGAATCCTGAAATAGATAATAGGTGTAATGTTTATAGTCTGAATTAAATACCTTTGCTTTGCTAAGAAAAAGAGTCGGATTACTAAAAGTTAGGCAACATTACATTTTTATTTTTGACTTCAGAAAATATCCTGTGTAACCCTGTACAATGCAGTTAAAGTAATGTCCAGGTTTGTGTTTCTTTTTGTTGTTTTTCTTGGAAAAGTTTAATAGAAGTGGAGTCAGCTTTTTAATAGCACAGCTTAATTTTTTTTGAGACAATTTATGCATGAATGAACAAAACAGCTGTGACAACACTAAAGAGAATATCTGGCTTCGTTAGCCCAACTGCCCCTCCACTTTGTTATTCTTGCTTCCATTAGAAAGTGTCTTGCAGACTAGCTGCATGTCTGAGAAGAGCAAGACACTGCAAGTTGGAGTGGAATTGTGTTACTTAAACCTCTGTTGTCTGAATTCAGCACTGGAAGTTGCAGCTTCTTTGATCTCTGCAGTTATTTTAGCAGTGTTAGTGGTTGGAATGAGTGTGGTAATGCTAAAAGGGTTTTTTATTTATTTTATTCTTGTGGTTTGAAATAGTGAGTAGAAATTGAAAATACATTTTCAGTTACTTTTCATTAGAGAATTGATTTTTTTTATACTTGGTGTCAAATAGTAAATTTTACTTTTCAGTTTAGTGCAAAAAATTGTTCTCTTGAAGGGAAATGGCAGTCAGTAGTTATTGAGGTTTTATTGTTTTTGGTAGTGCATAGTTGAGTAGCACCCTGGAAGTAAATTTTTGAAATTGCTTTTAAAAATATTTTTAACTGTTTTGCAGCTGCACTTGAATAGTTTTATTTTACTCCTTTCTGTAGGTTGGAGGGATTTTCTGTATTTCTAGCACAGGCCGAACCCAGAGCAAGGTTTTGATACTTTGTATTATATTTGCAGTGCTCCAGACAGTGCCCATGCAGGAAAGTCCTCCGGATACCCTTTTTTTAGAAGGGATAAACCATGAAGCAATTTGCATGATAACTCACTGAAATTTGAGGATATTCATAGTTGGAACAGTTAACACTTCAGTGATGTATAACCTTACAAATGTTTCTTTAAGACTTGATTTTTAAAGTAAAAGCATCCTGGATTGACAATTAAAATCTTGTCACTTGCTGGGAAGTTACTTCTACGTAATTTAGGGAGTAATGCATCAGAGTGGCTGCTTGTGTCAGAGCAGAGGCAAGGGAAGATAATTTTTTACTTTATCTGGTATCCTTTATACTCTTATCAGGTAGATCAGTTTCTGGTTTAAAAGGTCAGCCCGTACTCTGTACTGGTCAGGGTTTTTTAAAATTTGAGTTTTTTGTTTTTCTGTGGTGCTGTCTTCCTTTTCAGATGGATCAGAGCTGTGATCTTGCTCCTGTGTGTGATCTCAGAGCAGCTGTGTTGGCACGGTGGCTCGATACTGAAGATGTAGAGCAGCACCTTGGGGAGGGAAATGCATTTGCTTAAACATTTACTTAAAAGTCTGAAGCTCCTAATTGATGTCAACTGATTGTGCATCTAGTCTATTCAGAATTTTAAGGATATGCTTATTTGCAGACTACCTGACACTAGATGGAAGTCAGACTTTGCTGAATTCTTTAAACCCTTTAGCTATTGAAATAATGAACCTTTGTGGGTTTTTTTCTAATTCCGATTAAAGAACTGATTTAGAAATCTCTGTAGCCATTAGTTGGTTCAAATGTCCTTTCCTAGGTATGGTATATTTTTTTTCATTAATGTGCAGGAAATGGCAGGTGCCTGAAATGTTAAAAAAGAAGCAACAGATCTGCTAGCAAAGTATTAATACAACCCTAATATTCTGGTTCATAAGTTTAAATGGCAGCTAAACGAAAACATTCAGCTCATGTTGCATAATGCTTCCATTTATTTATCAGACTTTGAAGCAGTAGCAAATCAGTTGCTATTCTTCTCAGTGCAGCTTAATCTAATAATCTGCAAATAACTATATTAAAAGTTGATGCACGATTTTCAGTTTTTAGATGCAGAGCAGGCCAAATCCCCTTCTTTTTGCTGTGAATATCTTAGGTTTTTCTGCAGGAAAACCTAAGATGTTAGGAACAGGGAGGAGGAGGAGAACACAAGAAAAAAATTCTCCGACCCGATGCTGTTTGCTTTTGAACAGTGTTGCTGATTATACTGCTTTTAGTCAGTTTCAGTTTGTCTAATTTTGAAGCAGCACCCCTCCAGCATAAAGCAACATGAAGAATTTCTCAGAAAGTTTTGCAGTCGTCAGCCCCCACCCAAATTTGCAAAATAGCTTTGCCTAAATACTACATGTACAGTCTGTTGTCAGGCGTGTTCCTGTAACAGTTGGTTTGTGTGTTAAAGTTGAAGGTTAAAATGCTGTAATAGGCCCAGCTGTCTTGTTTAAAGTGTGATGTTTTTGCTCTGAAAATTGGCTGTGCAGCGAGAACGTGGTGTGTGTTAGACAGTGGTAGAGACAAGTTGCTCATAGTTCTTTAATTGCTTAAGTATCTTATAATCTATAAAGATAAGTATAGTCAGAGAGGCTCATATACAGTCAGTTTACGAGGGAATTACTGGTGCTTTAAATCACTTGAGGCTTTTATGGAAATCTGATACTGCCTCTGAATCAACCTGAAGGAGAACTTGTTATGCATGTTCTTTTGTTCCCACTTTTCATGTAGTTATGTCAACTTTGTGCTCAAATAGACTTGAGCAAAATCTGAGCACAGATGATGTGGTAGGGATCAGAAATGAATTCTAACGAAGATTCTATCAGGAAGATTGATTATATGTGTATTAAAACATCTTCAGGGGAAGAGTGATACTTTACTATCTCAGGTATAAAATCAGTGACTGTAATTGTGTTTAGCAGGGAATTACATATTTGGCTGTTCTCATAACATGTTTATAGAGATTTGAATCATATTTTGAAATTTCTTGCACTGATTTTGTGCTCATTCTGTCGATAAATTTTATTTTTCTGACAAGACTAGCATAATCCTTTATGAAAAAAATCCCAAACCACCAGAAAAAACATTACCTAAAGATCAAATCCATCTTAGAAGGGAGAAAAAGTAACACTTCCTTTATTGAGAAAAGCTTATTAAAGTTACAAACTTCAAAAAAATATTTTCTAGACTTGTGACATTTAACATATATATTGACATTCTGAGGGAGAGGAGGGGGAAAACTTTTTTCTATCATCTTAATTATAGAGTTAATTGAGGCTAAATTCTGTATGAATCAATGTATTTCCAACTTCTAATAATTCAGGTGTTGCTTCCAGGTAAGCAAGGGACTGTGCGGAAGCTTTGTCTATAGGTGGTGGGATACATAAACATAGTGCCTATTGATTTAGTAACTGTATGTTATTCATAACTATACATGAGGAATCATGTTGGTTCCAAATGGGAGATTTAATGCACACTGGGGGCACTTGGTAGTGCTGTGTTTTAATACTGTTAAGTGTCTTCAGCAAGGTATTCTTGCATCAGCCTCGGATTAACATAGGATGAATAACAGAGCCATTCATCAGCTAGGCAACTCTGAAGAGTGTCAGCAAGAAAGCTGACGGGTGATGAATTGGAGGGAGATGGATGCTGCAGTAGATGGCTGCTCCAGCCTGCGCTGGGGTGTTGAGGGATGACAGGTGGTATTTAGGTGTACACTGAGTAATTAAGTGAGGAGGGACCACATGCTTGTGCTCAGCTGAACAGAGAAAAAATGTGTCCCTTCTGCAATCCAAAAAGGTTACTAAATTCAACAGCTTAAATGGCAGATGGACTACTGGTTTTTCATTTATTGCAAAAGATTTACATCAGTCTTTAGTATTGATAAATGTGAGTTACGTTTTGAAGACAGACTTGTGGACTTCTCTTGATCTTTGCAGTCTCAGCAACCTTTGGCTTCATATATTTGGATAAATTAACTTTGAGGCAGATTTAGTTTATTCTGAACTTAATTTTCCTTTAAGTTCTGTGTTAATGTTTCTTGGATCTCACAGCTTTCAGTTGCTTTGTTGCTTCAGTTTCTTATTACATCTTTTTTAATTTAATTTTTTTCCCCTCCAGGATAAAGAAAATAGTTGGGAATTTGAGGGGGGATTTTCTTCTATCAGCCTAATAGCATAGCTAAGTGGTTTTTGTCATGTGCACAGGTCTTTTTAATCCCATTTAGTATGGTTTGTACTAGAATTGTTTTTTGGCTGCTTTTTGTTATATCAAACTGTTGAACACTTGATACATGGAGAACAGTTCAAAGTAATAATCATACTTCATTGGGGCTCTTCACATGTATTTTTTTCTGCCTGCTGACTGACTTTATGTTACTAAACCTTTATGTACAGGCTTTCTGAGCCCTGAGCACAATTCAGTACTGAAATATGTATCAAACATTTCCGTATGTTGTATGGCAGTCATAACTAGTATAGTGTAGTGGTATATTATAGCATATATTGCTGCAAGGATTAAACGACATTGCTAGTGCATTTTTCTGGATTGAGCATCTGGGCTGCTGAAAGTTTTCAGCAGCTGTTAATAACTACAATATGTTCGTAAATAATCTGAAGTATATTGCGGTATCTCCTTCCAACTTTTATTGTATGCTCTTAGTCTTAAATTTCAGATAAAAACACGGGACACTAATAAAGCGCTAACATTTAAGTAGCTATTTTCTCAGTCTAGTCATGGGTGAGTAGTTTCTCATAGGATATAATATAGCTGAAACACAATTTAAGGTGCTGTAAACTTTTATCTCTTCCCACACCCTCCCCTGCCATGGAAAGTTGGGGCTTTTTATTCCTCCATGGAAAGTAGAGGAATAAATATTGCTAGGAATGAAACCTGGATTATTTCCAGGCTGTTGAGCTAATTAATGAAACTTAATGCCATAAATATGGGTGTAATAGTATGCACCTATTAATATCAATATAATGAAAAAGTTAATACAAGGGACATAGTATGTCTTAAAACATATTACTGTAAAATTTTATTATATGTTTATTTTGAAACTGCTAAGTTAAACAGATCATTATATGAAAGGAACAGAAAAATCATATTTCCTTGAGCTCTGAGGTGTCTTTTTGCTCAGAAAATGTTACTAATTTAAAAATAACACCATGATTTACTAAGCCTTCAAATGTTATGACATTATGCATTACACCTAAGAGAGATGGAGATATTTATATTGAAGTCAATCTTTGTACATAGTGTCTTTTCCAATGCAATCTATGCTGTTTTTTCCTCATGCTTGTCACACTGAGCCACTCTGGCCATTCCTTGCCCATACATTTTCTGACATATCAAAGAATTATAAAGCAATATTTCGTTTTGCAGCACCATCAGCAAAACTGTGCAGTCACTGGCACAAAAAGTAACATCAAAGAGATTTTTTTCCTAAATTAAAGAGGTTGTGTTTGAAAAATGAATGAAAACAAAATAGTCTTTGATGCGAGACCTTTGAGAACACATTCTCTCTGAAGTAGACAGCATCTTTTTTGTTAGCAAAGTTAATGGAGCTAAGTGAAAAGCAATATGAGTTACCAGAATGGTGTTTTTCTATCTACTGTTTTCAGACTCTCTGCATATGAAGAGTTGCTGCAGATAACAAAGAAAAAAAAAATAGATCTGTTATTGGGAGATTTTAAATAGGCCATACTGAGCCTTCACTTTTTTGGGAACCTTTTGTTTTAATGTGAGTGAAAAAGGTTGAAGACCACTGATTTTAAGGGCATTTGCATTGTAGTAATTGTCCTTGGCCATGGGCTGAAGTAAAAATTTGATACAAGAAACTTCAGTGAGATAACAAAATGCAATTGTGTTCACCGTTATGTGAATTTCAACTTGTTTCACCTATCGGCTTTTATTAATTTTTTAGGACTTTCTGATGTTCTATATTTACTGAACTAGTGAGTATAATGATGTTTTCCCCAGTTGAGATGTAGAGAATTTCATTATATTAATCTATAGAGTCCAGTTTGCAACACTGGAGCTCCAGAATGTTAAGATGTTAATTACCGAAAGTACATGTAAGAGATGTAACCTACTAAATTCAAATTGGTATGCTGCTATTATAGAATAATTTCAGTAGTAAACTGTCTTTAGGGCATCTGAACCTTTCAATTTAAATTCCATTAAAATAGCCAGACTGTTGTCATTTATGAACAAGGATATTAAAGCAGTCCCAGATGCTCAAGTACTTTTAGCTTTAGGTAAATACTTGATGAAATCTTTCAGGTTGTTATCCCCATCCCTCTCAATTTTTTCCCCACAATGGACAGCTTTATGAGGCGATAGAACCTGTTGTTCAGTGTTAATGATAAATGGACTTCGGAAAAAAAGAACTTATAACATGTTTAATACATAGTAGTCAAGGTACAGATCCTTCAAATGTCTGTTCTTTAAATCAGTCCTGAATATAAACCCTTAGTTTGCAAGATCTTTTCTGATAGATTTAAGAGATAGATGGAAATAATGTAAATGAAATCTATGCTGTGTTAGAAATCTGTAAAATTCTGCTTAAAAATTACGTGAATTAAACCTAGCATTCAGTTTAAATGTTGGATGTTTACTTTCTATGGTGGGTTGCACTTTTTTTGACTTTTTTGATTTTTTTCCACTTTGTTCCTAAAAGTGGCTATTCTTCAGTGAGTTTGTGTGTTAGCTGAAGAGAAAATTGATGATTCTGTAGCTACTCCATAAAAAACTTAAATTATCTTCAACATTCTAATTATGTAAGTAACAGATATCTTGGATACCAGACTGTTAAAATAAATATTCGTTTTGTTTTAATATTCTCTGTCTATTTCTACCATGTGTGTATACAGACGTGAGTGCACTCTTTTTTTATCTCCTGTGCTCTCTCTCTTCCCCCTCCCTTTTGTTGCAGTGGTACTTGTTAATACCTCTCCCATATAGTAGTAGGAAATGCTTAGCAAGGTATAAATGTTGTCTCTATGGCCAAGATTTAATATTATTAGAATTTCTTATTTTTTCTAATGGAATTAAAAGTTATACACCAGGTTGCTGAAGTGTAAAGCCAGAGGGGTGGAGGGGGAGAATCTACTGTATTTCAAAGGAGTAAAATGTTCTCTTTGTGACTGAAGAACATCTACATTAGAAACTCCAGCATTATAAATATTCACTTTTAAGTGCTATTTTAAAAAATAAAACTATCTGGTTTTAATAAGTAATGTAAATAGATTTTTATTTTCAAAAATAAGCAAAATTCATATTTGCATTTCTTAAAATGCAACATTGAAATTTACTTATGGAACATGGTGAATGTAATAATGCAAACTTGATGTGGAAATCAGTTACAGCATTACAAGATACCATCTTTTATTGCCAGAAGAGAGTTTCTGGTATTATTCTGAAATGTGGACAAACGTTTGCCAGTTTTTGTTGCAATTTAAGTTAATTTTGTAGACAAATAGGACTAAAGAGCTTTTAGTTGTTTAAATTTTAGAGTTCATGTTCACCAAAAGGCTTCTCAGGTGATTTGTCTAATTTACAGTGATGGTAATGCCATGCAATATGTAATTTTTATTAGTCCCTGAAGTCTAGATGGCACTTTGATTTCATTTCATTTCATGGGATCCATCTGGTACAATGCAAAGCGTCTTAGTTGTGCCAGGTTTAGTAATTTTTGTATGTGCTCATAATTTACTTAAGTTTTAGACTTCTGACAGCTAGGTATCAGAGATATATGATTTAACATATTTTTCTTGCATTTTCCAAAGGCATGTAAGAGTTGACCAGAACAATGTTCTTTTGAATTTTACCTTCACTTAATGTGGCCACATAAAGAGAAATGACTTAAGAAGATAGATTGACTATTGAGATACATCAGCTTTGTTTGCTTACCTGATTACAAAATATTTTTGAAAACTGGTGAAAAATGCACCTTTTCAAGTATACCATTAGTTAAGATAACAGAGTAAAACTTAAATAAGCTAACGTGTGAAATTGTGATGCATATAGATTGGTTACTTGTAATACATTTGATTGCCTTTCAGTGTGACCAGTACAGCTGTTTCACATGCTAAAATGACATTTTTGTGCTTCTTTTTTTGTTGAATACTAAAGGGTAATATTTTTAATTACTTATTGCATATTATCTTTTATTGTTTTACTGTAATTTAAAGTCTCTTATTCAATGAAGCCCAAATTAATATGGCTTTAACTCTCATGCTTCATAAAGATTTGACATGTGGCTTTTACTTAGCTTGTACTCCTATTGGTAGCTATCACTTTGCTGCTCTGTTCTTCCAAGTAGTATATAGTTTTTTTTTAAGGTACAAATTTTGTATTACATCCTGCTTAGCTCAGGAAGCATTTATAGAAAGGAAGCAAAATGAAGATTGGGCCTTTCATTTTAGTTATCAGAGGAGGACCTTAAAACATGTAGCATAGCACGTATTAAGTATTTTTTTTCTGAGTATTCTTTAGGCTTGTCCAAAAACTTTTAAGAAAAAATATGTCATATGGATGTGGGAAAAAGCAGTGGAGAAGTCTGAAAAAAGTTTGTGGGAAAGAAAGAAAATGTATGTAACAAAAATTCATATAGAGTGCTTATTCAAAAGTGTATTTTAATAAGGAGTACAAGGTGTGTGTGTGAAGGTGTAGTGACTATGAGGACAGATTTTATTCTTAGAAATGTTTTGATTAATGTAACTAGGCAAGTTTAATGTTAGCACTTGTTTTTAAACTGCTGACTTTTAGAAGTGCTTAACACAGGAGGTGTAATGGTGACTTTTACAAAAAATGTTGCACTAAAGGTACCACGTGTGAAGTTGTTCCTCTGAGGTATACCTGCTGTTCGGGCTTTTCCAGGTGAGTGATAGGTCCTTGCATTACACTGGAGGCGCTAATGTCTGAATGGATGTGATGGCTGCCTTGGAATGATGCTGCTGTTAGCAATGAAAAATGTCTTCCTTACGATTCTTGTGCAGCAGGCCGTGGAGTGCAGCACATTTTTATAATAAAGGTGATGAATTTAATCGCAAACTGGCAGCCAAATGGAAATTGCAGACCTTGATACTGGGAGAAAATTGCCTATAAAGCAACTCCTGAGAGAGCAGGCTTTAAATTTATCCACCCATTTCGACATTGAGGAGAACACAGGAATTGCAGGGTATTTTGCTTGGGCTGTTTAGTTCAGATGGATGACACTTTAGTCTTCCTTTATTTAAGAACTAGTTACAGTGTTGCATTGGTTTTTTTTTAATAAAAAAACCCCCTGACCTTTCTGCTTAAAATCAACACAGCAAGTACTTTGGAAAAATATGTTCCTTTATGTGTTTATTACTTGCTCCTGTTAGAAAGTAGGACCTAATATGCATAATTAATTTAAACTTAGCAGCTGCCTCACAGATTTCCCCCTATGCCAGTTTTAACCCTAAAGTGATAGGAGATTTAAAAACCACATAGCCTTGTATTTGCAGACTATTTGCATTGAAGCAGTTCCATAAATAATTGAACTGGTCTTGATGTCCCACTGGAAGTGTGTAGCAGTATGTTAACATAATTTCTGATAGCAGCACAACATTTTTCAAACTTGTTAGTACTGATACATTTCAGCAAATCTTAACTCATTGTATTTAGTAGTGCCAAATGCTGATGCTCTTCCTATATGATAACTAGGAGTTGAATATACAGATATGATTCCCATGCATGGTGAGCACTATATTAAAAAGAGAAGACAAAATGTTAAAGAAGCTTAGTAAAAGATGTGGCATGGTTATCATCTGTTCATAGAAAAAATTGCAAATGATTAATTCAGAATTTGATATTTGAATTGGACACCAAACTGAGTATCCTCACCACAACACTTTTGGACTGCCCTTCTGAGTGCTTTGAGAGGTGATCATTCAGGTGAAAGTAAGAATGAATCACATTGGATTTTGACACAGACTTCAAGATGAAGAGAATAGGAGCACTTAAGACATCAAGTGTACTATCTGTTATGGTTATTCCTTCAAATGTTTCATTGGTGCAGTTTCTCCTCTTAAGTGACATCAGAAGTAATCTCTGTATTAGAATGATTCTCTTGGTTCCATGATCCCTAAGATAAAATATGGCCTAATTTTTTGGCCAACATGAAGAATTTTTATAGCAAGTATATGAAACAGGAGCTGTTCATTTCTTTTTTGTGGCTTAATTTTGTTATGCCCTTTAGAAAATGAAACCCGTTACCAGTTTCTGATAGATTTTATTATTTATTTTTTTGATTATTACTTTAAAGCTTCCTGAGAGGCAATTCTCTTATTAACAAAGACATAAGGGTTATTAAGTCATTGTGTGATGAAAACAATATAGCCTGATTTTGGCAATTGGAAGTCTGTCCCACAGTGTATGTGTAGTTCATGAGTATTGCATCCATATTCTTTTGTTGAAAGTGTAGATTTGTAGCAAAATTAAATAAATGGTTGGCAAGTTCTTGACTGTATGTTACCATATTGGATTATTTTTCTTTCTCTATATGAAATACAGAATAAAATTCCTATAAATATATTTACAATAAAAATTTCTGTATTTTCTGGTCATGGAAAGTTGTGGCCTAATTTGCTTGAGAATTGTGCAGTAGCATTTATAATCTTGTTATGTTAATGTTCTATGAGTTTAGTAGATTCAAATGAGCGTATTAGTGAGTTCAGATACAGGCATCCAGAGTTAGCTGGTATAACTTTTACCCCTCTTTCTTTGTTTTTTATTGACTTTTGTCTGGAAGCATTCAAAGGCACCTCTTGAACGAGGAAAGACTAAGCAGAGGTGTAGAATAGAGATGAAATTTGAATGTGTTTACTTAATGTAGAAAAAGATAATGTGCAACTTGTTTTCTGCAAAACAGCTTTAGGATCTGTTTTTGTTTTAATTACTGAAATCACCTTGGAGAAGAGTTATAGAGGATAGTTTTGAAGTAATTTAGCAGCTTGATGATGCAAAATGTAGATTCTTGTTGGAGGTGTCCCTGTTTCTTTTTGCTAATTCTGGTATTCAGTGAATTCTTCAGTGATCTGTTTAAGCTCAGTAACCTGGAAGAAAGCTAATCAGGCAAACCAGAAAATGACTAAGAATAGTCTTTTGCTTGCTTAGTGAATTGAATTGGCCTACTAAGACAGAGCTGGTGTGAGAGGTGTTAAGAACATTTTTCAGTAGCAGTGTGTTTTATTATGATTAGTAACTCTTCTTATCCTACAAAGGAAAGAGAATTGGTATAGCAAACCTGACTTTTGGATTAATGGGCCAAATACCTAATTTCTTCTGGACTTCTGTGCATAGTTTGGGATATGTAGTCTCCCTCTTCCAGAGTAGTGAACTTCTTTACACTGTCATTGTTTACAACTTTCTCAAGATATGCAGTTCTTTTCTGGGATGAGTGGTGTGTTGCCTTCTTAACTATGCCTCTTTTTTCCTTGTACAAAAGGAACAGGAATAATTTCATTCAGCTTGCTGTTACTGTTCTTTGCATCTTCATTTGGATATCATTAATCTTTTTTCTCCACTCTTCTTTCTTCTTGTTGCTTAAATGTCTGTGTAGACTTAGGCTTCTGTGTTGCCATTCACCTTTGTTAAGTTTCAGATTTAAAACCAAGCAAGCATAAAATCTGAAAACTAAAATATTTCAATATCGTCCTAAAAACGAGTTGTAACGTGTGTTACAACTAATGGTAAGGTGTAACAAAACTACCAGTAGCAGCATTTTACTTTCAGTGCCATATATGGTTAATGCTCTGTTATCTTCAAACTGACGTAGATTGATTTTTCTAGTTAATTTTTTTCTACTATTTTTTGTTTGTTTTGTTTTTTTAATGCCGTATTAACACAGAGGAAATGCCCATTGTAAACTTCTTTCACTATTTCTGCGTGTGTGGTGCACTTATGCACTGACTGGCCTATTTCCAAAACAGTGATTACACTGGTGTTTGCTTTCTGTAGTTGTGTTCAGAATTTGGCAGTATTGTCTGTAGTATATCAAAATGGGTTTTCTTTTGCAGCCTTCATTAGATCTGCTGTGGCTTTTGCCTTCAGTTTTAACAAGGGAAATTGGCTTGAATTACTTTCTTTATGCCATTCATCTGCTCTTGTCTTCATCTGTTCACTAAACTAGTTTTCTTAGGTCTGTGCTTGTAACCAGATACATTATGCTGTCTACTTCCACCTCATTTTTCTACTTCCCCTTACTGACACCTATACTTTAAGCTTTCAGAAAGGTTTTTCTCGAGGTGAAGCAAGATATTCTCTACAGCGCACAGTACAAAAAGTCTTGATATTAACATAAACTGCAATGAAGACACTCTGTGTTCTCGCTTTCTTATTTATTGAGACTTGTATGTTCTGTACTGCTTGCTTAGTAATGATAACTACTGTTTTATTTTAAGCATACTCTGTTGATTATTTTTAGTTCTGTTTCTTTAGGGGTCCTAATATTAATTGTTTTTTAAATGTCTTTATTATCCCTCTCAGAATGATGTGCACTTTATTTTGAATTGTTACTGTTGAATCTTTGCATTATGTATGAGACTTTTCAGGCTGTTTTGAATAATAATTACAACTGGTGTTACTGGTTGTATTTGTAATTCCTCACTACATTGTGTGTAGCTTTATAGAATTTACCCAGAGTGCTTTTGGTACTTCCAAGAACACTTTATGGTGTGATAGTGTGGTTTCATGCTCTGTAGGAAAATCACATTGAAATGAGTTCTGAAAGTATGAGAGGACCCCAAAAAGCTCTTCTGTGTTTTTCCGTGGTGTTTTTTTTTTTGTTTGTTTTGGTTTGGTTTTGGTGTTTTTTGGGGGGGTGTGTGTGTCTATGTGTTTGAGTTTCATTTAGTTTTGGTTTGGTTTTTTTTTTTGTTGTTCTTTTTTTTTTGTGTGTGGTGTTTTTTTTTTTTGTTTTTGTTTTTCCCCACTGTGCAATTAATTGAAATAAGTCAAACTCCTTACCAGATGTTCTGCAGATCTAGTGGCAAGGAGGGGATTGCCTATTTACTGTTTGCTTTTTCATTTTCCTTCAAAGATGATTAAAAAAAAAAAAAAAGTTTCCCCCCTGCAGCCAGTACGTGAGAACAGGTGGAAGAGAAGAGTTAGAGAGAAAGAGACAGAAAGTAAAAGAAAATGGAATCCTTGAAGGCTGTTTCAGGTTTTAGCTGCCTTTTTACTCAGAGCTTATAAAAACAAGTCTGGAATGTTAATTAGAGGAAAAAAATGAAACTTTTCTACTCGTGCCCAATGCAATGTGTGTTAAAATTTTATTTCCCTTCTGGTAATGTAGCCCCAGCTATATACCATTACTAGTCATGCATGGCTGGGATTTAATGAGTGATGGCTCATCTGCTTAGGTGGAATATAGTTCTGGCAATTAATGTTGGAAGCAGTAGTGTAAGCTGGTGTGTAGTTGAGGCCTCATCTCAGTTCCATTTTTATACCCTGTAAAGTTGAAATACATCTTAGCATAATGGGGGCATGGGGGTAGGTAGCAGGGGTGGAGAGAGAGGGGGAAGGACAGGGAGGGATGTTTCATCGGGTTGTTTGGTGTTTTTTGAGTTTTACTGGAAGGTGGTTCTCCTTAAGATCTGTAAGAAAAACCATGTAACAAAGTTAAAATAGTGACTTTGTAGACAGGCTGGCAGAGGTGATGTTATCTTTCACTGTAGTATCTGGTACCAAACACTATGATACTGAAAAGAAATGCATTATTAATATAGTACCAGTAATCCTTGTATTTCTAGTGCATAAATGGAGATCCTTTTTCAGTCATTCAGAGTATGGGTGTGTTTCTGAAGAAATGGATGAATTATGTAATTAAAACTGCAGATACGATCTCTGGAATGTGCTGTACTATTACTTATATTTTAAATAGCTGTGATACAACTTGAGATTAAGTTTGCATTATATGTTCCACTAAATGGCCTCTTCTGCTGTTTTAACTTCTCAGAATTACCTGAAGCTTTCCATGCCAAGTGTATGGTTTAGGCTTCAATTAAAGCAGTGGAAAACTTTTCAAGAATGAACATGGGCAAAAAAGTCCTATTATTTTAAAATTAAAAGCACAATTTTTTTTTTCTGTGAGAGGTTGCTGAGTACTTTTATAATTTTGTCTGGAAGCTGCCTAGATTTAAATGACATAGGTCATGTTTGGATTTGAGCACAAAAAAGTTATCCTGCTGACTGTGTGCTGTACCTCCATGCAATTTCCCTTATTGAGCTGTCTTACAGGACAGGGATGCTTTACTCCAACTTGAGAAAGCCATGTAATTGCTGTTGTGAGTTTCTGTGATTTGGGGAATGTACTTGGGAGAACGGGCTGAGTTTCCTGTGTTGTATTAAAACTATGGCTTTTTTTCTGAAATCTCAGCTTTTATGAAGGAATTGTGTTTTAGACAGGAAGATACTGTGTTGGAGCACAGTAGTCTGGAGGTGTAGCCATCCTTCGTGGTTTGTGGACTGTTTGGAAGAACACAGTGAGAGTGAGTTTGGGTGAAAAACTAGGACTAACTAAAGAACTGAAGAATTGTATCCTCCATAGGTGGAAAAATGGGACTTGTGGGTGGAGAAAAGACAGTTTGGGAGTAGGAGAAGGTTTGGGATGAGGAAAAGAAAATGTATGTGTGTGCTAAAGGAAGCTGCTTTCCAGAGCCTGGAGTAAAACCAAAGTTTTGGAGTCTTGCCATGTCTTTGCTGTCAGAAATTATCTGTGAAACCCAGAGGCAAATTGTCTCATTCCTCCTATGCAGTGGGACAGTATCTTCTTCTGCTGTCAGTTAATACCTTACTTCATGTGACAGAGATCTTTGAATGGAAAAATGTCAGCCTAGCTGACTGGTTGAATTTAGCAAGTTACCAGAGAGGAGCACAGTTGTTTTCTGGCAGTAAAAGTGATCCATTAGATGCATACAGATGAGAACTTTCAGGCATGCTTGTTTTGGAAGAGTGATGTTTCTGATATTGAGGGAGTCTCAGCCAGCAGTTCTCTGAAGCATTACTAGTTTTTTGGGTTTTTTTTTTTGTTTGGTAAGGTCTTTAATATCATAGGGAAAAGATCACATCTTTCATTGCTTTATAGCATTTCACAAGATTGTTCATAAAGGTCTACTTCCCAGCAGAGTATGATTCACACTTTTTAGAAAATGCCTCTTGGCGTTGAATAAGCAAATGGTAACTTAGACAATAAGATATAGACCAAGACAGTGCATATTTATTTACATGGAAAGAAGAATGGGGCCTATTGTTGAGGGTGATATTGATGTGGAAGGGCCTAAATATACAGTAAGAGGAATAATTGTTACTGATTAGTAATAGTGATTGAGGATTAGAAGTCTGAAAATTATTTCAGTTAATAATGGAATTTTTTTGATATTTTGGGACCAAGAATATTTGATAATATTGTCATAGGTCCCAGGATAGTTACATCGTGCAACTTGAAAAGTATTAGTAGTTTATCAAGGAATGACCACCTCTTCACATTCCTGAAGAGTGTACAATTGTTGTTTTTTGAGGAAAGGCTATGTTTTTGTTTTATTAGGTTTTAGTGGATTGCTATTGTGAGAGCGTACATAACCATGCCACTTGGAATCTCCTGTCAAACGGCCTAAGTTACCCATGTACCTTTACAAGGACATCTCCAAGGTAGATCAGACTTGTACTGACCCAAATAATCTGAGGGCTGTTTTGATGCTGGCTGCCTCACCTGTCAAGGCAGATCTGCCTAATGGGGAACTGATGTTATATGCAAATCAAACACTCTGTAAAATGAAAAAGAAGGGTGATTAGAAGGCTCAACCTAGTCTGTTTTATTCTGATTACTTCTAGAGTAGTACCACTCACCACATACTGTCTGTTTTCATAGTAGGCAGGCCAGCTATATTCTCATTACTGTGAGTGAAATCTCTGTTATGATTGAAAGGGGTGAACTAGTTTACTGTGTTAGTTGAAGTGTAAGTCCACCAATAGAGCAGGTAGCCCCGTAGTTTTAAAAAGCAGGTATCTGTTTGTCATGTGAAGGAGCAAAAAGAATGTGACTCTACTTTGACCTCTGAGAGTCAATGGGATTCTGTCATAGTATAAAAATACTCTTAATGGAGATTTTTTGGAAGAGTTTTGTTATTTTTTGACAGAAATGAAACTTTGTACAATGATCTAAGGAGGTTTTAACATACTCAATTGGAATTAAGTTGAACATTCCATTCACTATGTGGAATAAAAAGTAAAACAGGACAAATAACAGTTAATAGCTTTCACTGCAGTAAAAGAAATGTAACAATGTTCTTATTTCTCACTTTGTCAGAGGGTGATGATGGTAGCTGTTGTTGATTCTGTAAGGTTTTGCTGGCTCTGCGTGTTTAGTTGCCTTGCTGATTTCCTGATGGTTGGTAATGTGTTGAGTCAGATGGCTGAACTAATGTGTGGTACAAAAGGATGGATAACAATTAGATTAGTATATTAATATGTCACTTCATTTTAACTTATGTTCAAGTCCGAAAAAAGTACTCAGCTTTAGTAAAAATTACAATTGCCAAAAATTACAATTACAGTTGCCAAAAATTGCAATTACAAATTACAACAGCCTACTTTTTTAACCTTGAATTTATGTCTCAGTCATGTGAGATTTAGTTTGATGGTTGCCAGGTTTCACTTCCCTGGAGAACCATGTTTACCTAGATATATTTATCTTTTAGAAGATTATTGAAGTGTATGTGTTTGCAGTGAATTCAAGCACACTGTTTTTTTTTTTTCCTCTACATTGATGAAAAATCAGCTTTTCAAAGCTGACTGGTTATCCTAATCACTTCAGCGTGATACTGAAGTTGTTTAACAGTTGTAATAGAGGAACTCGGCGACAATATTTAAGTAGTTTTTTTCTGTATGTTTACCCAGCATAAATACAAGCATTTTTAAATTCCTTTCAAGACCTTGCTTGAAGTATTTAGTGGCAGTACTAAAATTTTTTTACTAGTTATATTTCTCATGTATAAATTTTTGTTGCTGGTTGTGTTTATGTAATATATTACAATTTTCAGTAAGGTTCCTGTTAGCATATGTATTGTTCTTAATATATTTTTTTTAAATCATGTTTTGACAACTTTCCTTTAATCAGTTCTGGTTTTGGTACAGCTGTTGTCACTTTGTTTTAGCTTATACATTGAAACGCTTTTCTAGGAGTACCTATTCACAGAGTTAGAGAATGGTTTTGGTTGGAGGGACCTTTGGTTGGATCTGGTTCCAGCTTCCCTGCCATTTTTAACCAAATTTCTTTAGTTAAATTTTATGCAGAGTACTCCATGGGAAATCCAGTTTAGCGTTGGTCTGTTTCTTGAGCAATCATAATTATTGTGTTAGTCTAGTGCTGTCTGTGGTAAACTTGTCATATGTCTTACAGACTTTCATGCTGTTTTAAGAAAGTTCTTCTATGTGTTTGAAACGTGGCATAAGTAATAAAAATTGGACTAATGTGTCTGGATGGAACATTTACTGTAGAATTAGATTTTGAAGTGTTTTCCTGCAGGAGTACATGTTTGGTTATTCTATATCCAACCCATGAGTTTTCAGGTGTGTTGGATGTGTATAATCTTTTAATACAGGTGGGTAATGCTTAATTTATGGTTGTAGTTTGATCAGCTGTGTTGTCAAATTTCTTAAGCTACAGTCTTGGTTTTGTATTTGGTTAAGTAGAGATAAGGATTAAGTAGACGTTTTGTTTATGTACTGACTAACTCTAGGAAGTCTTCCAATACTTAAAAGTTAATTTGTGGTTGCACAATACATCTTTGCAATGTAATTGATATCAGAGCAGTGCAATAGTTAATGTATTTAATGTTGTGGATGACTAACTTGTCAATGCTGGTACTGTCAACCAAAAGTGGTTACTTTCTTAGTCTTGTGAATAAAATGCTGACAGTACTAGGTAGGGCAGCATTTACAGCAATGCTGTGTGATGGGGGGCAGTGTGTATAAAAGTGGGATTGTGTTACTGTTGTGCGTGATCAGCTAAGAAAAAGTTAATTGGAAATGAGAGGCACTAGTCAGTCCTATTCAGATGGATTAGGTTCCAGCTGGAGTGATGAAAGCTGTCGGGTTGGCCTCTTATGAAACTGTTCTTCAGAAATACACAGCAAATGACATTTCTTACAGGTACTGGAATAGCTTTGTTTTGACATGCTAGCAGGTTAGAATTGGAAATGTTCACTTTATTAACTAAGCCAATTAACTCTAGGTATGCTTGCTTTCTGGCATTTTGGGGTTTCTTACAGTATTAGGTAAATTCTTTAGTTGATAACCGACAATTAGATGTCAAAGATACAAGACCTATAGTGCCCAAATACAAGTTTTTATGATTATAAAGTGTTTTCATCAGCATCTCAGTATCAATATAGTTTTTATATATTCTTTTAATAAAGAAGGCATAATGTTAAGATGTTGCAACTAATCAGCTAATTATAATGACTTTTTTTTTTCTCCCCTTTATCTCAAGAAGCATATAGGGCATCTAGTGGTTTTCAGTATGTCCAGTGATCACTGTGTGCATAAACTGTAGAAGAATAAGTTTTGTAATGCAGGAGTACATACAAAATTGTTAAAAATGGGCAGAACACAGGAGAATATGCATCTCCACTTCCCAACATTTCCTGAAATACTTTATATAAGTGACCAAGTTTTGTGTTTCTTCAGATTGCCTTTGTGTTTTAAAATGTATGAAATTTACTTTGGTCTTAAAACAATTAGTGAAAGAGAGAGAAGGTTCACATAACATCACCGTGTTAGTGAATAGGTATTTTATTTTTGGGTGGTCATGGAAGTTAAAAAAAAATCCCTCTTTTCATACAAAAGACAAAGAGTACATTAATCAATGGAATGCTTTCTTGTAATTGCTGACTGTGGAGGATCATTGTGGGATGGTTCCCAAAGACTGAGAAAATAGGTGCATGTTCTCTAGGTTGTTCTTTGAAATTGGTGAGTTTAAGGTGCACCCTTGACTACAGGAAGGAGAATGGTGCTGCTGTTTAGTTTTCAAGTGGAATTTTTTTAGTAGTTTTTACTTCTCAGTTCCAAGAATAAGCAATTCAAAGTTTAGGTAACTCAGTTGTAATTTTAATTTTATGGTAAACTTCAAAACTCATTATTTAGAAGGACCAATGCGAGAAATTTGTTTAAATTAGTTTTAAAGGTTGTAAAATAGTGTCTTTCCCTTTTATGCACTTCTTGCACTTACTGGCAGAATAGCATAGTGTGGATTTCGGTGCTGATATCCAGTGATTTTGATATTAATTAGGCTGTTCTGTTATGAAGTGCTCAGGATACATTTTGAGAATGTTCTGGCTTTACTGGAGAGCTTCTTGTTACATGACTTCATAGTTGTTGAACATAAATATGATATTTCATATGCAGAAGATACCTGTGGAAAGTGGACAGCCGTTGATTCTGGTGTGAAAGGAGTATGGGATTGTGTGTGGCTAGAGAAGGTCCATTGCAGACCAGTCAGTCTACATTGCTCACAAAGATCGATTTCAAAAAAAAGAATGTAAACAAAGGTAATGTGTTTTTTGTAATAAAATACCCACCCGATGAACTAAAATTGTGGAAGTTCTGTCTGAGTTGATACTGTCAAGCTGATGTTTTTAAAGTGTGCCAAGTTAACACTGTTGTTTAAGTCTCATAGATGGCTACTTTCTTTAATCTTCCTGGTGATTAGTAGTTCACACGGAGTAGTATTACTGCAGATTCTCCCACATTTAAGATATTCAAGTTGTTTATAATTATGGTTACCTGACAAATGGAAAGAAAAACAGACAAGAACTTTGAATAGCTCTAGAAGCTTCATGTATATTTAGCTGTGCTACTTGTAATGAAGGGAAGAACTTTAGGAACTAGAGTCCAGAGGGCAGCAGAGCCTGATGAAGGTTCTGGAGCAGAAGTCCTCCAGCAGAGGATCAGCTGAGGAGCTGGGGATGTTTAGCCTGGAGAAAAGGAGGCTCAGGAAGACCTTGTCGTTCTCTACAGCTCCCTGAAAGGAGGATGTAACCATGTGGGGGCTTCGCCTCTTCTTCCAGGTAGCCAGAGACAGGACAAGAGGACATAGTTTAAGGTAAAACTGGACTTGGCGTTTAATGCTGTGGTCTAGTCGTTATGTTGGTATGTTTGGTCATAGATTAGATGGATCTCAGAGGGCTTTTCCAACCTAATTGATTCTATTGTTCTGTAAATATTTAGTGGTAAAAGCTTGCTAAAGGAAGCTAGAGTAGATTTTTGAAAGGGTGGTAGTTAAGCCTGATGCAAATATGAGCCCCTAGATCTGCTTCAGTAGTTGTGCTGTGCTGAGGGATTTGGTTTTACAGTTTTCTCTCTATCAGCTAATTACTCACCTCAAGAAACTTTCAATTTTCCAGTGCTGCTTATTTGGGTGTGGATGGAGAGTGTGTGACATTTGCTGTATCATGTTAGTTGAATATACCAAGTAGACTGCTGAAAAATTCTTTAAAGTATCCTCTTGGGAACTTATAAACTGATTTTTATGTTAAAGATATTTAGATTTTTGGATCATAGTGCTGGGTTATGATGAGACAAATACAAGAACTTCATCTCAAATACACAGCTTTTGGAGCTTACCAAGAAAACGAGTAAGCTGTATTTAACCTTCTTTATATTATTTTTTCAGCAAATGCAAATTGCCACTGGCAACTGTGGTGCAGGATTGATGGACTTTTCCAGACTTGCTCTGGCCTTTCTGACATACCATAATGTTAAATAACATAAATGCAAGTTTTAGTAAGTGGAAACAAATGCATGACTGTTTTAAATGTACCAGTTTATTATGTCTGAGTTCAGTGTCATGCTTTGGACCCAAATTGCTGATATATAAAAATTTGTCAGAAGTCACTATTTTATCAGCTTTGCTTGATCATAAGTCTATTTTTTAAACTCTCTGTTGGTTTCAGAAGGACAAATGCTATGAATCTTGTTTGCCTGATGCTCAGGCATTTCACTGCTTTAATATTAGGGGTGGGGAGTATAAATGCTTGCCAGCATTTTAGATTGTGTACTGATGATGCATGCGGGGTACAACTTCATGTAGCACAGTATTAAAAATGGCTTGTTTTTTTTCCTAGCATTGCTATTTCTGCTGCATCGGCAGTAGTAGCAAACAGCACTGGTGTTAACAGTGAAGACTGTTAAAATTGTGATGAATAAAACCAGCTATTTCTTTGCCAAGTAAGCATACTAAAGCTGTTAGATTAGAAAACACATGAGTTGCAATGTTCCACCAATAATAAAGCACTTTAAAGCTTTCTGTTGACATTTATGCAAAGAGAACAGATGAGTATGCTCTATTTGGTTTTGAAGTCACTTTCATACAAACCTTAAAACTGCCCACAAAAGAAGGAGTTTTGCTGGCTCTCCTTGCAAAAAGAAATTATTGAATTTTGACACCAAGAGTGCTGACAAATTGCTCGAAGTGCTGCCCACTTATCATTGGACTGACAGTTTAATCATTGAAAGTGTACTGTTACATTGAGGGGCAAAAGAGAAGTACCTATAGGTTTTCGAAAGCATTAAAAGATTTCAATTTCATTGAAATTTGAAATGTAAACACTTATAACACTTATTTTCTTTTTTTTTCTTTTTTTTTTTTTTTGTGATACACTTGAATGACTTGTGTGCCATATTCTCAGTGGTAATGTTGAGTACTTCGTACTTTTGCATTTCTTCTGAGAGACTGTCTGTTGGTGTAGTGGATTAATGGTGTGATGTCACTTTTGTTTTTCTTCTAATTCTTTTACAATAAAAATCGTAAAATTTGGTACATGCTGTGTGCCAAATTTTAAGTTTGATACATATTGTGTCAGCAAGATTCTTTTTGTGCAGGTGATGAGCTCAGCGCCCTACTCATATTGTAGTTTGAGTGCATGAACTACCTTAGTCTTTAGAACACTTTCAAGAGAGATTATAATTCACTGGTCTTCAGAGATTTTAAGAGCAGAATATAACAGTTTCCTTCTTTCTCTGCTTTTTTTCTCTCCATTATTAGTTATATTTGCTGTATTTTTGCAATATTATTGGATGCTGTTTGACACACTGTGTATTATATAAAAATAAGTTGTATCTAGTTGCAATTGCATAATGCTTTAATGGCACACAGAGTTGGTGTCCTGCATGTGTAAGTCGTAGATCCGTATTCAGTGGATTTGGATCCTGTGAAGTGGTAATTTTATGTCTGTTATGTTGGTGTCTGTAACCTTTTTTTTTCTAGTTTAGGGACTTACCTGATACCAAAAAAAAAAAAAGGGGGAAAAAATGGTGCTTAAAAGTAACTCTAAAATGCCTAAAGTGGTGACCTAGCAGCAGTTGTGTGC
Organism: Chloebia gouldiae; assembly: GCA_003676055.1. Taxonomy (NCBI): domain Eukaryota; kingdom Metazoa; phylum Chordata; class Aves; order Passeriformes; family Passeridae; genus Chloebia; species Chloebia gouldiae. The sequence continues at coordinate 4,152,078 of QUSF01000038.1, forward strand.
AATAAAAACACTTTTTAAAAATACTAACTAATTGCACACATTTTGTTGCATTAAAAAAACTCTACACTGCATAGTGGTAAAGAATGAGAAGATACTTGATTCAGTTACTTCCTCACTTTCCCCCTCAGTGTTAATCATTTGAGTGGACTCACTAAAAGTGGTCTCTGATAGATAGTCATTAGAATTCTTCACTTTTTTCAGAAAGCTATTGTGGAAATATGAAGGTATTACTTGTGCTTCAGTTTAGTGTCATAGTCTGTAAGAAAAATATAGAATAATTTTTTTTTTGCCTGTCAAAATACATAAAATTATGCTGCATGTAAAAATTTTGATGTTGTTGATATTTCAGGCATAACTTGATTTCTCTGAGAAAGTAGAAAACTGAAAGTGATGTTTTTTGGCATCAATGAGATCCAAGTACCATGTCGATTTTTAGTTATATGAACATAAACGTTATTCTTACCATAACTCTTAAACTTTTAACTTTAAACATTTTCTCCTAACTTTATTACTTTTTCATATGGAAACTAGCTTGTGCCTGAAAATCTTTCAAAGCTTGATGCTTCACTTGGTTAAGGAAGCATGCCTGCTTGTGTTAGAAGGTGATTAGTGTTTTGATTAATTCTGTATCTCTTCCTGATTTTGACTGTTAAATTTGTCCAGTTCCACTTGCTGTGTATTGTAAAAACAATGAATGATAGTTAAGGTCCTTTTCTGTTAGTTTCAAAAATGAAAATCTGTGTGTGTTGATGACTTAACACTGTTTTAGGAAAAAACATAAGCTGAGAGGTGCATCAGTTTAACTCTGTTTAAATGGATGTAGCTAAATTGGAATATCAGAAGATTTGTTGTAATTCTTCAAATTCTTAGTTTTAGCTTAAACTACAGTGAGGAATGCATCAATTTAAAAAACAGTAAGTTTTTTATCTTCCAAAAGATAAAACTTTATAATGTAGAAGCTTTAATTGTGAGAAATAGTAAAGATGTGGCCACTGGTGATGAAAGTGGTTTGCAAAGTGGTGGGACAGGAAGGATTTGAATCTTTTCAGTGATTTCCTACTCTGAATATTCTTACAGAATGGTTTATGTAGACCCCTTTTATGTTGCAACCCAGCAGTCTTAAACACATGTGCAGAGTCTTACTTCCTCTGAAGGAATAACTGACAGCTGAAAATGAGTAACTTCTTGATGGTGTCTAATGTGATGACAAACACTCACATGAACACTGTTCTTTTTGTGTTCAAGGGTAAAGAATGCTCTAAGTTTAATGAAGAAATCAAAACAGCACATATCTGTAGACAGATGTAAGCAGTATAAACAGTATATCCTGCTTCAAAACATATCTTACTTAGAAAGGTATTAGATTGAAAAAATACGTCCTGTAGATGAAGGAAACAAAAGATTACATTACTTGTATAGTTTCAGGGACCGAGGAAGAAAACTGTCCTCTGGACCAGAGTGCATGTCATTGTTACTGTGGCTAACTGGGTCATGCTGTATTAAGGTGCGAACAAGATAAAGATATTGAAACCAGTTTATATTTTCTTTTATTTCTCCACTACCCTGCTGTGGGCAAGACAAATTTGTCATTTACTGCTAAACTTACTGATTAGAATGTATAGACCAGGGTATTGTTAAAGGTGAATATTGTAGGTTTTGAAAATCTTTGAGTTTCTGCTTTTACCTACAGTAGAGATGGGTACTTATATCCTTTCAGAAACCTATTAATGCATTGGCAGAACTCGCAGGTTTCAGGGATATGGGGAAGCTGCTGTATGCCCTTTTTTTTTTTTAGTCATATTTATGATTAAAAGTCAAATATTTAGAGTGTTATACAACGTAATTACCGCTTCAGCATTAAGACAGAGGTAAAGTACCTAGAATTGTACTTAGATGTTCGCTTGGAAAGTAAAGCTTCCTTTATTGTTGAATCAGTTGGCTTTCTGTGAGAGGGAGGAATCTAAAGAATTGTAAATGTGAAGGAGCTAAAGCTTTATAAATGAACTTGGAAATTGTGATTTCATGAGAAACATACCAAAGAAGCTCTTTGGCAAGGGCAGACCTACTTGGTAGTGTGTCAGAAATGTGAAATAAGTCTAAATAAAAGACTGCTTACTTGACTTCCTTTTTTTTTTTTTTAATATGTGAATTCCATGCTAAAAATAAAAAGGTGTGCTTGGAGGATTTGACCTTCCTACTTTAGCACTGCTCCTCAGATTTTTAGCTATTTTGATGTATTTCAGAACAGAATAAAATGGTACTTTCTGCAGCTTTATTCAGCAGAACTTTTATCTCCTCTAACGTGCTGCTGGTGATGCTTTCTGAAACCTTATTAACTCCTGGTAAACTTGAGGGAGATGCTGAAAATACAGTATCACATAATTCTGTCAATACACTTAACTTCCTAAAGCAAGTGGTAAAGTTGCAAGATACTCAAGAGACTAGAATCTTGAACTGGGTGTAATGGAGACCATAAAAGGAAAGGTTATGTCATCAAAATTCAATAGTTTGGTATGGAGTGTTGTTGAGGCACCAGAGATGTGATTAAACAAGAGGCAGGTATATGAGAAAACTGCTGTTAGTTGTGAAAAAACAGTAATCTTGCAGATGTGTAGAAGGATTCAAGCAAGATCTCAAAAAACTCAGGAGGCATATCAAACAGATAACTTCAGGAGTTGTGCATTTGGGAGAATGCTTGTGGTCAGCTGCACTAAGTACAGATGGGTTGTACTCCATCTGTAGTTGTGAGGAAGAGACAATGGGTGAACTACAGATTTCATCTAAGTATTTTATAATTTTTAATTTACTTATTTTATAATTTAATAATTTAAGTAGTAGTCCTTCCATTCTGTCAAATTGAAGAAAAGTGGAAGGAGAGTTTCACAGATGTGTTCTGCAGAAGTGGAGTTTTGAGACTGGATCAGCAGTTAAAGAAAACTGGGAATACCTGTTATTTCATGTGTTGCTTCCGAATGTTTCTTCTGAGGCCTTGGAGAAAGTATCTAAGACAAGAGAGAAGGTAAAACTCCAAGAAGCAGAAGAAATGGTAGCACTAGAGGAGCAAGTGATACTGCTGACTGATGTAAGTGACTGACCCTCTCTGTTGCCATTACTGCTGGCTTGAATGTAGAGAGAGAAAATACAAACTTACACATGCCAAGAAAACTAAAGTTCAGGTGTCTGGTCCTGTAGTCGAGTTTTCTACTCCACTGACTTGGTAGATGTCTATAAAGTTTGAGGCGTGATACGTAGCTTAGGTTTCTCACAAGCTGAAATTGAGGAGTAGTCCTCAAGCCAGCTCTCATACTATCTGTGCATGTTCTGAATGTTTGGCTTTCAAGTGTCATGAATGTGTCAGAGGATTATTTGCAAAAGAAAGATTAAAATAAAAGTTCATTTTCTCCTGTGAAGACTGTGATATCCAATATTAGTGATTATATTCTGCATGAAAGATACATTTTAAAAGGAAAATTTTATTTATAGTTGGCAGTTACAAATAAAAATGACCATGTTGCTGGTTAAGCTTCAGGACTTCTACAGAATGCCTAGCTTGTTTCAGTGTAGTGTGAATTAATGGAAAATCTGAAGAGAATGAAAAGGGAACCAAGTATACCAAAAGGTAGTAGTATTTATTCAAAGAGTTGTGCTAAAGAATTTCTTTACATACTGAAGCCAATAAAAATACTGGTTGCAGTTCTGAGGAATTTGTGCTCATTGCCAAAATTGTCTGTGTAGAAGGAGATGAGGATTTTTTCCCTTCTGCTATGATTATATGGTGACAAAATTTGTGTTCCCCATTGTAAACAGGTGTTAACTACCAAATCATGATACAGTACACAACTGTGTCAGTTTCCAGCAGAGAAACAACTTGTTCCTGAGTATGCGTTTCAAAGATGTCTCCTTTCTGATGCTCTCCCCCACCCCACAGCTCTTCAGGTGGTGAAATCTCAGCTATTAATCATTGTGAAACAGAGGTTATATTAATCTCTTGTCTGCTGGTAGAGTTCAAATGTGACTTCTTTCTGTGGCTTCCTATATTTAGATGAATGTAACATAATGTAATTTAGATGTGAGTAACATAGGTGCAAATGGTAGAAACAGTACTTAAGAGTTCGCCCTCGATATTCCCTGGTGCTCTTGAGAAGTTTTTCATTATTTTAAAAAGAAGTAGTAGGGCTTCTGGGTGCGCAGAGAGCTTGCCTAGGTCTCTGATACCACACTTGAGTTTGTTATTTTTGTTATCTCTTTGGGGGTAGTCAATAGAACAATATCTACCAGTTTGTTGTCATACCATGTGCTCATGAACTGCACCATTTAGTTGTTCTATTTCCCATAGCTGAAAGATGCTCCATTTAATTTCCAAGCTATAGTTAATCCCATAACTTGCAGAAGTACTGTATAGATGCATTTTTTTTATTTTTTATGTTGCATACAGATTTCTAATATTTTCTTGCTTTCTAGCTGCTTTATTATTAAAAAAACATAAAAGAACTGTTTTTATACGCCTTTTAAATGATGTGAGCAATCTTGTAAGTGTTCTGAAGAGGTGCATGTAATTTTTACTTCAATAGCTGAATTCCATAAACAGGAGTAGGCAGCAAATTTACAGACATGAAAGATGCTTAAGGATGGGTACTGCAATTTAAAAAAAAAATAAACAGGTGAAAGCCCCAAAACAAAACAGAAATAAAAAGACAGAACCAGAGCAGATTTTTGAGTTACTATGATATTCATGAGAAGAGGAAGAAAATGGCATTAAGATTTTGGAAATAATAAAAAGGGAAGATTGTCATGTTAGTTTATAATCTGTTACTCTATTTAATGCCTAATATATGCTTTTCCCCCCACAGAAATTAGCAGAGTACGGAAAGACATGTATAACGACACATTAAATGGTAGTACGGAGAAGAGAAGTGCAGAATTACCAGATGCTGTGGGACCTATTGTGCAGTTACAAGAGAAACTATATGTGCCTGTAAAAGAATATCCAGATGTAAGTATATCTTTTTAGTCACTAAATTATTTTTCGATCGTTGTGGTTGTCTTTAAATGTAAATTTCATGTGATGCTACCCTTGGATCATGCTGAGTTGCTTTGGATACTAGGGAATCAGTGTATGTTCCACTTTGCTTGATTTGCAGTGAGTGTGAGTGGAAGAAGGTTGTGTTAAATACAAAATTAGTATGGATTGCTAAACCTTAGACGTAAGTTCCTAACTTTCTTGTTCATTTTGTGTTTTCCATCCTGAGACACTTGTAAAATGAATTTTAGGAGGAAAGTAGTTCTTGGGATGGTGCTTTTTTCTTCTTAGTGTGTCTCTAAGTCAGCTGCAGAAAGCTTTGAAGCCCGTTGAAGACCTTTTGGAGACTGTGCTTAGTCTTAGTTACTGTTTGTCCCATACTTGTGTAACCAGTTCTGTTGCTTATAGAAGTGTCTTTATCTCAAGGTTGGTTGTCCTATCCTCTCCCCTTGCACCACGCTGCTTAGGCAGAACTCTTTGCTTGCCTGTCAATACTGTGCATTCCATGGGGTGTTCTGTTCCATTGTACACTTAACCTTCTGAAGGAGAATGGTTTCATTTAACTAGAACTGTTTTGAATTAATCTGATCTTAAGTGTTTTAAAAACTACTTGGGAAGAACAGTCCTTTCAAAATCTACCCCAGTTACCCCCAACCATTTTCATTGATCAGTGACAAAATAGGAAACCGTGTTATTCTTCCCTGATAGAATTTACAGCTAAGGGATTTGCACATTAAAGTGATATAAAGTGGAAGAAAGTACAGAACAGCAAAAATGAAGGTAACACTTGCGTATTTCTGTGGCTTTTCTTTGTATGCTTAATTAGATTAAACTCTCCAAATGGAGTTTTATTATTTCAGTGCTGCTTAGAGCATACAGGCCTCTAAATAAACCTCACTGTGCCATGCTCCATTAAGAAAATTAAGTGCAAGTCGTTATTCAGAGCAGAATACTTACACAAATGTCTTTTCTCCCTTTTCAAGTTTTCACATAGTTGTTTTGCTTTGGGGTTAAAATATGCATACTGGGAAAAGTGTTCAGGGAATTTGCACTGGCACTAAGGACATCTCTCTTCCCTTGTATTGCATTTTTCTTCCAAATTTAACATACGTATATCTGTGTACATTTGTGTACATGCATACATGTCCCTACGCCAAAACCAGTAATTAGTTTGAAACTCCTCAGTGTTACAGATTTTTGAGGGCAATTGTCCTATGCAGTTGTTCCACAGAGCCATGTAAATAGCTCTGGACTTAATACCTCCAGATACCTTAGAATAAAATCTTTTTAGAATATTTCTTTGTTATTGAAATCTTGGTTTCATAACCTGACAGTGTATTCTTTGTGAAGAGTTGGTTTAGTTATTTGTTGTAGATTTTACCAAACTGGATGCCTGCTGTATGAGGATTATGAGTAAGAAAAAAGGTGTTGGATTTCCCTTAACTATTAAGCTGCTTTTCTAGAAATCAGGGGTTTAGTAGCTTAGCTCTTCACTGCCAGTTAATTATCAAATATAGTGTAAATGAGCAGGAAAGTTTGTCTGTAGTTTCTGCAAAGAAATGATTTCACTAGCTACTGCTAGCTCTTTGTTTTCTTTTAGAAGAATGGCCTTGAAGAGGTCACTAATTTATTTTAATAAACTCTTAGGCATTCGGAAGTTGGAGAAGCTTGTGATTTGTGTACATGTGACCCAGAATGAAAAGGCTCTTGGCTCTTGTGAGATGATTTGAAGTGTGTGCTAGAAAATGTGAAGCTTCTGCCACTGTGGTGGGACCTGGCAGTTCAGGCTTCACTGGGGAGCCAAGCCCGGTGTTCTCTGTGTGCTCCTGTATTTGGTCATTGCTACTTGGAATGGGATCTGCACAGCCTTAATAATTGGTTAATCAACTAGAATGTACCACTACATACAAATAAAAAGCTGTGATTTGGTATGTAGGCCATTTCTAAAATATTTTTGCAAGTTAGAAATTAAGTAACCTGCTTTGAATTCAGGCTAGCACAGCATTTAGACAGTCTGAAGTACAGTGATGCCAACTTACTTAAAGTGTAAAATGCACATGTAAGTATTAATTTCAACAGTGAGGGTAAATTTGTGTGTAAAGAAATTGTTATCTGTGAGAATTTTCACAACACTACATGAAACTTCTTACTCGTATTCAGCAATTTAGTTGTTACCACTAAATAGGTAAGACATGCTGTATAGCCTATGAGAGTGGGTTTCTCTGATAAATCTGATTAATTCTTTCTATTGCCATAATTTTCTTCCAACTGACTATCTTGTGTACATTACAAAGCTACAAAGTTGGATAGACCTAAAGTTGTCCAGAGAATAGTGACCAGAAACTGGTTTTCTGATGTTTATTTAATAATATTTTTAGTAACAGAAGTAAAAAAAAAAATCAGTAAAATGTTAGGATGTTTTAATAAGCTTTTGTTACGGTAAATATTTTTGACTTAGAATTTTGAGCATATTGGTTAGTTGACTACAGTGAATACTGCATAGTACTATAGTGCCATTTTGTGCACAGAAAGTTACCTGTGAGGCATAAAAATAGTGGTCTACTGTAAGTTTAAATAAGCATGCATAATATGTGTATATATATATAAACATACACAAAAGATGAAACAGTAAATTTTCATAGCCTGCATCACTTTGATATTACTGTTTTACTATCCTTCGGTTGTCCACACAAAATAAAGACTATATAAAATTAAACTTAAAAGCTACAATAAATCTATAAAATCCCCTGAAGGCTTCTAATTTATTTTTTTTTCTACTAGTGCATATTGAGTATTTTTAATATAATATTTGTTTGAAGGCCATAGTTGATGCAAGATTCAACTTGCCAAAAAATTATTTGGCTGAAACAGCCTGTAGTTTTTAAATGTTGATTGTGCAGATTCTGAATTTCTGCTTCTGTACTAGTAAGTGGAAGAGACACAAAAATCTTGCTAGGCAAGAATTAATTTTCTTTGGTGTGTTGTATTCATAAGGAGAATTTTTCCATTACAGTCTCTGAGTAATTGTGTAACTGTTGGCATGGTCTCATTTGTGTCACTTTTTTTTCATAGGAAGTTACTGTTAATTGGGTCTATTAATATTTTTTCTTCTAGCACCCTTGAAAGGTGTTTAAATTTTATAGAATTTTTAGTATTAAAACTGAGATTGAGACACTTAGCTGTTCTGAACCATGTATATATGCTTCTGAAACTTGAGAGAGAACTTTTGCAGACGGCACCCAAGAAATGAAATTCCACTAATTGTCCTTATTTTGCCCTTTAAAAAGTTAGAAGTGAGTTCTCTACAGGGTAATATTTGTATTCTCATGTAAGTCTTTGGTGTTACAGTTTGAAGACATTTCCAATTCATGGAGAAATAACTGATCAGAATTTTAAAACGTAATAAGGAAAGATGTCAGAGAAATTGTTGAGCTCTTAAGAAGCAGAAGAATGGAGGATAAGCTATTGTTTGTGGGTGAATAGTTAAAGTCTTTAGCATTTCTTATGCTTCAGATAAATGATTAATTTTCTCAAATTTCCCGAGAGAGATGAGACTAAACTTTTTGCCTGATATCAGTTTAAACAGTTCTTGGAATTAGTACGTACAAATGTTGAACTGAATAATTTTTTTTTTCTGTTATAATAATGGCTTTATTATTAGTAAGTACCCTGTTCTTTCTGATTAATGTGAAATTCTCTGTTGGAACTCTTCTGTGCCTCTTCAGAAAAATGTAAGAATTCGGTAATTATCACATCTAAAGTTGCATGTCCTTAGAGTATACTGAAGCTCAAAGGCCAGCAGTGATAAACAGCTTGAGCATACTTTCTGACCATTTTAGTTAAAACTGTTTAATTAGTACAACACAACGATGAACACAGGGACTCATTTTACTATGGGGAACTTACTGACAAAGTGTTTAAATCCTTTTTCAATTTGTAATATCACAATTTAATAGCATCCCTAATATGGATTAGGAAAATGATAACATCTTCTTTATTTATGTTTCTGATTCTTTTACTTAAGCTTTTCATTCCCTAGTGGTAAAAAGGGAAGGAGGCTAAAAGACTTGGCCTTGTTTACCCTTGCCGTTTGAAGAAGAGAGAGAATATAACTGCTCTCTGTACATAAACTTGGGATATAGAATAATGGCAGGGCTGAAGGAAGATTTGGAAAATGGTCAGCTACTGATGAAAGTACAAATTTATATGAAATAACTAAAGTACTTTGATTACTAATTTTCAGTCTTAGTAGGGTCATTGAAAAACATTTTAATAGAAGTAAAGGGAACAAAATTTAATTTTGGTTTTGAACTTACACATTAATAAGAGGCTTTGTGCTCTGGTTGCACATGGTAAGGATATGGATTGAGAAAGGGTCCCTTTGTTTAGATGCTGTTAAAATGGAGACATGCCTAAATGTCTGTATGGAGATTCTTTTTAACCCCAACAATCTAATGTTTTATTATATATCCTTCCATTACTTACCATCTGAATCATCTTTTGACAGTTTAGCATGGTTCAAAATTTTTTTTAAAAAACACTGGTGGTTTGGGAGATTTGGGGTTTGTTGTTTTTTTGGGGTGGATGTTTTAGTTTTGGGTTTTTTTGGTGCAGGATGACAGATGTTGTCATAATTTTATTCATAGATAAGCTGGTCAAATCTCCAGAGAATGTTTGTACTTGGAGGCAAAAGGGTGCAAGACAGGCTCAAAAATATTGTAATTAAAAATCCTGTCCTTTAGTCCCTTGTAGTAATCTGCATGCTGAGCATCAGCTCAGCAGTACCAATTATCTTGGTCCATGTCTCCATTATTTTTTCCCTCTTAAACTCTTCCAGAATTTAGTGCAATTAAGTTAGGTGATTACCTTGTCATTTATCTGTTAATGCTGTTCTTCCCATTTTATTCTTACTAATTTTACTGTTTGCAGATCCTGTGGTCTTTGTGTGTAAATAAAAAGAAAAGGAAGGTAGGGTGGAAGTAAGACAAGTAAAGTAAGAGCTTAGTAAATAGTATTTGCTTTGGCAATGTACTCCTTAATATATTTCAAAATAAATTTGGAAATCTGGGAGAAGAAATGAGTTGTACTTGATAGTGCTAGGAAAGTTGAACAGATTTGCTAGGACATGTTTCTATGTTGATGCTTGTATTAGTAACTTGTTCAGATTAGCATCATAATATTAAACTCCAAGTTTTATATGCATGTTGATATACCTGCCATGGCAGCATCTTTATGACATTCCCTGCAGCAAGCAGTGGGATTTTTTTTTTTCTTTTTTAGTCAGTATATAGGTCCAGCTTGTAAGAATAGGAATCCCCTAATCTGACATTAACAGCCACTGCTAGACATTTGGGTGCCTTTCATCATCATGGATGAAGAGGACTGTGTGTATATGGGGAAGCCAAGTGCTAAAGGAGAATGGTAGTCTAGAAAATTAGTGTAAATAGTTTGAAGATACCTGTTACTTTTCTGTGGATGAAATAAGTAAAATTATTCTAATGAATTAATTTTATTAAAAGTGTTTAACTGTGGCAATCGCAGAATTTGAGGTTGCAAAGGAAGTGTCCAGTGGAACTTCTTGAAATAGGTCTAGCAGTCAACATCCATCATGGTTGATTTTGCTCCTGTAGTGCCTTTCATGATGGCTCATCTCATTTTCTATGCAGAGTCAGGCTTTCAGTGGGCAATCTCTTAGCTCCTGCAAGACTTAAGTGTAGGAGAGCTGGGTACAAATGCAAGTAATGAAGGGTCAGCTCTGAGGCAGATATTTGTGACATACTGATTTTGTTTTGTTTTACATTGTTCTTTTTTTTCAGTCTGTTCTTTGAAATGTTTATTTTAGGAAAGAAGGGTTTTATACAGAGACGAGGAGGTACTTTAGCATGATATTTTTTGCTTGCTTTTGTGAGGTCAGCTGAACACATGCTAAACTTGTTGGTAGTTTTTTGTGAATTAATGTCCTGTGTACTTTCACTAGGATTGGCGACTGCAGTAAACATGGAAATACATTGAGTAAGTGCTGAAACAATACTTAACAGAGCAAGATAGTGCTTGTGTTTAAAACACATAGATGCATTTACAAATTACTGTTTATACATCAGAATCCTTAATAGTTGTACTTTGTTACTCAAAGTCAGGAGCAGATCTTTCTTCTGCTTTAGAGTGTGGAAACAGACTCCTGAGGGATGTGGGATTTGAGAAGCACAATGTTTTAAGCAAGGAAGAACAGGAAACACATAGAGAAAAACCCTTTATTGAGGATTATGTATTTTTTCCCCCTCTGATTAATTGACAAAAGGAGAACTATAGCACAAAGCTACAATACTTCCCCCAGAAAATTAACGTGGCAATTATAATACCAAGCTGTCTTCACCATATCCCGCTGTAGTGGTCAGTCAGCTTTTGACATATATATTAGATATTTCTTCCTTTTCAGTAGCTCTGTAGTTTAGGTATTATTGTTTGTGTAGTCAGATTTCTGTGGAGCTGCCCTTGCAAAAGTAATTTGATGCTTTCCAGTCAGAGGACAGCAGGAGTTTGGTAACTTCATATGGATAGGTCAGTGAAATGCAAGGCTTAGCTACTCGTGTTTGCTCTGTGGTTTGCTGGGATAAGATGGCATCAAGACCCATCTAAAATTGCTGTTTAAAATAGTTTTGAGTTCCAGTCAGAACACCAGCTTTTCTTTGTATCTCTCATAAATCATACGGTGAGGTAAAAATCAGTTTGCATGTCCTCAGTGGTAAAAGGTCTATTGTTTGTCGCTAGATTAAGTCTGCCCACAAACCTTGGAGGTGCATATTAATTTGAAGAAAAAAAGAAAAAGTTGCCTTTTGAGCAACATAGTTGAGTTTTTATAAAAAGGTGTGCTGTTTTGTTGTTACGCTATTTCTGAAGTTACTAATACGTTTAAAAGTGTACATCACTTGTCAAGGAAAAGTTTTCAGTGTAATGCTACATCTATAGCATTCATTTCGGATATGAATTTGTTCCATGTTTCAACAGAGTTGTTTTCTTCCTCATATGTGTTTCATTGATGTTGGTCACTTGGATGTCTTATATATGAGTCGTCTTGAGAGGAAGATTGTACAAAAATCCAGCTTTGGAAATAAACTTTCCTTTTAGGCATTTCCTTCCTTTTTCCATGTTTTGTTTCATTGCTTGAGAATGGTTGTTTGCCTGCCTTGGTTTGGAATGTTGGATTTAAAATAAAACACAAATGCTGTCTCGTTATCTCTGCATTGGAGATTCTGGGTTTCTGTAGCTAATATTCATCAATTGTAGTATGGATCTACTCAATTTATGAAATTAGGCTCTGCTATTTTGTAATGCTAGTAAGAACTAGTTGAACACTGTTATTTAATTTCAGTCACTTGGCATAATATTAATTCATTGTTCAAAGCTTTTATATGTTTATTTTCTCTTTAAGAGCAGTTAATAATGGTGAATTCTGTGAAGGCACTGATTCCTTTTGAAATTTGCCGCACTACTTTGAGTAATTTCTTTTTCTTTCTAATATGCTTAGTATTTTAAGAAAAGTAATTTTACTTGATGAACAGCCAGTTACTTTTTACACATTATTTGTGCTCAGTTCTCGCTTGTTATATTGTATAGCACTTCCTCTCTTCAGGAAAACTCATGCTCCTGTCCTAACCGTGTACATTCATCCACCCAACACTTCAGTTGCTCGAGTTGATTACTGCTTTTTCAGAAGGTTTCTGTCTCTTTAGAGTACTAATGTAAGCTTGATCCATATCTCTCAGTTGTGTGGTTTATAAACACTCAGAACATACTGACACAAAAATTCGAGTTTGTTCTAGTTGCTAACATTGTGATCTGTGGTGTCAGAGGAGACTGAGGGCTCTGCCCTGTGGTCAGTGATGCAGCTTGTTTTGGGAAGATTATCAATTAAATTGTGATTAGAAGTTGTCTTAAATATGCAGCAGATTACCAGATTTTTTTTTTCCTATGAAGTTCAGGTGGTCTAAAAATGTGAATGGTGATTTAAATAGGTATTTCTGGATTGCTGTTGCATCTGGAAATGACCCTTTGTTATATTGCTAATGTATTTAAGTACTGATGATAATGAATATATTATTCAGGTCAACATCTTAAATGTCTGGGTCATAATATTTGACCTAATTGCTTGAATTTTGTAATTTGAATTTACTTGAAAATTTGATTACCTTTTTTTAAAAAATAAATGTCACTTGCATTAAAAGTAAAACAAAGTTGATGTCATTCAATACAAATACTCAAATAGTACATCTTGGGCTTCAATGTCATTAGCTTTTTTCAAATTTTTCTAGCCCCAGTAATTTGTATATCCTTTTTGCATCCGCAAGTGCAAATGTTGCTCTTAAGACTGGAAAAATTGTAAACAATGGCCTTTGAGTCTTTGTTAAGGACTACACTTTTTTCTGTGAGTCAGCTGATAGGCAAGCTAAAAGCAAGAGAGAGACGTGAAACTCTGGCTTTGCAGTATAGATGGGGCTGGAACATACATATCTGTAAATCCTAAGTCACTACTGACAGGTAGGCTGACATGTAAACCTGAAGTACATCTCAAAACCTTATGATATAACTCTATCTTCTGCTGATTTTCCTGTGATAACTATGAGGTAGTTCCTCTTCTGTTGCAGTGTCTGCAATGATGTTTGTCATCACAGAACTGTAAGAAGCGTTAGTACCCATCTCCTTACTTAAAAATCCCAGAGTAAAAGACAGAAGTTAGTTAGGAATTAAGCCTGAATGTAGCAGTTGTTGATAATCTGCTCTTTTAGTAGTATTGTAATTGTATATATTTAGGATAATAGATGCAATATGACTTGATATCCAAAGGTGCTGCTGTCACTGTATTACTGCACTGTAATACTGCTGCTCATAGTGCTTGATACCTGCTGAAGCACGGAACTCTGTAGTGCTTTTGTTGTGGAGCTTGTACCCTTAAATTCTGCCAGCAAGGTGGACTTTTTAAGATGTTTCCAGTGCTTTTCAGTTTTCACTCATTTGTCTTTTTATGTACTGCCTTCTTACAGTTAGAACACAGACTTAAGGTTTGCTGTGAGCTTTTAGCAGAAGTCATTTAGAGTCAAGAAGGCAGATTAGACCTTAAAACACTATAGGAAATATTAAGCTATCTTCTGTATTTCTGACCTGTTCTGCAGATTTAGGTGTGAAATTTGCAAGTTTACTGATTATGGCAGCTGTAAATATATAAGAAAGACTTTTTGTAACATTACTAATTTCCAGAAGGAAATTATTAATTTATTTTTTCACTTCAAATACAGGTAACACTGAGAAATCTATCATTTATGTTTTTTAGAAAAAAATAATTGTATGAAAGCAAATAGGCATTGACTGTTTCTAATCTTACTTTTTTTCTACACTTGATTGAAGTATATCACTTAAGGTCTGCAGTAGAATGAGAAATTCTACAGTTAGATAATTCTACTGTTTTTTTTTCTTAATTTTGGAAGGGGGATTGCTTGTGTTTTGATGACACGGTTTAAAATTACTTTCTCTGATGTGTTTCAGTATTTTCATGGAATGAAATTCTAGACCTCGTTTGGTAAATAAACCCCTAATGAATGTGAAGTAGTATAAACTGTATAAAGCTATGACTAAGCATGATGTTTATTTAGAAAGTCAGGTGTTATAGTTCTGCTTGTGAAATACTGGAAGTACTTTTAATATATTTAACAATAGAAATAGGAACTTCAGAATTTGTTTTGTCTTAAATGAGGTAAGAATTCTGATTCACTTTCCCCTATGAATTTGTAAAATTCAGTTTATTTCACTAGAGAGCTCCTAGTCTATGAATGAGATTGCAGTTGTTACCAATTCTCAAATGTGTGTAAAAGTTGAAGGAGAAAGCAAAAATTATCTAATATTGGTTCTGATTATAAATTACAATTTAGTCAGCTAAATCAAGCAATTAAAATCAGTCACATAAATGAAGAGCATGTTTATGTTTAGGAATGTTAAACACCTTACTTTCTCACTCACTTCAGAAGCTTGGTAAAATGCATTTTTTCCCAAAGTACGTTGCTTGAATATAGAAACTTTCATCACAACTCTAATTGGTAAGGCCTATCTTTACCCACAAAACAATGCCATGCATCTTTATCATGGGGTTTAGTTGCTTGGTGAAATGCTTTACTGCTTTATTTTTAACTTTGCTTATGAAAGAGTGCTATTATGGAGGAAAAAATAGTAATTGCTATTTATATAGTGCTGCATTGAGGTCTTCTGATTTGGAAGTGTGCAATTTCTGTGTTTCCTCCCTTCCTATCTTCTAAGGTGACAAATAAATACATTTTTGCAACATAGAATTATAAAAGACTGAATAATTCAGTATAAAATCTGTTGCCTTAAAGGGATGAAGAACTTTGTCTAAAGTTTCAGTAACTAATAAAATACAATGAAGTGGTTACTGAGTACCTCTTCTTTGCATAAACTTGAGTATAACCTCTAAGTCTGTTTCTGCAAAATCAGTTTTTCCTTTTGAGAGGAGAAGAAGAAGCTGCATTTATCTGGTAAATTAAAAAAGAGAGTAATGTCACTTAAGTACAAGAATTCCGTTTCTGCTTAGTATTTTTAACTATAGTATCACTATCTGCAATGGTGCTCCAACTTCAATGTATCTTTCTCATTTCTAATTACTGAGAAATGGAAGTAGTCTACAGCTAAATTGCCAGCTTTAAGTGCCTTGGGTAATGCAATATGTAGTCACATCTAATTAAAAGGTATTATTATGGAAATTAGTTGTTGGACTGTATATCCTGAGGATCCTTGGTTACTGGAATATGAGTTTAATGATGTAAACTGTGAGGCTTAGAGGGCACTGCTGGATGCTATGGTTAGGCTTGGAGAGCGATTTACACACAGCACAACTTGTTAATTCTCTAGATAAATGTGTCACGATTCCCAAGTAGAGCATGGAATTGGACAATTTTTACTTATCTCCTGGTGTTATTGAAACTGATGTCTTGTCACTGTTCTGAAAACCTCATCTTAGTGAATAGGATGAAACAGATTATTCACTATCTCGCTTAAGCATGCCTACTGTTAGATTGTTCACAGGATCTGATTTTCTGAGAGAGTTTCTGTTAACAATCTTTCAATTACTGTTTAAAGGCTTTTATGACCACTTAAAGGAGGGAACTAGCATACTGTTCTGTGGGCCTTTAAATAATTGCAAATGGGAATCTAATAATAACAGAGATTCCCATTTTAAAACCATGAAATTGTTAATTTGTCTATCTTTACAGCTTTCTCACTTATGTTGATAATTCTAAGCAATTTAAAATCCAATTATTTCCAAAATACGACAGTAATTATATTAGTGTTTTTACATGTAGCATAAAAAAATCATTTTGAGGGATATTATTTTAGTTATCTGAAGTGGAATTGAAACTACCCAGTTAAGATTCTCTTTAAACCTGTGCTATGAGGAAAAGGGTTAATGTTAAAACCAGTATTAAATGGAAAGGAAATGTGACTTTAGTTTATATTATAATGTACAAAAAGTATTGACAAAGCAGAGGTGAAGCAAAAACATGCTAAAAGAACAAATTGCTGTTTCACTAAAGATCTGAAGGTAATATTTATGCAAACACAATTTATGAACACTAAAAATTAGTCCAGAAGTGGTGGGAGGGAAGCAAAACCCAAAAGGCTTTTTGCTTGAGTGTGTTTGACAAGGCATGGCTTCTGTCTCTGGTAACTGATAAGGTCTCTGCTTTGTTGTTGTGTGTTCTTGTATCTTCTGTCTGCTGATCCAGCCCGCAGTGTTGTCAGCTCAGTGAGGAATGTCAGGAGACTGGAGCAAAAGGGACATTAAATGGTTGACACTGAGGGATGGCGGTAAATGAGATGGGAGCTAAATATATAGGTTTGTGACATTCTAGCAGCTGGCTAAAGTCGTGCTGTTTGTTGCTTGGGTATACTAGCCTTAAAAAGGAAGAGAATGCATTGTAGCACCGAGAAGAAAAAAAACAGCTGGTGGCTTATCAGTCAGCCCTAATGACAGAGAAGGTTAAAGAGTTTGGAAGGACAAATCTTGAAAGAGGGTTTTTATTAGCAACATTAAATTTTTAATTTGGTATGAGTAGTTTTATAAAGCTACTCTAAAACTTGACTTGTTCAATGTAAAAAAGGCATGAGTGCTTAGTTTGTTGTGTAAACAAAATTACTTTAAAAATTGGCTTATTTACTTTTGATCCCAACAGTTTGTTAGGTTATTTTTACAATAACTTACTTTTGATGTTTTCTTGCTCCGTAATGGGACTCTTGGAAACAGATTGATACTTGATTAAGTATCTTGGAGTTTAATGCTTAATTTAGAAGAAAAAAAAAAGCTTGTTTTTCTAATAGATGAAAGTATGAATGTCCTCAAATGGAATGAACTTTATATTTATTTCCCATCTTTATTAGATAGAAAAGTGCCATGTGATTTAAATATGATTTTATGTTTGCTAGACTTTCAAACTACAAGTTAATGTTTGGAAAAATCTGTGTCTAATTGCTTAATATTTGACGTGTAACTTACAACTACATCCAGTTCTAGCAGTGACGGCTGTTTCAAAGTAAGCTTGAAATAAGTACAGCACCTTAATCGAAGGCTTAGTCCTGCTTGATACTCTTTGCTGCTGCTTCATGTCTGAGATTTTTACAGTTTCTTCTCAAGAACCTGTTTAGTCCTTGAACCCAGACTTGCTTGTTACTGCTGTCTTACAGCTGACTCGAAGAGCAGTGAAGAGCAAAACCTCATCTGTGGCTCCTCAGCAAGTAAAGTGGTAGTGAAGAAGCCTTTCTGTCCTTTTCTGTACTCAGAGGGAGTATCTCTATTGCTGGCATTCTGACCCTGGCTTCACCAGTGCCCTGAAAGAAGTTGTGGGCTAAAGATGTGAGACTGTAACACAGGTTAAAGCCTTCCCTTTTTGCTTTTAGTGTTCCTTGTGCTCTGGCATACTCTGACAGGATGGGAAGAGATCAGGAAATTCCAGATCTCCTCCTCTTATAGGGAGTTGGTCTGTCCCCTTCCTTAAAGTTTGTTGGAGTGTTTGTGGAAGCAAGGTGTGACCGAGCAGCTTAGTGTCAGCTTTTACAAGACTGCAGCAGTGATCCTTGGGTCTCATTTGTCTTAATGTTAAGAGCTAGTTTTCTTCCTGTTATATATATTCCTACTGCTTGTTACAGTAGTACTAGTGGTCTGCTTTTCTATAATTTTGAGATAGTCTTGCATTAGTTTATGTGTTTGTATGTTTTTCTTCTCTTCAGTTCAGGTGGATTGTACATAGCAGGATGATGCACCAGATAAGATTTTCAGGCCTTGAGTAAAACAGATTAGAGAGATTTGAGCTGCTTTGCTCAGGCAGTTTGATATATTGTGTTTAGGCAAATTGACTTTTTTATGTACCTCTGTATAGAGAGATTTATGGCTGTGAAGCTGTATAGTAATTTGAAAATCTTAGTACATTATGCCGTTTCTGAAGTGCTGGTTCCCTTTTTTAATTAGCACAGCAGGTCTTTGTGGATCTTCATTTTGAATTCTGTAACTTGTTTAGGCCAATGCAAATATTACCCATGTATTACATTATACAAAAATATCAGAATAAATATCAACAGAATTTAGCTAATCTAATAAACTTGCCTTTATTTCTTCTATATACCTAATGCAGTTTATTGATAGTATTAGCTTTTTTCCAAGGGGCTGTTTCATTCTGCACAGTAAAGAATAGAAGCAAACAGCTTTTACAGCTTTATGTTAGAAGTCAGTAATTTAAGAGTTATTCTTATGTTGATTCTACCTTTCTAGTCTATTATCTGATTTCCACTGCTCCTCTTGAAAGGAACTTACGGAGTGCAACATCTTCAGTGTTTTGAAATGTCTTGATTCTTTGATGATATGGTGTAAAGTCTTATTCATTTTCAAAAAACATAGCTTTCCCTTTTGATTTGTATTGCTTTCTACCTTCCATCTAAAGGTTCCATTATCTTAATGCTGAAACTATATGGTGAAGGTGTAATTTTTCTGCAGGAAAATGAAAAAAGATTTGTTATTCAGTCCTTGGACAGTAAAACTTCTTAGTATTCACTTGATTTTGAACTGAATGGTAAATTTCTTGGCATAAATATTTACATTTTAGGTTAGTTTTTAGAAAATGAAATTGAAAAAAAAATATTAGGTATGGTAATTTGCCAGATCTAGAAGATTAGGCTACCTAATTTTTGGTATGCTGTTACATAGACTGATGTTCAAAGAATTGCTGAAGAAATTGTTAGCTCTTTAGCAGCTAGTCTTGGTAAACAATGCCATTGAGATTAAATGTGCTACAGTTGTGTTAACATAAAAACTATGCTTTTCTTTTTGCACCTGTGATAACACATGTATACATTATGTTTAAAAAATAAATTGGAATCTTCTGCCCAGAGGAGCTGAAAATATATTTTCTAGGAAGACTGTTAGTGGTTCACTCTTGTTTCTATGGACGAAAATTAAGTTGGCATCCTAGATAACATTTTGAAGATACTGAGTTTTGTATGTACAGGAATTACTACGTCCTGAATTCTTATGACTGTGTTTTGATGATGAATTCTGACAGACACCTATTTCAAACAGGTGATGAATGAAAACTGTCTTGGCTTCTCTGATTAGTTGTAATGCATTCAGCCAACTAGGGGTAGCTACTCAGATGGTTCTGTCACATTAATTAGAATTTCAGTGGTAAAAATGAAATTTATTTAGATAAATATCTAGCTATCATTATATTTCATTAAAACTTTTCAATATCTAACAGAAACAACACCAAGTATTTCATTTTAATTTAACCAGGTCTTCCTTTAAACTGCAAGTTTAGAATTTGGAGAAAAAAAAAGTTGTATTACTTTTGGTTTATTTTATCCTTTAATCTGTGCTTTGAGATTTCTTTGTTATTTAATCAAGAAAGCTGTATTACCATTATTAAAATGACTTGGAAAGCTAGTCTGATTTTTATTTTATTTATTTCATTTTTTTATAGATCTGGTCTAATGTATTTACATGAAGTTTGTAAAGCTGTTTGTCAGTTAAACATGCTCTCAAAGCCTTCAGCAGGGGTTATTAGAGGTGAATGATGTGGATTTAAAGGATTTAGTAATTCATGCTAAATCCCAGCTATGCTTTTTAATGGTTTGTGGATATATATTTTTTTTTAAGGATGTGGTCTGCTGGGTAAAAAATGATATTTTATTGACATCACATGGATTATCTGGTTTGACTAGTTTACAGCTGCAGTGATCAGAAAGATTCTGAGCTTTTTGAATGATCACTGTATCAGTGACTCATATTCTGCTCAGTCAGGAACAAATGCGAGTAATCTGTAATAATCAGTAATGGGCAAGTCAACTCTACCAACAAAGCTAAATATTGGAAATCACAGTATGTAGCTTGTGGCACCCTTACAGGACCTGAAGGGACCCTACAAGAGAGCTGGAGATGGTCTTTTAGATGGTCAAGGGGGAATTTATTTAAACTGAAAGAGGGTAGAATTAAATTAGGTGTTAGGAAGAAATTCCTCACCCTTAGGGTGGTGAGACAGTGGAGCAGGTTGCCCAGAGAAGCTGTGGATGCTCCATCCCTGGAAGTGTTCAAGGCAAGGTTGGATGGAGCTCTGAGCAGCCTGGTCTAGTGGAATGTGTCCCTGTGCCTGGCAGGAGTTTGGAATTATATGATCTTCAAGTTTCCTTCCAACCCTAATTGTTCTATGATTTTATAAAATGCAGTAAGTTGGTATTTTTATTTTTAAGATGATTATATTGCTGTGGTGTTGAGACTTTAATTGTATGGTGGTGCTTCATAAAAAACAATTTAGTTCTTATTGTAGCAAGCATTATTTCTATTCAAATTAATCACCCAATTAATATAACCTCAGGTTTTTATCTGAAATTATATGGTGTGCTGTTTATTTTGGCATATTCCAGAACACAACTGGAAGTTATATTCCATTTGTTAAATAACGTTGCAGTGCCAGAACAGAGGTACTAGCAAAGAGAATTTAATTGTTGAATAGGACTCAGGGTAACCTTTTGAAAATTTAATATTTGTGATTCTCGTAAATAACAGAACTACTGGAGTGACAAAATCTTAAATTGAAACAAATCCTGATTTGTCATGTTATAAACCCTGAAAGTTCTAATTTAGTGTACTACCTGTGTTTAATGTTAGAAAATATCACCAGTAAGAAATAATAGATGAGTAATCTTTAAGGTAGACCAAAATGTTTGTTATGGTAATCCATCCTTTAAACCATTAAACATGTATTGCTTATATCCAAGAAATGAAGGCAGCATATCTTAATCCGATAGCGAGAACAAGGTACTGCTCTTCATCACTGATTATTTACTGTCTTCTTAATGAAGTTTTGCTGGAAAACATAGATCAATTTCTGTCAGCATTTCTTATTAAAGATGGTGCGTGGAGTCTGTGTGGGTGGGGTCTGTTTACTGACTGTCCAGTGAATGCCAAATATCATGTTCAGTTTTTGTGAACCAGCTAATGTGCAGCATGTGTGTGTTCATTCAAGAGATTTTATACGGTTCTGAACATAATGTGAACAATTCAGCATTTGAATTGTACTGATGGCAACCAGCTTTCTAGATGAGATGAGTTAGAGGTTAAACAGCATTGAGGCAGACTGACTCATGCATGCCATGAAACAGAAATACCCCAGTACTTAGAAGAGAGATTGAAGTTGTTCTCTCCTGCTCCACATAGTGCTTACTAATAAGTTTGATAAAGGTTCTGGAGATCTTTTTCCTTTCTGGACATCTCATAGAATCTGTACTGTTCTAATTGGTTGAAGAAGATGTGCTTAAAAACCCAGTTAAATATAATGTAATTCAAAGGAATTTAACATGTTACCAAAATTACTCCTACACTAACTGCATTATGTAATACTTAAATGTAGTTCTGGGAAGGAGTAATAGATACAGGTATTTGTATGCAGAGAACTAATTTCCTCTCTTACTAATTGCATTTTTCATTGGAACCTCTGCAATGAATAATAAGCAAAACCTTTGCACTAATGTCTTCTTTTCATTTTCCTCCAGATGCTGATAATTTTTAATAGTATATCAGACTTCTAAACACTGAATGCTAACTTCCTTCTTCTGCTGCACAAATACTGTGTATTACAATTATGTTCATATCCTTAGTTTTTGCATTTATACATGTTTTACAGATGTTTTTGAACTAGACCAAGCTGATCTTACTCCCACAGTAATTATCAGTTCTTTCCCATAACAAGACAAGTTACTATCTGGCTTTGATGTTAAAAAAAAAAAAAAAAAAGCCCCGTACCCTATAATCTTAGTTAAAAATGTATGCAGTGTACTAAATAAATATAGAACCAGTCTGAGTGCATTAAATATGTATTGAAAATTATTCTTAGACATTTAATACACTAAGGAAAAGAAAAAAGATCTTTTCATTATCTCCTTTCTAAGATGTTGTTCTCCTCTTTGTTACCACTCAAATTTTAGAGAATTGGAGCTGCATTAAATATTTTAGTGGTAGTGACCCTTTTTTTAAATGTTGGGGGTTAAATTGCTCACACTTAAACTCATCTCAGAGGTAGTTCAACAGATGTGCTGGAAGTTTTGATTTTGTTTATCCAGCACAAAAGTACCTCATTAAAAATATGACAGATCCTGATTTTCTGACAGTTGATATTCTGTATTTTGTTTTCTAGTACCTTAATGGTTTTATTTTTCTGTTTAAGTAATGAAGAGATTATTTAATGGTAATTTGTATGTATAAGTTGCTTACAGCACAGCATTTCTAATTTACTACTTAATTTCATCACTTAAATGCTTCAATAGTTCTCGGTTAGCTTTGAGTATAGTATTAGAATGGTATATATCAGATACACAGAGCACATGTAAATGGATATATTTGACATAAACAGATGATATGTGTCATACTGATATTCACTACATGTGTACTTTGGCCTTTACTTGGTTATTTTGCTTAGAAAACATGCCATGTTTAGGAATGGAGAGAATGTTTCTCATGCATTGTCTACAGCAACTCTTCTATTACTAATAGTAGGTGGGTTTGGTATAGACTTGGGGAAACAGCTTCACATGTTGTCACTAGCAGTTTTAACAAGTACCTAAAGTTAGTTTGTATGTAAAAAATTAACTTCTAAAAGTTACTATTGTCTGTGTTCAGTGTGTTGACAATGATAATACCATCTGGTTCAGCCTCTGCTTCCTTTAAAATCTCATCAGATAAGCTGCTTTTCTTAACTATGTTACAAACTTGCCAAATTGGACTGGAGGACATTTAATCCTCAAACTATGTGCTAATACAGTTAGTGAAAGATTTCATAATTTTGGCATTATTCTTGAAACATTATACTTTCCCCTTTTAATTTCTGAAATATATACAAGTGGCTTTTTATATGAACTTGCCCTTCTTTGTTTTTGGTTAATCTATAATATGGTCACTGAGTATGAGATGCACTTGTTTTTATTTGATAGTAGTTCTTACTGCTTCAACAAAAGCTGTGTAGCTGTTTTCTCTTGAGATACGTGGTGTGGAAGCACTGAAAATACTTTAAAAAGTATATCTGAGGCTTTGTCATCATGGAAAAAGAAACTTTCTGTTCTGTTAATCCCAACCTACCAAAAATGTAGTAGTATCATCTTCTGTATGGGATGAGATAGTGGCAACAGTTTCAAGTATTTAAAGAATTTTGACTGAAAGAAGGAGGTAGGGACTGTAAATGTTAACTGAAAGGTTACGTATTTAATCCATAACTGCTATTTTACTGGCAAATTACATATGTCCAGCTGTAAATACTAATGTCTTAACAGTATGTGTATGTGATTGTACACTTACATATAAAGAAATACACATCACTACAGCTGTGCTTGTAAAAAAAAAGCCCGACTAACGAAACACCCTCCCCCGAAAAAAAAAAACCCCAAAACAACAAAAAACCCAAAAAGCAACAACCAAAAGCCAATTTTTTGTCAAAGTTGTTGTTGTGGAAACAGTTATATGGTCTTGATATACTAATGGAATAAATATTGGAAAATCTTATTGCTAGAAAGAATATGCAGTGTAAGGTAGGGTAAATTACCCATTTGTCATTTCTTTGTTTCTTATAAAATGTTTCAGATTACTTTCTCAGAAATTCATTCTCAAAGGTACCTATCTATAATTTTATTCTACAAGCTTTGTTTTCTTTATTAAACCCTAAACTACCTAACTGAAAGTATGCAGTCTTAAGGTTTAATATGCCGTATTTTGTATTCTAATACCTCAACTGGTTTTATACTTGTTTCAAGTTGGAGGCTTTCAAAAAATCAAATCAGCCATATGTATCTGATTTTTTTTTATTGTCTAAGACTCGTCTGAGAGCAATGCAAGATTTTCTAAGAAATGCAGAAAAATAACTGTATTCCCAGTATCATAAATATTCCTCTAAAAAGAAGATGACAAAAAAATGAAACCTAAATTTGCTAAGTTTGGTGGGTCAGTGAAAGCTTTATTGGATTCAGTGTCCATTCTTGTATTTCTTTTGTCAGCATAGTGCTATTTTTTATCTTCTGCTGTAGTATTTCAAAATTGTGTATAAATATTACAATTAAATGCATTAGCTGATTTTCTTTGCAAAAAACATGCATGAAAATACATACTTGAATTTAATTGTATCTTTAAGAAATTTATTGATCCTTGGAGTAACGATAATCTTGCTCACAAAGAGTGCTCACATTAAACAAACACCATTGTGAGTGCTGTAGACATTCATCATGCTTTGTTTTGAATGCATTTGTTGTCTTGCAATTCCTTTATGTCTCTTCATTACTCCATTTCCATGGCTGGCATTCTGACCTGTGACTGTCAGATTAAGTTACCTCCTAAATGGTCTTGGAGTATGACTGCAGCAATCTGAAGACATAGAAAGTTTCTTCTGAAGTGGCTAAACTGACTGTCAGCATTGTTGCTTAAGATAAAATTACTGGATGTTCTCCATTATAGTATCCAGTTTTCAATTGCTTCTTAACCATGACATATTTTAACCACTGAACCACACCAAGTCCTGGTCTTCAGATGCTTTTTATTTGGTGTGAAAAATCATATGACAGTGAAATGAGCAGGAAATGCTGCTCCCCATGTCTTCAAAAAGCAAACTAACCACCAGGACACTTTAAACCACACTTTTGGGATTCTTTGGTTTGCTTAATGTATCCATATGCAATTTGAAAACTGATTTGACCATGGAGAAGCCTGAATATAAGGTATAATTTTCTGTCTTGATGAAAATCCACTTTTAGCTGATAGTTATGTCTAACATTTAAGTAGGCTACAAAACAAAACTGGGGAAATAAGAGTAAGATTAAGCAAGGCTGCTTGTGAACTGATTGAGAAGTCTGAAGTTTTTGTCCTGTTACAATTAAAGAAAAAAAGGAAATTATATGCAAAGGGAGTCTCAAAATAGAGACCTTGTTTCCATGTATGACAAGGTTAAGAATTAAATTACATCATCAAGAGTAGACAGTTATGGTTACAAGTACTCAGTTGTAGTAATTACAGTGTTCTGTTTTTTTTAAGGAAATAATGGAATTTATGTAGTTTTTCTGGGGATTGGAAGGTGAAACCAAATGCTGGGTTACCAAAACAGAGATATATTGCTAAGCTTTTGTTATGAATCATTAGTAAAGAATGGGCTCCTTTTTTGTGTGTTTATAATATTTTTCTGAATTTAGCTGCTTATTTTATCTTAAAGTATGCTTAAAGTCAGCATAAAGGGTAAAGCATCTTTTGGTTTTGTTGCAATGAACTGCTGAGCTTTTCTTGAGATTTTGCTTAAAATAATGTTTAGGATGGGTATGAAAAGTACTCAAATACACATTGTACCTAAGAACATAAAAGCTTTTTAAAACTTTATTTGATTTCCTTAAGTTGAAATAGACTTGAAGAATAGCTTGTTTTGTTGTTTTTTTTTTCCAGTGATGAGTAACTGACTCTGCAAAATCAATGTTTAGCAAGTCACTGGAACATTTGCTAATAAGATGGTAGAATAAATGAGTTTTTAATTGAGTTAAATAATTGTTTGATCAAATGCATGCATTTATGTTCTTTCTTGCTAGATTTAGATATTTCAATCAAATTGGATTTTTTGAATTTCATTTCCCTTAATGAAGTAAAGAAATGTTTTTGTAAGTTAAATTAGTTCTTGCCATATATTATTTTCATATTTCAAAGGAAAACACAGAAGTCACAATAGAAGTATGAAATTTTGTACTGCTTGTCTGCCTGAAGTTCCTCAGATTTTAACATGCATGGAAAGATCCTTAAACACTGCATTTCCCATACTGTAAAAACCAGACACACTTTTTTGTAGTCTCTTATTAATCAGCAGCTCTGAGTCTTTGTAAAGGTTCATTCTTACTTTTCTTTACTACTTTTGTTCTGGGTGTGGGGACTTGTGCAGATTATAATAACATCTAGTCTGTTTAGGAAATAGTTGTTCTGTGTGTAGGGAATAGAAGGTGTTTTTATCAGAGGGTTTCTTATGCAGTGGACTTGCTAGGTAGGGTCACCACATGGAAATTTTGTTGACTCTTAGGAGAATCAGTTGCTGCAGAATAATTATTAATATCCCAGAGTAGGCAGAAACATTAGGATTTGGAGCAGCTTTTTTACCCAGTACATTTTTTCCCGCTTAAACACTGAGTAATAAAGATCCTCATGTGCGGTCTCCCAGGATATGCCGTCTCTACTCTTTTCTTTAAGGGTGTGTACTTCGGACATCTCAAAAAAAGGCAACAACTGTCTTACACACCAGCAAGATCCAGTAGTGTTTTGTACATGCTGAAAACTTCAAATATGAAAATTCAGCAAACTAAGGGAATGTGGGGGTGACGATGCACAGAAACAGGCAGAGGGAGAGCAACAGTGGGTGTAACTGGTTAGAACTTCAGCACCTGAGCTCCACTAAACACTAGTAATTTTTGGCTTTTAGGATGCTGTTGTGTTTGTGTGTCACTGTCTTCTGGAGGTTGTTTCTTTAGTTCTGATTTTCAGTTGAAGAAGATTTAAGCACATGAAAATAAAACTCAGGAAAACAATTGTGAAATACCACTAGTGAAAATTTTTCATATGAAAATATATATTGAGTGTAGGGAGATAGCAATTGTTGTGGAAGGAGAGACTGACTTCATTTGATTTTTTTTTCTGTGTTGTTGTAGAAGCAGTTAATCTTAGCTTTAACCACTTCTGCTTAATTTTTAACATAACCTCACTTTTGTGTGAGGTTAACCTTCAAAGCAGTGCAACCTTAAATTGGTCAAATTGATTTGTGAATTTGCTGGGCGTGAGGTGAATCCTACAGTACTCAAATGCAAAGTGAGAAACACTCCAGGAAATCAAAGGGAAATATTCTTAGCTTTGTCTCTGTACAAATGTTAGAACAAGAAGTATTCTTGAACACAGGTGTGTTATTTATAGAGAAACACAATGCAGTGATGAGTGTGTTTGGGCGACAATATGAGACAAAGAGCACAAGAAGTAGAGTTAGATGTTAAGAATGGTCTTCTGAATTTGTCAGATGTCTTGTTCTGATAATTCATTTTGATAGTGTAGTTGGCCTGACAGTTAAGAGAAGCAGTAGCTGCAGATACAACTGGATTCTGACAAAACTGTCTAACTTAAAAGCTTACTCTGTGTTCCTGAGTTGTGGTCCTTCTGGTCCCTGCTCTGTCTTTCCAACAAAAGACTCTGAATTATGTTTTTCTATGAATTCTGAGCTTGGACTTTTAGGATGATTGTCTGAGGAACTGAATACTGAGTTATACATTAGTACAGAAGGTAGGGGATCATTTGTTAGAGCAATACTTGGCTTAATCTATGATAATTAATTAATGATGACTGTATAAGACTGCACCTCAGGTGGGGTCCTGCAGCATTCTCCTTCATCTTGTATCTCTAACATTGAAGAAAACTTGGTTGGTAGGATAGAAAGTATGCTTAGAAAGAAATTAGGTCATTATCAAATGCTTTTAAAGTCACATTTGAATTTTAATTCTGTCTTGAAATTACTGAGACTGAAGTCAACAACATGAAATTCATTACACAAATGTAGAGCAATATGCTGTTGTAGGGGGGCATGAAAATTTTTTATGAATATAAAACCAGGGAACAGGATCAAGGCTGAGGTAATGGAGAGGAGTATTTGGGGACAATGGATGTTGAAACAAACATAAGAACTGAATTTTTGAGGGAGGGAAAGAAACAACCTGGGATGTGTTGATAAGAATGTGGTTTATAAAGTATAATTGTTCTGAGTAACTTAACATTGTTGAGATTCCAGTAGAAGTACTGCCTTAGGTATGATCAAATTTTAGGGCCCAAGAGAGAGAACAGGCAGCTATTTGGAAGGAGCAGCTATACAAAAAGACTATATGTGTTAATGCGTACAATTTGGAAAGAAAAGGGGGGGTTGAGCTGCCTTGGAACAATTTATGAAGGCTCTTTAAAAGGAATATATCCTGAGAGGAACTGGTTTAATATTTAACAGATTGTGTTGCAGTTTTAAGTCTGTGATTTCTTAGCTAGAAATTCTAAATAATGTTCAGATAACATCAATAAAGTTGTAAGTTTTAGGGTAATTCAGATTCCCCCCTTTTTTCCTTTGTATTTTGTATGGTTATATTTATTTTTTTAATCCAAGGTATGTTATTATTTGATTATTCTTTTACTCATGATCCAAATTAATGAAACATTAGAGACTGTTCTTTTTCTTGGGAGATTGAGAATAAAGCAATAGTCAGCATGTGTGTGGTTAAAATATTGATTTCAAATCAACTTTGCAATATTATTTTAGTTTTGTCAGTGGAATGGCATAGATATCTAAAGTTCTAGTGTGCAGAAGTGTAGTTTTGGAGAAAAGCAAGTAAAATACGGTTCATGTAAAACAATGGTACAGTTTTGGTATTAAACAAAAAATGTGTGACATGTAAGATTTTAATAATATTTCACAGCTGAACTTTATTACTTTTAGCTAGTTCATTGCTTTATGAAGGCTTAGTGAATGTTTCTTTAATTTCCTATGATTCAGTTTCTGTATGTGTTCACAAATTCCTTTCGTCTTAACTACACACCCCGTCACCTCCCCTGATTCAGACTTCATAATATGTCTTTGTTTTCTGAGTTTGCAATACTAAATAACTTTGGGAGTGTATATTCCCAGAATAGGTTAGCTGCTGTGAAATACTGTTAATTTTCTTAAAGAACTTTAATTTGCTTGTGTTTATAATTTCTGCTTACTCCTAAATCATTTCTGGTCTTTTCAGTTTCATAAGGATTTCAAATACATTGAGTTTTAGTACTCAAGCCCAGTTTTAATTAGCTGAGGAAATGAAAGCCAACAACTTCTTCACAATTCCACTGAATAACTTTGTTTACCGGGATCTAAAATATCCAGAGCAGAATGTTACAGCAGAGTTTCTGTTCTTTTAATTTCTTCTTTGAATTTAATGTTCAATCTGAAATTTCTTAGTTTATCTCTCATTTGAGCTGGTGCTTCATCTTTGCACTGCAGTTGTCACAGAATACTGCTCTGTGTTCCCAATGCTACCATCACTTAGTGCTTTTTTTTATTTGTGTCATAATTTTCAGAATGTGTGGTTGAAAATAATGAAAGGGAAAAAGCTCTTGAAAACTAGGAAATAATGTTATGTATGGCTAAATGGTGATATTACTGTGCTGAGTGTAGGCGGGGGGCTGTCTGCTGAAGTCAGCCAATTAAACATTAAATGCTTGCTTTATTTGTATGTACAACTAAATAAATGATACAGCTTACAAAAAGTGATGTGCTTTTGTTGTGTCTGTATAGATACATTAAATTTTTGTGTATACAAATATTTTATATATGTATGTGTGTGTGTAAGTATGACAGTCCCGTATTTTTTGAGAAATGTTGCTCATGAATCCTAAAATAAACATGTAGGAAGCCTCATTTGTTTTTTTTCTGAAGGAAATGCTATTTCCCCTTGCCATGGTGCGCCTTGTTGACCTACGGATGAGCATGGCTGGACACATTAGTGGTGAGGGCGAGCAGCTTGGAGTTTCTGTAAGAGCTTGTACAGCTTAATGAGGAGGAAATTAGGAACTGCTGCTGATGTAGACTACCTGATGTTATGTCTAAAAGACCTAGTTCCACCTGAGACTTGTATCCCCAGATTTGGGGTCACGTGGATACTTAGTGTATGAAAACAGTACCTAACTCATTTTTCAGCCTCAGGCATTTAGTGTGGTGTCCTAAGCCATTAAATACTTGATATTTTTCGACACGGAAATACATCTTGTTAAATTTTAAACTAATTTTATTTACTTGATTTAGAAATTATTTATTATTTTTCTTTCAGTTTAACTTTGTTGGAAGAATCCTTGGGCCCAGAGGACTAACAGCTAAACAGCTTGAGGCAGAAACAGGATGCAAGATAATGGTCCGAGGGAAGGGCTCAATGAGGGACAAAAAGAAGGTAAGGTCTTGAAGGGCAGTGTAGTTTCAGATGCATAATTTTGTTTTCTAATGGAGGATAAGCTCATGTCTCTCATTCTTGTTGTGGTCTTACTAATACGATTTTTGTTATCTAGTGTCTTACACAGACTTAGTAAATAACACAGGCTGTCCTAAAATGTACATGCTCCATAATTCTGCAGTTGTGAGTCTAACTAGCAATTATAAAGTATTAAGTAATAAATAACTTAGAATTGTGGCACATTTCGTAAGGTAGAGGTAAAAATTGAAGTTAAATGTATTTTTCTAGGAAAGAACTGTTAACCTCAGAGGTCTTACTAATAACTTTCTTGTATTGAATTACCAAAGTAATGATTTGTGCATGGAGTGTGGATTGGGAAAAAAAAAGTTAAATGTATTTCTGGCAGTCACTTCTGTCTGAGTGAACCAAAAAGCACTGTGTTTCTGGTTTTGTTTGTGTTCAGGTGCAGTTGCAAAGTAATTAGGGCTGTTCTTGCCTTGTCCTGGAATATGCATGCTGTGTCCATATGAATGGGCAAACTGTGCAATAGAGCCTTCCTGAATGTTGGGTTGCTCTCATGGTAACTTTTTCTAGGTTTATTTTCTAACTTATTTCCCTCTACCGCTGGCTACTGCTGCTGAAGTTACAGCAACATCTCCACTGTAGTTTTGAATATTTCCTCTTTGCTCCCAGGAAATAGAGTTTCTTTTGATTCTTTTTCAGGAGAAACCTCCCATCTTTTCCTTATATGATCAGCCACATAATACATTCTATGGATACATATGTAGTACATAACAATTACAATAGAAAGTTAATGACTACCCAGTTAAGCATATTTAAACATCTTTTCCTTCCCAAAGCTTATAAATGTGTTACCTGCAATTTCATTTAATGTCTCTTGTTTTCATAATCTGCTGGAATACTGTCACTGTCCTTTGTCTTATTCTACCATTGTTGTAGGTTTTGGAGTTTGTGAAGTATTGCTAAGGGAATCACAGGGTGGTGGAGGTTCACTCCTCAGGCAGAGTCACTGTGTCCCAGTTTCCTAGGACCATGTTCAGGTGGCTACTAGGTGTAGTGTCCTCCTACCACTGTGCTTCAAAACTTGACCTGTCCTGTGGGAAGTCATCTCTCTAGACAGCTTTGGTAGGTTTAATATCTGGGGAAGTATTTTTGAACTGATTTCCCGTATTCCCCATGTATTTTTTTCTAAAAAATTTAATTTTTGACTATTCGCAGAAGATTAGGCAGTGGGAGTTATTGGAGTTTTGTATTTAAGAAAAAGATTAGAAGAACTGAGGCCACCTGAGTGAGTCAGCTATTTTTTAAGTTTAGTAAGAAAAAAAAAACTACCTTCAGCAAGGGCAAGTATGGCAGATCAGATAAAACCTCATGCACATTAAAAACTAGAAATTCATCCAGTCTTGAATGCTCATTACAACTTTGAAGGTGGGTTCTTTCATAATTTTTAAACATAAAGTACTTGACCATTGATACTTTAATGAGATAATACTGCAGTTAGTATGAAATATGTTTGAATGGTATCATATTATAAGGTATTTGTATACCAAACAGGATGATATAGGCTGTAAACCAGTGTTGAGTGCCAAATAATTTTCTTCAGAAAACTGATTTTCATGCCATCCATTCTTAATATTTTCAGCTCATTTGCTTTCCTGAGGTGATCTGTATTGGTCATTAGTTTACATTTTTCAGGGCAGACTTTTTGGTGCTATACCAGTGTTGATGAGGTAGGAAGAATTCCATAATCCTTGGTTATGATGCACACCAGTAAGATGTTTCTTGTAAAAATAATGATTTGGAAGCTGATTTAAGACATGACGATCAGAGACAAAAGAAAGAGTGATTGACATCTGTCAGTCTGGGGCACAAGTACTCTTCTTGCTGTTGACTGTTGCCTCTTCTGCTGATGAATTATACTTACAGATAAACTCCCTAGTCTTTCAGTCCATTTAATTGTAACC
Organism: Chloebia gouldiae; assembly: GCA_003676055.1. NCBI lineage: Eukaryota > Metazoa > Chordata > Aves > Passeriformes > Passeridae > Chloebia > Chloebia gouldiae. The sequence continues at coordinate 4,184,625 of QUSF01000038.1, forward strand.
ATCTTTTTTCATTTTCTCTAATGGTTTCTCTCATTCCAGGTTGTACTTCAAAATGCTAATGAACATCAAAGTATAAAATGCAGAAGTAATACTATTTTTTTCATGGCAGGTTAGGATACACTAATTCTTTTTTAAAACCGTTTCCTTTCTCTAGAGTCAGTGTGGTTTAGAAAAGTCACTATTTGAGAATTTTTTCCCTGAATAGTTTTGAAATTTGGAAGAGGTAAGAGATGCAGGTCAATATTTTAGGTGTATTTTGTGAGTATAATTTTTACCTGGAAAACCAATTTCCCAGTGCTAATCATAAAAGAAAGTTTATTGCTTGTGAGAAGGAATAATTACTAAAGCAGTGTCAATCTTATGTGACAGCTCCATGGTACTAAATACTTGAATAAATTGTACTTTTGCTGCCTTGCTAGTGGTTGCAGAATCCGAGAGAAAATACAAAGACTGACATGCTAGAAAAGAAACCATCCAGATAGGCTCTGCAGAGATTTTCGCTTTGCTCTGTGATCCTATGAAAGAAGTAATGAATACGGAATCCTTGTCATGTGGCCAAAACACTTGAACTGGCATCACATCTTGAAACTTGCTGACAGATTCCCCCCAGAAAGCAGGGGAAATACTCAAATCATTTGTATTTGAGGCTCAGCTGGTAATCAGAATATCTCTGTAGGCAGCTTTCAACAAATTTAAAATCAAAACCTTAATTACTGAGAATACTGTGATTAGAGCCTAGGGGTACTTGACGGAGATTATTAGGAAGGGGGAAGGGATTCCAGGATTCATCAAAAGCTAATGAATGTGTAACTTTATTAAGACCAAGGCATTGTTTTGCTCAGTCTGAGTGCACCTTTCATTAGATGGAGAAGAAAACTAGTAACTTGCACACCACTTAAAGAATGCATATAGTGAAGATTGTGCAATTATGGATAAGCAAAACAATTCTTTTGCATCTCCCTTGTCTTACACAAATTCTGTAAAATAGGTATTGACATGCCCATGGGGAGTCAGCCCTGTGCTCTTTAACACACTGGCAGTGTCTCAATTTAGAGAAGGGTATGAAGCCCAACAGCATCAGGCTGCTGACTTGTGGCAGCCTTGCCAAGGCCGTTGTTTTTTTTCCATTTCTTTCTACTTTTAGACAAGAATCTCCCCTAGAACAGTGTGTGATGAGAGACCATAATTCATTTTTACTTCACAAGGAAGCCATCTCATGATATACAGAATTTTTTTCTTGCAATTGCTAGTTTCAAATAGAAGGGCAAGCAGCTATACAGTTCTAAATTTTAAGAACTCTGTGCTTTTGTCCTCTGTAGCAGCTTTAAGTCTCTAGCACTTCACTCTGTATTAGATGATTTGAACTGATTTATGGTTTTTGACCTACTTGTTCCAGCTTACTTGTTCCTACAATCCTGTTCACCTTGCAAGCAGAAACATATTTCATGAAAGACATGCTGTCAGTTAGTACTGGTCTTAACCTTTGACTTGTGTAGAGTTGTTATAGTAAATAGATAATTCAATTTCTGTAAACTCTCAATTTTTCTGTTTTGACAGTATGGCTAAAAAGGAATTAGAAAAACCCTGTCCTTGGTTACCTGCACAAATCTGAGGAAAATATCAGAGGGGAAAAATGTATCTGTCTTGTGGTCAGGATATTTTATTAAATTTACATGCTGTATAGTGTTAATATTTGTAATTTTTTTACCTTTTAGGCTTTGAAATATCATCTGATAAACTTTGTTTTCCAGTGGAAAGGCTTAAACTTTCTGTTTAGCTATTAAAGTGATTTTAGTGACATCAGATAATACATTATTCTGTCTTGTAGAGCAAGCCCTATTATTGCCACCTTCATTATAAGATGCTTAGCTGTTATATTTTGTGTTAAGTACTATGTGTGAACAAATCACAGAGTTCTGGTGCTGACATGCATGTTGAAATGGAAGATACTGAGCATGTGCAAGGAAATGAAGCTGCTCTGTGTTTCAAAATGGAAGTCTGACTAGGCATCATTGTTCTTGTGTTCTGGGAGTAAATTTCTAGGCTGAGGACTGTTGCCCCTAGCACGTGCCTCTAACAAAAGCATGCCAGGGCTGTTTGACAATCACACGTGTCTGTGGTAAATAGTGGTTTGGAATGGCAGTTTTAAAAAATCTTGTCGCTAGTTGCAAAGGTGGGCTTTTGACTCTTTGGCAGTACCTTTAGGAATATTAGGGGAAAAATACTTTGAATGGCTGGGGACAGGGACATGTGAAAGTGAAAGCAATTTCATGTTCATAATACATGACTAGAATGACTGTCCTTTTATTTTTAAAAAAGTTCCTTTTTGACAATGCTGGTGAAGTTTCTAGAGGTACGGCAGATGCTTGTTTTACATTTATAACTGTAACTAACAGAATCCCTTATCAACATCTATCTTAAGGATGCTGTTTATTAAAATTCCTCTAGTAACTGCAAACTGACTGAGACTGTCGAGCAGCAGCTGCGCATGTTTGAGATGCTCTGTTCTGCTCTGTTAATTTCTGTTGCAAATCAAAGCTGCAAGTGTGTGACTGTTGCATTCATTTGAATTGCCATCAACTTCCATGATTATCCATTAAAAGCCATTGTAAGAGCAGGCTCCTTAGCTGAGACTGAGACATGACTTATACAGCATTTGTGCTGAATCTACTGCATTCAGGTAATAAACTTGGAATAGAAAATTACTGAAGGCATTCAGAGTGAAGTGTTTAAGATACTACCCTGGGAACTTCACAACGTCATAAACTTCAAGGTCTTCTACAGTGGCATTTCCTCTGAATACACTTTTTCATAAGCATGTATGTCTAGATTAAGTTTGATTTCTCAAACTGGTCAGGCTTGGAAGACTTTTTAATGCTTCATTTTTGGCTACTACAATAATTGGCTTTTCATTTTTAAGCCAACTGTAAACAAAAAGGTATTAATATAAACTTCTGTATTCACTGTGTCACAACTGCTGTTTTAATAAAGATGTTTAAGAATATACTTAGTGGTTGCTACTGCTTTGCCTTCCTAGAGGTTCATTGTAAAACAAGGTGTGCTGAAAATATTATTGGTTGCTTGTAAGGTAATTTTTTTTCAGTAGTGACTACCTAAGAAAATGGGCTGTTCCAATTTCAAAACCTTCATTTAATTTGTAACTAGCTATTTCGAATACAGGGGGAATTGTAAAGCTGGATTTTTTAATTATTATTTTTATTAAAGAATGGCCTTTTTCCCTTTTCACAGACAAAACAGAGGCCTCTAGAGTTATATAACCCTGGTAATATTTGAGCCAGTGACCCTGTCAAGAGTTTACATTATTAGCTGATAGCATAGACAAAAAAGAAAACCATCACAGAAAAAAAAAAGTCCTGTTACCAAATTACTGATTTAATTTTGTAATTAAATGCTAAAGATTAGTGAATTTATAATTCTTTTAAATAGAGTTTTTACCTAGAAAATGGGGAAGGTAATAGATGTTACTTCTCACTGACAGCAGATTCCTTTTAAGCCTGTTCCTGGGTGTTTTTTACTCTGGAGTTTCTAGAGTATTATCTTTGGAAACTTACCCTCATGCATCTTTTCGTTAAGTAAAAAATGTTCAGTTCACAATGACAGCAGTGAAGAATGCAGGCACAACTAGCATAGTTATGTATGGGAATGTATATTTTACAAGAAAACATTTTCCTAAAGTTTTATATAAGATTTGACAAGCGCTTATTTGAAGTAATTTATTTCAAGAGTATTTTCATAGCAGCCAGGGGAATGCTCTTACTTTTCAAGAGCAGAATGGTTTTATTTTGAAGGGGAAAAAAATAAGGTGCCTGAGGACCTTAAAAATTATTACAAGGCAATATTAGTCTTTCATAAAAAATTACTGAAACATATCTGATGCAATGCATCTTTAAAATGGTTTATTTCATACATACTTTTGCCCTTTATTTGCTACATACTGAATATATCCAATGTATATTGGATATATTTCTACATGAGCTCAATACAAAGTTGCAGCTTCCAAGCAGATTTTAGTACTGCTGAGACTTGGGTTTTCCTATGTACTGGGAAAAGTAGCTGAAGGCTTTGGGCTATGATTAACTTTGCTATCAAAAATTCATTATATGTCATTTTGTTCTGAGAGCAGTTAAATTGGTTATCGAGCTAATTAAATATGGAAATAACTGACTTTGACTTTAACAAAATACTTCTTTTTAATGCCATTAAGTACACTGGAAACTATGAACTGTTGAAGTGTAATCAAAGCCCTGCTAGTTGAAATCAGCTTGTATTATGATTTCCTTCTGTTTGTTTTTCTGTCAGTTTCCTGTGAAGGAAGACACTTACGAGCAAGCAGTGAGAGAATCTAGATTTATTTTGAAATTAGAGAAAAGTAACACGAAGTGTAGGGGAAGAAAGTATATCAAGGGAATCCTGAATCATTGCCTGAACATCTGTGCATAAACAAGTGGTTTATAAAAATGCAATATCTATTGAACAGGAATTTACTCATCCTGTAGCGTGGCAGAAATTCTCTTTCTGCAGAATTACTTCTAAGCTTTTGTGAGGTGGGAAGCACAGAGAGTGTTAATTGTGTTCTTAAAGGTTGACCGGGTTTCAGCTCTCAGCGGTTTGTATCTGGCATTTGAGTAGAAGTTTTGAAAGGCTTGGGAGACTCTGCATACAGAATTGTTTTGAGATGCTGACCAGTGTCTGCAAACATCTATCTGCATTCTACTTTGCCTAGCAAAGTAGTGAAGCAAGGTTTAAATAATGAAACTCTACTGTAACCTGAATCTTTTTTCATGGTAACATTTCTAACTTCCTTAAGAATTAATGCTGTGGTAATCTTGCTTACCAGAAATAATTTGTATTCAGGATTGCATTTTCAGTGTGTTTGTTCAGTATTATGCAGTGTGCTTGCAGCTGTGTGTGGGAAAGGACATACTTAGTTTGAGGCTTGTGGGAATTTTCTTATGCCTGCATGAAGATTGAGTCTGCTTAAATATGGGAATGGAGTTAGGGCTTGTTGTTTTAAGGGGAAAGCAGCATGCCTGTGTGATTCCTGAGTAGCTGTCACTTCCTGGCAATTATTGGTTCTCCTAATATTTTAGGTGGTTTCTGGCAGGCAGAATACAAGCAGGTGGTTGTTTACCATAGTGGATATGGCTCCTCAGGGTCCTATTAGCAATTTTACTGAAACTGATAGGAAGTCTCCTTAGCATGGAGTAAAAGAGTAAGCATAAAATAAGAACCACTATTGCTGAAACCAAATACTTAAATTACTAAGTGAATATTTAGAAGATAGAGATATTTGACTTTGTACTATTTTATTGTTTTCCAAATAGAGACAAGTAATCTCTTTCATTGCAGCAAGGTACTGGATTGCTTGCTAACTGTGTGGTAACAATCACCAAGTGTAACTCCTAAAATGAGTGATCAGTTTGTCATTTAAACTTGTTTATAGATGGTCATTTTCCTTAAGTTTTCTGCCTTAGTGTTAGCTTTTGTCATGCCTAGACTTGAATTGAAATGGATATTGTTAATCACGGGCTACATTTCTGCTGTGTGTGGCCCGCAGTACCATACATTAAGCACATGAATGAAATTCAGGTAGCTGTGTAGCTGTTAATAAGGATGTGACAGTATCTTCACTTTAGAGTTTATCCAGCTATTGTAAACAATATTTTATTGTTAGTCCTTACACTTTCAAGGTAAAGGGAGGCATTTATTAACAAATAGTTGGGCATTTTTTGTTAACCTTTCCTAAGAGTGATTGGCAGCTTCTGTCTGCTAATTTATTTTTTTTTTCACATCTTTTTGGCCAGTAAGTGGGGAATGTTTTGATAAATACAGGACTCACTGAAGTGCATGCACACTGAATATATCTTTAAAATTTGCTTACAATTCAGAGCAGTTGTTTAAAGTGTGTTAAGCATATTCATGAAAGGATGAAAGCTTATTTAAATGTTTGGTAAGGCCAAGTACAGAAATCTGTTTTTCTGTTAGAGAGAACTTGTTATTCTTATAGTAGCAGAACACTCCAAGCAATGCTTGGAGACTCTTTACCTTAGTAGAATTGGATATTCAGTGTAAATTATCTAAGTGCCACAGTCTTGTCATGGAACAAACATAACAGACAGTATTTATGCTTTCTTGACGCATTTTTTGATGTTAGTGGTTCTTGAATGTAATTTGACTCATAAGTCAATTCAGCACTATATTCCTCATGACAGAAAAAATCTCGTCCTAACCTTGATAGCTTGAAATGAAGAAAACAGGCTGGTTTTGGATGTTGAAAGATCTGCAAAACAGTGACTGCATTCAGGCAGTAGCTTTCATGGGCCTGACAAAATGGTTTAACTGGCAGCTGAAGTAACAGGAAAACTCTGGCTGCAGAAAAAAAGTGGGAATTATTGGTTGGTTTCATAAGAAGGTGTTACAGAATTATGTACAAAATTTGATAAGAATTGGTGGAATCAGTACAGGGAGGAGATGTCTAGTCAGTATAAAAATGTCAAGAATGACAGAACACAGTTGCTGGGAAACACCAGGATGTTTTGATGTGTGAAAAACTAAAGTTTGTGGGAAGTGAGCATATGTATAGTACTGTGGAAAGTAACCCAAAATAATTTATGGAGCAGCTACATTTTCACAGCCAAAGCTACAGGAATTCTTTTTTTATTTTTCTTACTGAGTCTTACATAGAATCATAGACTGTACTGGGTTGGAAGGGACCTTTCAGGATCATTGAATCCAACCCCTGACCCTGCACAGGACAACCCAAGAATTACACCATGTGCCCAGGAGTGTTGTCCAAACTCTTGTTGAACTCTTCTCAGGCTTGATGCTGTGACCACTTCCCTGTGGAGTCTGAGTCTCTCTTCTTTTCCTCTCTTCTTCCCTTCCTTCCTCTTTGTAATGTTTCTGCTACTTCGAACCTAGATCCACTTTTCTGCGTTTTTTTTTTCACTCCCTCTTTTATGAATTTCTCCCTTGTTTCATAAATTATATTAATTTTCCGTTATTTGATACAAGGTTCTTCTTAGTTCTCTAGAAATCTTCTCTAGCTATCTTTTTCCATCTTGGTCCTTGAGTACCTCCTCACTGGTTGTGTGCTTTATAAATTATTGTAATAAAAGGAAGGTTAATTTCTATGGTGCTTCATTTATTCTCTGAAAGTACAGTTAGATTACATGAAAGTGCACTAAAATGAGTTTTGGTTTCTAGCAACACTATATATTTGCATTATGGTAGCAAATGATACAAACATTGGTGTTTAAAAACAAGAGTTGTAACTGGGGAATCTGAGTAATGCAGGCAAGGAAGATTACATAAGGCAAAAGGAAATAATGACAAACTTCTCATGCTACTAACTAACAGTCAAAATTATTTAGCATGCATAAAACTGTCTGAATAGGAAGAAAAAAATCCAACAGCAAAAATACAAGAACATTTTTTTCCTGAGAATCAGGGTGATAATGCAAATTCACCAGTTTGCTTGCCTTGAAGTTACTGGAACATAAACTGAATGCGGTAGCTTTTGAAGAGGTGTGGAGAGTAGATAGCAAAGTTGCTTTTGCACTTGCCTAGAGGTTTCTGTAGGTAAGTTGTAGGTGTGACATGAGAATTGAGTAGAAATAAAAGGTTATGGTTAATTAGTATCTCAGCTAGAATTCCTGAAACCTTTTTGATTCCTGGCACAGCTAAAAATAGGCAATGTAATTATGAGCCAAACTGCCATTTCTTTTAGGTATCATTTTAGAAGTATGCAAGTGGTATATTTGCATGCATGGCAGGGATTTTTCTTCACGAGCAAAGCCTGTTAATTGAGTGCCTTTATCTGGCATGTGGGCAGTGAGTGCATATAACTTAAATGTTTGGATGTAAATACTTATGTAAATTATTATACTTTTTTTTTTTCTGTCTGGTAAATCTGATGTAGGTGTTACTTTCTTCCTAATTTTCTGTAGTGTTCTGTGAGCAGGTGGTGTGGCACTAGGTTAATACGGTTGTTTCCAGGGAGGTCAGCATCTCATGGAATTAGATATTCTGGTATGGGGTTATTTAACTATATGAAGGGTTTTTTTTGAAATTATTTTCTTCTATATTGATTTGATATTGGTGTTGTGGTGATTTCTTTGTTAGATTTTTTTTTTTTTAACACTGTGGTAGTGAAATAGTGAGAGCCCTGGGTCCATTCTGTGGTAAAGTTCCTGTGAACTTTAGCAACTGCATGTTTCTTTTGAATAAGAGTTTTCTGAAAGATGGGACCCATAATATAATTAATAACATCTCTGCCACTGCTTGTGGGCTTTTACATATTTTTATAAATGTATGTCTGGTCTGTTGAGTCCTGAGCCACACAGAAACAATTAATGCTTCTGTGGCAGTCAGAGTCATAAAGAATTGAAAACCATGTTTTGCTGACTGAATGCACCTGAAGTACCTGACTGTTTTAATTGATTCACGTGACAGAATTATTTCAGAGCTGCTTAAGGTTCTGAGCTACTGATTTCAAATCTTCCCATATTTAAAACCATATATATATACAAGGGAATTCAATTTTTATGCTATTGGGGGTCTTGGCAGATTTTTTAATTGGCTTGCTGAACTTGTGAAATATACTATTGCTGATACATAGTTTCAAGAACTCAAAGCTAGTAGTTGACAAATTTTAGATTTAATATAAAATTTTATAGAGAGAAACAGAAGTTTTTCTGTGCTAATAAAGTATGTTGTAGTCACTTTCCATCTAGTAAGTGATCCATAAATGACCAAGCAGTCTTTGAGGTGGCTGTGAGATACTCCTATGTTTCAAGCTGACAGTGCTGGAATTGAATGTTCACTTAAATTCTGACTGACAAAAAGACCTAGAACTTAAATCTGTTAGCTCACATTGTCTCACATCAGCATGAATCAGGAAAAGTCTTAAGATAAGCTGTATTGCAAACCAAAATAAGTGATAAATTTTAAAGTTACATGGTTTGAAATACTGAAGCTACTCTGGAAGTTAGTATGCAGTGAGGACACAAGGGCACTGCAAATAGAAAAATTGGTTTTTGCAGCCTGACTAGTGGAATTTTTCAATATCCAGCCTTTTTAATGAGAAGTTCAATTTAGCTTGAAATGTACCTTTTTGGAATACTTAATTTGGTAGTAAAATTAACCCTCCTTAAAAAAACCCCTAAAAACCAAAAAAACCCCCACAATTCTCAATTTCTAAGAAAAATCAGATATACTCCTTCAGAAACATTTCGAAGACAGAAACACATTTACTATTGATTATGTCTTTCAGCTCTCTTAAGGAAGTCTGATTTGGTTATTGCAGGCTTCAGATCTCTTGCTTGCAGTGAAATGTATGGTTCATGACTTTATAGTAAAAGAGTAAGGTGTAATGATTTTAAGTAAGTCACACTTGGCGTATTACTTGTGTTCCTGTTAAACTCACTTGCAACTGGCTGTTTCTGTAAGTCGGAATATTAATTAATTGTAAATTTGATTCGACAATGCTGTATCACCAATCTTGCCAGAAGCAGAAATCGGCAGGAATGTGGCATTTTGAGTATGCTTTTTGGATCCTGTTTTTTTCACAGTAGTAGATGGAGGATTTTCCCAGTGTCTTCTTGAAGGCCTATGTAATAGATGAGGGAGTGTTTGCAGAGGCACCACTGGGAGGGAATTATTCAGGTTTCCCTGTCAGCTGTATCATTTTTTATGTTAGGCTGTAGTGGGTAGGAGTTCAAATGCACAGGTTATGTTTGCTGCTCAAACAGTTGTTTATAGTGACCCTTAGGGAAGAAGCAACAGAAGGAATATAAACATTGCATGGGCAACAACAGCAAGCTGACAGGCAATGTTTTACTTTACTGGCTGGTAAAATAAGGCTCCTGTTTTGCAAGGGGAGGGAAAAGGAAAATCGCGTTGAGTATTTAAGGGTGTGGGGGGGAAGGAAATTGGAAGACCCTCAAAATGTCAAATAATTTGTCACATACATATTCATCTGTTACCTCATAAATGTCAGTTCTTGTAAAAAGCCTTTCCAGCTTTTTCTTGGATCTGACTTTGCAGAATGTTTTGGGGCCTACAGCTGGGCTGCAGAGCTAAACTGATCTTTTTCAGGTTTTAGAACAGACCTCTGAATCAGGCATTTCTTGTAATTTTTGCTGCTTTCCTGGCCTTGAAATAGGATCTGTGCTCCTGTGAGAGACATGTTGAAGGGTGGCTGGTGATTCTGGAATCGGCTAGGAAAACATTTTATTTACTCCAGTTACTTGGCTTGAAAGCTCAGCCTGAGGAATGAACTGCTTCAGTTCCCTGTTCGTGTCCATTTCTGCACATCTGAGTCACTGAACACATGGGCTTGCTTTTAGGGATCTTTTCCCCCTCCTGTTAGCTTGGGGTGATTTTGTGATCTTTTAGAGAAACAACTGACCAACCCCTGCCCCCATCCCATTTTATTCTTTTGTTTTAGAGTTTTGCAAGAACAAGTTTTCAAACTGTCAGTGGTTGTCCACAGCTGTGGGTAAGAGTATTTTATAGACCAGTCCATGTGGTTTTTAGTAGGGGCTTTCTCCTGGTCTCTTCAGAGCTGCTGCCAAGCATCTATCCTTTCCCACTATTTTAACCAGTGATCAGTGGATCTCAAGCTGTGGAATGCTTCCAAGTGAAATATGTCACAAAGAACTAAGACCTTATATGTGGTCTAGATGCATGGGAAATTCTAAGTCTGTATTTGTAATAGAAAGTTTCTGTGGGCCTTCACAGGAGAAAAAGCACAGGTTTCAGAATGGCTGTTCCTGCCAAAACTATACTAACCACATCATTTCCTGGTGACTTCCTTTATATGAGCCTATTTGTAAGATACAGCAAAAAAATTGATAATTCAGAATCGATTTTCTGTATATTGATATTCACAATTCTATGATTTTAGCTGTGACATTTGCTACTAACATGTTTGTCATTAAATAGATAAATAAATGAGTTTTGGTTAATTTGATGATGCAGTGAGTTTCAATATTGATAACAGCAATGGTGGAAAAAATGCCCAAAGATGATACTTAGTTTCACCTTAGTTAACCACTATCTTGAATACCTTAAAGTAATTGTAAGATCGATTTTGCTCCCTCATGAGCAGTGTTCTGAGTAATGTGCACTCCTCTTGCTTCTAGAACACTGATAAATGCAATCTGTTGGAATGTTTTTAAGACAATAGCTATTTAATGAATAGCTTGTGTGTACAGGAGAAAAGAATAAGCTTGATTGCTTACAATCTGACATTTGAAAAAGCATTTTTTTTAGATCTGTTGTATTTGCATATCTAATTGCTATGTAATCAAAACTAAGTGAACTGTAGCTGCTTGAAACTAAAAAATGAAAGGCAATCATCTTTAAAGGGGGAGATATCCCACTCATAGGCAAGCCTGTGTGAATATTAGAATTATATCCTTCTTGTGTTTAATTATAGGTGTCTGACTGAGCAGTAAATTTATTCCTGTGTATTAAAGGAGAGAATGTGACCCTGAAACATCAGCTTTCCTTTGTTGAAGCAAAGCACTCGCATTGAGAGAACTTAACAGTGTTGTGTATTTTGGTGATAAGGGATTGTGCCGGAGTAGCTGTTAATTACCTGCTTTGTTTGATATGGAAAGTAGTGGTTCCACACTTTTCTTCCCACCAGTGGCAGTACTCAATTAAAACTTGTATTATACAGTGAAAATGCCTTCGTTTATCTGGTGGAGAAGGGGTGCGGTAAAGAAAATTAACAGGATATTTTCATCTCTTTGGTTTTTTTCATAAACTTAGTGACAATAAAGACAAAGGAATTTTGTCTTTTTTGGTGTTGTAGTGTATGGTGAGCTTTGGTTATTTTATTTCTTTTTTTTTTAATCTTTGTGACTCTTGAATCCTGCTGTTTAACAACAATGGCTATAGTAGAAGCCAAAAAAAGAAACCTTAATCGCAGTGTCAAGAGTTGCAAATTTGGAAGATGCTTGCTGTATCTTATTCCTTCTCATTCCTCTGTGTGAAGCATCTGTTGCCATTGGTCATTATTTCAATGGTTTTTGAAAATCTATTGTATAATGACATGGCATCTTGCATATCTTACATGGCAGATTTTTTTTTTTTTAATTCAAGTGTTTGAGTTTTCTAGTCCACGTGTGTGAAGCATGTTTTCCTAATGCAGTCTGAGATAGACTTCTCTAAGTAGCAGCTATTTTTGGAATATCTGAACACGAAACAGATTTTAACAAGGAGTAAAGCAGAGAAATTGACATAGAAGATTTGGTAGTCTTTGTTTGTTTCAGATACCAATGCTGAAGAATATTCTAACAGTGAAAATATACAAACTGTATCAGTAGGCAGTAAGAAAGGATATAAAATTGTTGTATTAACCCTTAAATACATTTTATTTAATTTATCTAAAGAAATTAAGGAATGGGTTGGTTGCTTTTGTATGAAATTTGGAAGGTCTGTATTCAGCAAGCTTGAACAGCTTTATTCTGGTGTGAAAGCTGAATGTTTGATGCTAGACTAATTTGGCCAAAAATGTGAAACAGTAAGTGAAAAGGAGTAATTACTGTAGCAGCTTTAGAGCGTGTACAGGAAATTCTTTTGAGGAGCTCAGTGGCTGTGGCAGGGCATGGTAATTTAAGTAGAACTTGCGAGCTTCAACTGTTAGGTGAATAGAGGTCACATGCAGAGTAAGAGTGATTGCCTGCAGTAATTAGGCACAATTAATAAAAGTTTGCTCAGAAAGCATATTGCACATACTGAATAGTTAGCAGTAATGACTGGTCTTAGAGATAACCATACACAAACAAACATAAAAATCATTACAGATGAAACAGTTTCTTAAAAGAATTTGTAAGGTGTGGAAACTTGAAAGATTTCCTTGTTTTGTTGAAAACCTAAACAGAATATAAAGAGCAGAAAGCTAAATTTTATTTTGTAGTGGAACATTGTAATATCACAGGATGCAGGAAAAGTGCTGTGGAAAATCAAGCTTAGAAAAAAAAGTTGTAATGGTATGAATTGATAATGGTTTACAGAAAGAACACTGGAAAGCCCTTCTTAGATAATAACTGGCATGTTTTTTAAGTAGTCTGCTTTTCTTTGAAAATAAATTTAATTTATTTTCAAAATAAATTTATTTTCATTAAATTATTTAATAATAAGTTGCTACATAATTATTGGTTATGTTTTCTGTAGGTAATTTGTAAAGTCAATAAATGTAGATTAGTTCCTACCACCACACAATTGCCCTTTTATGCCAAGAAAACAGTGATAAGCATTAAATGAGAACTTGATAAGGTGTTTTATGATCTGGCATTTTGACATACAGTTATCTCTGTCTGTTTCTTTAACAGTTTTTTCTGGTTTTCTCTTTTGGCACTGTAAAAAAGCCCCATGGAATGTGAGTTTGACATGCATTCAGATTAGTAGACTTACTTCATGGCACAGCAGTTCTGCAGCAGACTGTTAGTGTAACTGTGTTAGCTCATCCATTTAGGATTAAGTTCTGCAGTGATTAGAGGGCTTCCTCTGCTCAAACATTGAATGGTCATTTGACTTTGTAGGTGAGCACTGCAGACTACTGTCTAGCCACAGACAGTTTTTGTAATCCCAAAGCCACTTCGTAAAGGTTTTCTCAGACTGTCATGCATTCAGTATAAATTCCCAGCCTCAAATAAAATTGAAGACTGTGTTCTTCCAGAACGAATAGTCTTAAATGGACATACTGTACTTTTTGTTTCATGTAAAGAAAATGTAACAAGGCTGACACATTTTTCTGCTTAAAGTGTTCTGATTCCATTTCATTGACTTTACTTGCTTGAAAAAGATTTGTTAGCATTTTTTGAGTATTTTCTTTGTTATGTAGTTCAGTAACAATTTTGAAGAACTTTTTTTGTATTTGGTTTTAGAGAAATTAATTTCCATATACAAAATTTTAAAATAATGTTGCAATATCCAACTTTGAATAGATATTAATTTGCTATATTTTCACATAATCTCTACGTGCAGATCTTCTCGATGTGAGGAAAATTTCTTGTTTTAAGATGTGGAAAAGAATGGAACTTTACAATTGCCTTTCCTGGACCATTTTTGATGAGCATGCTTTCCCTTTATGTTCTTTACTGTTCTTCTAGGACTTGCAATTCCTTTTGGCAGGAATTGATGTGTCTGATTGTGGTGCAGACTGAAGTTCCTAACTCTGAGAGTGAATGGGAATTCTCTTTTCCAGTCTAAGGTTTTGGGGAGTTTTTCCCATTTGAGAAATGGCAGCTACAATGCACAAATATGGTAATTTTCTGCACTCACCCCATGGACAGTTTTTCACAGATTTCATTAAAAAGTTGGACAAAAATGATTGTGTTAAGTTATGCACTTGGTCAAATAGGAAAAGTTTACTTTCTGGTAACAATGAAAAAAAAAAATTTTAACTTTTCTACCACTAAGCTTTAGGACATGAAAAATCTAGAAGATGAGAGCTTGCAACTCTCCAAATAGTCATCCAGAAGAACACTGTTAAGCATTCTGTTGACAGGGTTTATGTACCACTGAGGAAAATTCAGAGCCTCTGTCTCTCCCTATAATCTGAGTTGATATATATTTGAAATATATATACACCTGCTAAACATGTTTTTTCTTTCTGATGAAAACAGTCCTGCTGAAAGCATATCATAAAACTTGGTTTTTATTGCAGAGGTACACAATGAATCATAATTTCCTGCAGGCTCAAATCCTGCCTATGTAGGATCAACAACTAAAAAACTGAAAATGTGAATGATATTTTATTTATGATTGGGACCTATAGAGTACGTCTCATATTTGTACTTGCAGGTTTTGGCTGCATAAGAAAGTACTTGGTGCATCTGGTATTTGAAGTATTCTCTCTAGTGAGGTCACTCTGAGCACAACTTCCTAAGATTTTTTAAGGTACTCAGCAATGATATTGATGTTCTTTATCCCTTCTGCCCATTTTTTAGCCATTTGGGCAGTTGAGAATGAGGTTAAGGTGTAAAATTTCAAAATTTACTGTGAAAGAAAATAAGGAGAATTTACCAGTTGGCCCTTGGTTTATCTGTGCCTCAAAGCTAAGAATTTTCTTTAAATCAGATTTTGAGTGATAGAGATTTCTCTTAGAGAAAATGTGAAGGATCCATCTAAAAACAAACTTTAATTCCCTGTATTAGCAGAGTCAAGTTATGATGACCTTGGATACACTCTAAGCCAATTTTTAATGATTACTGTCAGAGCAGATCTTTTTCTAATGAAAAGTAATGGCCTATGATATATTGAAGGCCAGATTAAATCATCCTGACTTCTGGTCTAAGTCTCAAAAACTGGAAAAAAATTATTAGGAGTTAAGTTTAAGTATAAAAAGAGGCATAATGGGTAAGATGTATAGAATAAAATTTCAGCGTGGTATAATGTACTGTCTTAATTTATCAAAATCTTACACAGATCACAATGATTTTTGTTATACCTATATGTATATACAGTGTGTTAGTGTGTGTGTGTCTATGCTTCTGAAGTAGATAACAATTCTGTAATGAAGTTGCATTTTATGTGTTTGGGGTTTTTCCCCCTGTATCTGGTTTCGTACATTCCTGCATGCTAAAATGAAAACAGCTTGTTGGTAAAGATCAAGCTAAAATTTTGGTACTGAAGTATGGTTTGTTTACATGTAATTTCAGAGAACTAAAATCTTAATCCTGTAGATTTTTTTTTTCTTGGTACATTAAATGCTGTTACTTTGGTCTTACTGTGTGATATGTCTGTAATAGTCATCATTAATCCTGAGCAGTATTCAGCAACAAGTTTTAATGATGAGAGTAGTGGTCTTTTGTTGTGTGTCTTGTTACTGGCCTTAAATTAGAAAAACTAAAAAAACTAAATTTACTTGAAACAGGCAGGGTTTTTGGAGTTTTTCTGCTTGATTCAAAAAAAGTAGTAAAATATGCTCACCTGTGTGACCAACTAGAGACTTTGCAAGGCAGTCATTAAATAGGAAGTGAGACAACACAGCCAACAGGAAATGCAGCAAGTTTTAAGTGAACAAAATTAGGCCTGAGAGATCAGGAGGAAACTGACAAAAAGGTGTTAAGTCTCCACAAAATTGTGACAATAGTTGCAAAAGGGTTGTTTTAATGCTTATTTATCTGTGATTTTTGCAAGTATGATAAACAATTTCTTACTTTCTGTAACTGAGATTTTTCATATGTATTAAACTAGATATTTGAATTCTAGTCTGTTCACTCAGCTCTTCATACAGCATTTGCAGTGGTTAATAGTGTTAAGAGCCACGTAATTACTCGGAGGAAGGGGGTGAACATTAGGACATACAGAACTTGCAGAGCGCATGGAATTCAGTGTCCTGGAACTGTGTGTGGTTGGTGACGTACTACCAAAAAACCCCCAAGCTTATTCGCCTATGTAAAGGAAACATTTGAAATGTACAAAGTGAAAAGTGCAGTGTGGAGCTTTGTACTGTTTTCTGTACCTGGAGTTTCAGGTGTTGTGTACTTACTCAGAGGCAATTTAGCTGCTCTATGGACTCTTGCTGAACATATACAGTGCAAACTTTCTCTTTTTGATTCTTTATTTTCTTAGTGCCTTTTCTTATATTAGAAAAACTTTTGCATGCCTGTGTTTTTTAATATTTGTGGCATTTTTGTGTAGTGTTGCATTGTGAGATTTAAGAGGTTATTTGTTGGTATCTTCAGAATAGTGAAGTAACATCGGCCTGAAATGGGGCAATGTTTTAAAACTCCAGTAGGTATGTTATCCTGCATGTTGTATCATGTTAGAGCAAGCTATTAAAAGAGTTTATCGGTATTTAAGTGCCCAAATAAAAACATCCCATCTTGCTTTGAGACACCTCATCTTTTGTTGACGTTCTTTCTTTATCCATTGATTTGTCTATTTCATGCTGTTGGTCTCCTTTAACTTTTTTATAGATGATGAGTTGTGCCTACCTTTTGCTTTGCATACTGCAACTGCAATTTACGCCTTCATTGCCTTGAGTGTTGGTGTGCTAAATAGTTGTATGTTACGTACTAAGTGAGTCAATAAAGTTTTAGTGCAGATGGGTTCCACCTTTTTGTCCCTACTGCAACAATGTGACATCCTACAAAAGCAGAATAAATCATAGTAACTCTGCCTGGCAGGGCAAGGGTTGGGGGCAGAACAGGGAGGATATGGAGGTTATACTGTGTATGCTTAGCTGAGCATGACTTGCATTGGAAACTTTAGTTTTACTTTTGTTGATTATTAGAGTAGCTTGTTGAATAATTAAAATGTGCTTCACTAGCAGAAGGAAAAAATCTATCAACAACTTTCACTGATGATTTTTCTGACTTAGGCAAGCACTTTTTGGTGAAGGTGTCTTTCCCTGTGAGACCATATGGTTTTGCAAGAAGTTTGAATATACAGTTTAAGCATTGTTTGTAAATTACAGCAGAAGATTAATTTCTTTCAAATTCCTGTGGAGAATAGCATTGAAACTGATAGATGTGGTACTTTGATTTTTACTTTATTTTACTTGATTACATAGATTTTTTTCCCCCAAAGTCAGTCAGGCACTTCTGTTCCATAACATTTAAATAGGATTTAATACTTTGGATGAAGTAATTGCATAGTAGTATATGTACTATGTGTTGCATAAGAAAAAGGGTATTAAAAACATAATTTAAAAAAAAATGAATATGTTTGTATCATTCATGTGTCTGGTAATCTTAAAGTGAATTCTGCACCATAACAATACACTTTTCCTTAAGAAGATGATATGTGAATATTGAAGTAGCCACAGATATCCTTAAATTAGAATTTAATTTGAAGTGTCTTTACTTAAATTTGCATCTAATTATGCAGGATTGAAGAGGCTCACACACTCTTAGGAAGAGTAATGCCTGAGCTCTAATCATATTAGTAGTCCTCAGAGGATAAAATCTTCTCTCTATTGCAAATTATTGAAAGTTTTCTGTAAGTAGTATGGCACTATGTTTGGATTGATCTGATGGTCAGTTCCCATTAAAGGCCTTAGCACATCTGTTCCCACTGCTTCATGTGCATCCTCGAGAGTCAATGGAGTTTGTGAGTTTCCTAAATTGGCCCTGGACAATTGTCTGAGCAGCAGGGGCAGCTGTGGAAATAGCAGAGTCAGGGCTGCTGTTTTCCTTGACAGCTGGTTGTTAAATAGACTCAACCTGCAAAGTTAAACTTCACCTTCACATTCCATGATATGAGATACATGAGTGTCTGCATTAAATTTTTTCATTTTTAACTTGTAGCATGCTGTGTCACCATCTATTTCACCCAGAAAAGTAAGCACTTTTTAATGAAAATAATTCTTCTTCAACAGAAAGGAGAAAAAAATAATGTATAATTTTGTGGATTTTTTTCTTCATAGTTTTGAAACACTTTTTTTGTGTGATCTTGAAATCTGATTCTTTATAAACCTCTGTAAGTAATTTCTAAACTAAACATAATTTTATTGTAGTTCATTTTTCAAGAAAGACTTCTTCCCAATATTCTAAAGAACCATGAAATTTGTTGCTTTTTTTCCTGGTTTTATTTAGTTCTATTCTCTGTTTATAATTTGTATATGGGGAGAAAAGAAACCCCTACCAAACATGCCCCCTTCACCAACCAAAAAACACCAAAGCGAAATATACAAAAAAATCCCAAATACAAACCAACTGTCCAAAAAACCCACAACCAAAATAATCCCTTTTGAATTATGCCACTGGAGCATTTAGTTAAGTGCCAGTATTGTTTGAACTGGTGCCTTTGGCGTGTTGCAGCTGGAGAAGTAACATTATTATTGTTGTTGGTAATAGAGAGCTGAGTTGAGTAACAGACCTGTGGTAAAGATGCTCAGGTCTTTGGCCTATCTAATATTGGTTTAGCATTTCAGGATTATCATGTTCCATGTGCATAATGATGAGGACCTTCAGCCAGTTCACTGATTTGGCTTAAAATATTCACTACAACCTTGTACTTGTTGAGTGTAGTTTTTCAGTGATACATAATTTATGAGAATTTGTTGTCTTAAATAGTTTTGAAGGATGTACTTTAGAAATATTTTCCTTATTTTTAGGAATTGTGCTTTTATTTTTCTTGATGACTGTATGTTTTTCATAAGCAGCATTTTAAATTCCCCTTTAAAAAAAATAAGACTTTTCTTTTTCATATATGGTAATTACAGAATTGAAGTGTGGGTGGAAGGAATAGGAAGGGGCTTTGAACAATTTTTTGGAATGGAAATACATGGTACCATCCTATCTCAGTTAATACTAATGAGCTATTTTCCTTCCCTCAGCAGAGATGGGCATTAGTTAAAATAAACTATACTCTTTGCTCCTTCGCATCCAGCATAAATTTAAATTTTATTTTACTAGTGCTATAAGATGAAATATGCTAATTCTTAGAAAATACATTGCAGCAGCTTTTCTGTTCTGATAACTGCATCACTACAGCATACACAGGAAATGTCTCACAGGCTTTATTAGTAGTGGAGGAGAAAGTCATGTTTGTTTCCCTTTTATACCTAGCCAGTCAATGGATTTTTCACTCTTTTCCATTTGCAGAGAACCTCTAACAGTTTTTTTTTTTACTTAATTTCTTATTTTGAACCATAAAGAGTCCCTGAAAAGGACTTGAGTTTTCTCCAATTGTTTTTTATCTAAAAATTTTAAAATGCAACCTCAGTCAAATTTATGGGTTTTTCCCCATTTTTTTTCTTTAGCATGCACAGTGTTAAAACAGAAATTTGTGTGCAATCACAAATGGTGGTAGTGCAAGAATGCTTAACTCTGGAAAAGGATTTTGTGTTATTTATCACCCAAATGGAGGAGAACTTGAAGAAGAAAGGGGGGGGGAAGTTCATTCCTTCTTCTGTGACTTAGCTTCTGCTGATTTTTGCACTGTTTTTTCCATTACTAGGTTGTCTTATGGCTTCTTGAAATTTCAGTCGTCAAGTGTAAACAAGAAGGAATAATTTATGTCCATCATAGGGTAAAAAATGAAAAGCCCTAATTCCAACTCTTAATGCCTCTCAAACATCTTAAAGAAGCAAAATAGGGCACAAGCCCAATTTTTTTTTGCTTTTCAGGTCTCCTTTAAGAGCAGAGACAGCCATGATGCAGCAATTTTGGAGGTAGAGGCAAGTAAATGTTTTACTTCTTGTAAACATTCCAGTGAGTTTTTGCAAATCGCCTATTATTTGAGGAGACTCTGGTTGAAAAAGGACCTCAGCCTCTACCCTTTCCTAAATTTGCTTTGTATGATTTGATGTGAGGAAGAATATATATTAGCTTTTATTGATTATAGACAGGTTTCACATTTGTTACATACTGTTGCAATACCCAGTTGGTGTAAAAATAGTAGCTCTAATATTAGAAAGGTTTTGGTAATAAAAATAGTTGAAGTTTTTTCTTTTGAACTGATCTACAAAATGAATATTTGTGCGTCGTAAGTGATTTTCTTCTTAAGAAAATAAAAGAACTGTTGATTGTTTCTTGCCCTCAACTGTTGGTGTTCAGATCAGCTCTTTGGCATTCTCGCTTTGGACAGCTGAGCAACCTCTTATTACTGATAGAAAACCTGTGACCATTTCTGTGCTAGGGACATTCC
The DNA here is from genome assembly GCA_003676055.1 of Chloebia gouldiae. Classification (NCBI taxonomy): domain Eukaryota; kingdom Metazoa; phylum Chordata; class Aves; order Passeriformes; family Passeridae; genus Chloebia; species Chloebia gouldiae. The sequence continues at coordinate 4,205,262 of QUSF01000038.1, forward strand.
TGAAAGCTCACATTGACTTTTTCCTGATGGTATCACATAATTTGAAGTCTTTATTAGAGGTACAGGAAAGAACTATCCATCTGTTTTGCTGATTTGTTGTTTTAGACCTTCCTATTCCTTATTGTGAATAAAACGAGACAGTTCGCATTGTTATATTAAAATAGAGGATTACACTGGGAAAATTTTGCTAAACCTCTGTTTTGGGAGGTGGGAACAAATGTTCTAGTCCATGTTAGAGGGTTACAGTGGGAACAGCAAAGAAGCTAGATTTTGATCAGCTAATGTGAGAGAATAGTTCAGTGGGCACAAAAAAATTGCTAGTTAATAAGCTGTATCGATCCAAATTAATACCTGTGCCATTTTGAGAAGGGAGAGGATGGGAAAAAGGAGGTGAGAGGTCAGGACCTGTCAGTTGGCAGTAAATCCCTGTCATCTCTTGGAAATGAATTTTGAAAAAAGCTGTAATTCTTGTGATTTTCTGAAGAGGAAATGTTTATACTGAAAAAATTGACCTTTCTCCTACCTGTCTCTTGAGGATGTGAGTAAAGTATGTAATTACTTTTGTCTTCAGTTCATGTACAAGGCTGTCTTATTTTCTGAGGTGGATGAAACCATTGAAAGTGCAAGAAAAGCTTCCACATAATGACCTTTTGTACCCAGTCTTACCTTCTTCAACATCTGTAATTCAAAAGTATATTGGATTGAACTATAAACTTTCATCTGATTTTTTGTGAAGGCAGATAAGCGTGCAATCTAAAAATGTATATAATGGATATTTTAATGAAAGAAGCTTGTAATTGTCTTTTTAAGAGTAGAAGCAGTTTTTAGTAACTTTTTTGCATGTTTCTGATAGCGTACTGGAATTTGTTGAAAAGTTGCTCTTCTTAAAATAGTGAGTTGGGTAGCACATCAATTATTTACTTCTGTAACTTCATAGTGTAATGACATTCTGTTTGCCTCTTTTAATCTGTCCTGTATTTACTAATAATTTTTATCTCTGCATTAATAATTTTGGTAGCAGAAGGAAATGGGAGCTGAGGGAATGTCTTAAAAAAAAAAACAGAACCTGAAATTTTTCATAGTACGCATTAATTTTGCATATTACGGTGACTTGGAATGCAGCTATGATAATTTGGTTAGTTATAGATCTTAGCTGGCACACTCAGTTTTACTCAAAATGATACAAGTGAAGATGTCAGCAAATTCATTATTTAATAAGTTTTTAAGAAAATCACATTCCTTTGGTGAATGTTTTTGTACATTTTACCAGAATTTCTGGGATTCAGAAAGTTCCTGTGAAACCAGGTGTCTTTTTGGAAGGATCGATGAGGTGTCTTAAACAGCAGTTGTAGGATTGCTAATTGAATAGGATCTTGAAGGATGCACATCTAGACATTCTCTCCTGAAACCAGTATAGATGTAACTGCTGTGATACTTGACTATGAATTAAAATTATGACTAGCTAATACTTTCTTTTGTGTGTATGTAGTGAGCAGGAGGTTTATTAAACATTGTTTTCCAATTTAAAAAGTGGATGTAATTGTCATAATTGCTCCTTTACATAAATCCTTTATTTCATTAATTTCACAAAGTTTTTATTTTAAATGTGTTGTAATGATGCTATACATAGAGCTGATGCTAGTGTACAGTATTTCAAATGAACTAAAAAAAATTGTAGTTTTCAGCTTATTAAGTGTAGAAAGTAAATAAAAACTTCCAAACATGGACCTTAAGGACAGATTCATTGAAAGACCAGGAACTGTGAAAACCATCAGAGAGAGTATGAGGGGTTGCAATGTTAAAAGTCATATTGCTATGTGCTGGCTTTTTTTGTTTTGTTTTGGGTTTTTTTTGTGGCATTTGTTTGTTGGAGGGATTAATTTAATTTTTGTTTGCTTTGGGTCGGTTTTTTTTGGTGGTTGTGTTGGGCTTTTTTGTTTTGTTGTTTTTTAAAATCACTGGATTGATGCTATCTGAGCAGTGAAGGGAGATCCTGAACATCTATCATTCCTGTGCTATAGGAAAGGTGTTCCTAATATACTATCAGTGGTATTCTCAAAAGCCATTTAATATCAGTGCCAAGCTGGCACTCAGCTATATAGTCTTTAACTGCCATGACTATTACTATGGTTTAATCCAGCCTTGGGAACATGTGGCATGTGCTGGAATGCTCCTCATTCTGTAGTCATCCTAATCAATGGAGTAGTTGCATGAAATTGGTCGTAAAGAAGGTTTGGAACAGTAGTCACACTTTTGAATTATCTAGCTGGTAGCTTGGTTGTGTCAAATCCCATGTAACTGTAGCAAGGATTTGAGGCAACTGCTGCAATAAATCTGCAATTACAGACTGTGCAAGGTTGCAGTCTTAAAGGGAAAACTTGTGTGTTGAGATTATTTGAGGCAGGAGTTCTGAATTCTTTAAAGGACTCAGCTTTAGTTTGTTAGCCAATGTTTATTGTCAGTTCTGTACTCAATGGCAAATTGTATTTTTCTGTATACTTTGTAACAAAATTTCATTTATTTTTAAAATATGTTAGTTTACTTAATTTGCATTATCATCTCCTGTGAAACTACTTGTTTTTAAGAAGATTCCAAACCTTTGTCTAAGTGAACTTTATTTTAGAGTTAATCACTATGCTGTGAATGACAAGGTTTTTTTTCTTTGATATACAGCCTTGCTTAAATACTTGGGACATAGTGTGCCAGTTTCTTCGGTAAGCAACTGACATGTAGCATTTGGAAGGAAGCTGATTGCTCTGCAGGCCTAATTCTGAGTGGAAATACAATTTTCAGAATACTTCTAACAGTAATTTATGTATTGAGGTAAGATGACATTTGGTGTACGTGGCACTTCTAAATGCCAGCATGTCCCCTGGGCAGTCAGAGCGAGGGGCTGCCCACCCCCAGTACCTTTTGGGAGCGGCTGGGCTGATGTGTGTCCTGCCAGAGGTGTGACTGACAGCTGGCAGCTTCCTGCACAGGGAGATCTGCCTGTGCCCTCCTCTGAGCTCAGCCTGCTGCTTGTGGAATGTGTCACTGAGCCAGTTCAGCTTGCTTAACAGGCAAAACCTATTTTGACAGCTGTGGTTTGTGCTGTGTTAAATTGGCTCTGGAAGGCCCCAGCAAGTGCTGCTGCTGATACGAAGAAGAGGGAAGGAGAAAAGAAAGGAGCCACTTCTCTTGTGGGAGTGAGCAGTAAACCCTGCAGGTGTGTTAAACTGTAGTCTGTGGAGGAAACCCTTCTATACAAGAAAACTCAGAACAGTTCTGTCTTGGGATTCGGGGCAGTTTCTTTCTCTGAAGTGACAATGCAAGATTAGTGTTCTAATTATAGACATTGCATCTAAAGTTGTCAATATTCATTGAAGCAACCACTTATGGGAAAGTTTGATTTATGTTTAGCATTCTGCTTTCCTGTTGGCATAAGAGGCACTTTTAATCCAGATGTACAGGGTAGTGTTTAGCTGCCTAGGCACTTGAGTCTTCTTGCTATCTTGACACACCTAGAGGAAGCAGGATTACATCTTTGAGGAAATCTCCAATGAAGATTCATCCTAAGAAATGAAACAAGAAAGGCAAAATAAGAAAAATACTAGGTATTACCATATAAGTACTTGATACACTATTTTTTGCTAAGGTCAGGATTGCACAAAGCACTTCAGTTTATGTATGAGAGCTGTTGTAATGTTGGTTACATCCCTCCCTCTTGCCCTGCTTTTTCCAGTCTGACGCTTCCTGCTCTTGTCAGAACTTGGTTATTCGTTGGTTCTTTGTGATTTGGATGTGTAACTATTCTCAAGAATTGCAAGATACAGATTTTGAGCTAAAACCCTGGCATTGCAACCATGCCAGCCTGGTCCTAGCAATAAAAACAGCTTTGCTTTCCTACACATGGATGGCCTCTTTCCTGCATTTGGCTGCATTCTTGTAGCCCACAAGTAAAGTTCTGTTGACAAAGTCTTACAGGTTAAAGTTATATACTCTGCCCTTTCCCTTCCCCAACCTGAACCATTTTGAAAAAAATCAGTGATGTTGAATGCTTGTTTCAGCTCTTTTAATTCTTTTTGGTTTTTTTTACCTCATTTCTCTGATCTGTTAAACAACAGTTTCTTTATGGCTGGGGAAGTTATTTGAGATAGTAAACTACTACTTAGGTATGTTTGGTTTGAGTCATGAATCTCTTTTTTAATTGCTTTGACAAACAGTAATAACCTAAAGATCACAATGTCCTAAAATAAAGCTAACAACATATTACTATAACAATAATTTTATTTATATTACAGGTCTCATTTCAGTTTATAGAAACAGGAGTAACTTCATGTTCTTAAACTGAGGTCACATTTTTGTACATGCAAAAAGTAAAAAATATAAACTTGTTACTTTTTTACTTCATTTTTTTGGGGGCGGGGACAAGGAAATAGGGAAGAATGTTTAGTTTTATTTTCTTACATTTGGCTTCTGTGCACAGTTGTATGCTGCATCTGAAACTTTTCCATTATATTTTGGGTTAAGAGGTGGTGCTTTTTAATTTTCTTGACACACTCAGGTTATGTTAATGTGTTCAATGTAAGTTTATGTTAAAACTATTCTGTAGTAACATTTTTGTGTATTCCATGCAAAGCTTTGGAGTTAGTGAAATTTCATTTTTCTTACTAAGTGCTAAGCAGTCTTAGAAAAGATGTTAATGTTAGTAATGGTGTATTACTGTAAATGTTAGCATCGTGGGAAAATGGGGAAGAAAAATTCTCTCTTTAAAAAGTTTCCAGTTATTCTGTAGCAAAAAAACCAAAGGGTTAGCGGCAATATATTGCAGTTTTACAAAGTTGGCTTCAATATACTCCCTCAAGACCTTCACTAAGATTTACGCAGATCTTCACTAAGATTTACCCAATTGATGTATCTTGTATTTTTTATCCACATGAGAGGCATGTGCAATGTCTCCTTGAGGAAATGCTAGCAGCAAAATTGTCGGATTTTCAGGCAAAGGCTGAGCCACGGGACTCTGGAAGCAATAGGCAAATGGAGAGGAAGGAAGTAGAAGTGTGAATTTGTTGGCATTAAAATGCAAGGTATCAGCAGCTGCTTATTCTGGCTCTTCCAAAAGGTCACTTGGCTGTTACGTTTTTTCTCCTCTTGATATCTCTTTTCCCTCCTTTTCTTTAAGAGGTCTGTAGTTTCAGTTTAGAAGGAAAACCCAGTCACTTGTTCCTAATTATAAAAAAACCCTGAAATTTCACAAATTTATGTATGTATGTATGTATGCATTTTTGTCCACTCTATATGCTTTTAATGTAAACAAGTGAATGTTTCTGGAATTCGTGTTTAGATTAAGCAGGAATAGTGCCTGAAGAGAAGTGTGACTTTGATACTTCTTGACCCTTTCAGTTTATTCAACATCACATGTATGTGGAGCTGTCATAAAAGAGCAGGAGCCCAGAGGTTTGGGGATGAGTTTAGTTGTGAGATAGATCAATTTAACACTGGATTTAAATTATTGGTGAGGGGAATGTTAATACATTGGCCGGGTTTGCTGCAGCAATAAAGTCAAAACAAGACAGTGGAAATAAAACATGAAATGGAGAAATAAAAATGGCTGAAATGCAGTAAAGACAGATGCCACAGTTATATGTAGCAGTTGCTGTTGATGGAAGTTACAATATAGTGCTTCAAAAGAGGAAAGAAAATGTTCCAAAACATGTACAATTACACTACTAGTCTAGGTGCTGATCATGCCATCAACTGAACACAAAAGTATAATTTGTTTAGTATTTTTTACTTGGTGAAGTGCTAGTGTATAATGCAACATAGAGTGCAGTTTTCCAAATACAGCATGCTGTAAATGGCATTCCAGATTGGAGTCAAGAACAGTGGGTTGGGGTTGGGGTTTTAGTTTGTTATTTTCTGTTTGCTTGCTTGGTTTTCTCTTAACCATTAAAAAAAAAAAAAGACTCTCAGAGAAATACTTGGGAGTGGTATAATGTATAGAATAAAAGACTGAGGAACCAATGAGCAGGTGTTTTTTCCCCTGTAAATGCAGTTGAGGAATAGTGATAGAATTTTACTATAAACAATACAGTAAGTATTCCAAAATGTGAAATCACTGCTCAGATGTTTTCCTAAGTTCCAAAATCATTAGATGAGAGGTGCCTGTGATGCTTTCTACCATTTGTGTTCTTTGCACAGATGAAAGTAAAAGTTTCATATTAATGGAAAAATGAAAAATGAGGATGATTACCTTGAAGCTATAAATAAGGGTGCACCTCAGTATGCTATTTATATGTTTTACTTAATCATTCACAACTGCAAAAACCTTCCAGTCCTGAGTAGCACAAGAACGTAACTTCTGATGAAATCTTTTATGGTTGGGCTGGGGATGCCTCAATTTTTTTTTTTTTTAATTTGTTTTTCCCCTCATCTTCTGGGCAGTGGTTTGCAGGAGGGCAAAATGGGAAGCACCTTCTTCTGTGCTTCTGTGGCCCAGTACTAGGGCACTCCTGGAACACCACCTGGTGATGTTGGTGACTTTTTACCTGAGGCAATACAAGAATCTTGATGCTCAGTTCCTGGATGTGTACAAACCACCGGATAGTTACATTACATTTTCTTAGAGTTGCAATTTCTTTCTTCAGGCAAATTTCTTGAAGTTGCCATGCCTTGAGTTAGTTTTGGAGTGCATATTAGGTCCTTTTGGATGTCAGCACTTTCAGATCTCCTAATATTAGAATCCCAGATGGAATATGGTCATCAGATTTCAGTTTAATTAAGACTATTTTGCCTGTAAGCATCAATTTTGGCAGAGTGTTGGTTACCTTGGTAAGTTTTTAGGTTGAATAGAGGCATGTGTTAGCAAGGCTAGTACCTTGGTGTCCTAGTCTTCTTCCTGGGTAGAAGGAAATAAAACGGTAAATTAAAACATAATACTGGAATACTACCTAAATAAAAACTCAGATATACAAAAGAATCTTAATGTACTTAAAAGAGTAAATTCAATAATATTATATATAGTCACAATGATTTTAGTGGCATCTTGGTTCTGCTTTAAGAGATACTTTTTCATGTTCATAAAAACTGATCCATTGTAGATTTCTTTTCTCTTACATATATATGTGTAATTTTAACAGCCCATTAATTATTTTTAAAATAAAAATTGTAAAGTGTTGGAAGTAAATTGAGTCATTTACTATGTATGCATGGTACATAGCTGCTACTTGATAATAAGGTATATAGAACATTTAGTTTTGTCATCCTTTCTCCATCTAGAGCTGAATAGTGGAATCAGCGTTATACTGGTTAATAATGTTCATAAGCTCAGAGGCAAATAATGCAGAAGTGATTTTAGAACAGTTGCAGGTTATTTGGAAGTTAATTTCATTAGTGACTGATGATGAATGGACTTGAGTAATGAGTTAAAATACAGTTACTGCCTGTATTTCCTGATTGGAGAATGCTCTGAGGAATGTGTCCACTTTCACAGATCAGGTTTTGTTGGTCGAAGCCTGCACTGAAAAATGTCTTTTGTACCTTGCAATTCAGAATACAGAGGTACTTCAGAGTTAGCTTCACTAAAGCTAACTGAACCAAGAAGACTTGCATTCAGGATTTATAGGTATTTCATTTTCTTTCAAGGGAATTTGATATTTATTTAGTAAGTGGTCAGTGTGTAAAAAAAAATCCCAATATTGTGAAATGTTTCATAGTGCTCATTTCTTTTTCTGTAGGGGAATAAAACCATACTTGGATATCAATGTAACTGTATCCATATAAAGTTTACTACGCCAGGAATAAAGTGTTGAAACTTTTACCTGTAGTATAAAGTCAGAGAAATTAACAGTCTCACTCCTCTGCCTGGGAAAAGTTTGTTATTCATAGTAATTTTAGGTGTCAGTACTAAAAGTTGCGTTCATCTCTAACGAATATATCCAGATATTGAGTTTGCACTGTGCATTTTATGTACTAAATTCTCATTTATTTCTCTGTGGACACTGATGCGTGCAAAACTTTTTTACTTTTATCTCACAGCATTGAAATACTCAGTCTTAACAGGCTCCTGGGGCTTTGATAGCACTCGACAATACAACTTGTTTCACAAACCTTATTTTTCACACGGGTACAACTTGAGAGAAGTATGGGAGCAGAAATTTGTGGGGAGGTGCAGTCCTGCCGGCCGTGTGACAGAAAGTTCCCGGTTTTGCCCAGGCTCCTGCTGTCTGGGCTCTCCGGAGCGCTGCAGCTTTAGGAACCATTTTGACTGCAGGGCAGATCTGAGCTTGGGGCGGTGCCTGGCTTGAAGTCTGGGCTCAATGTCTGTGCTGAGGCTTTGAGACAGAGAACGGAATCCTCTTGTGTCATTTAATCCTTAGGTTGTTTCATGCCGCCAGATTATTTTTTTTCAGAAGAGTTCTTAAAAGATGCTTTAGATAATGCCCTTTGACAATGTTTGACAGCTACTGGCTAGTTTAATGTGTGCTGGAGGACACCCACTTCTTCCACTTTCTCAGTCTAAAATTGTCTTGGTGTGGGAGCTTGGTATACCATAATAGTTTATAATTAAAGGCTCGATAAATAGCACTAACTTGTGTGACAATCAAAACAACAAGTATGTGACTGTTCGGTCAGAAATTCCAAATCTGGAATAAGCTGCCGTGTTCTCCCTAAGTGTTATTTCCTCAGCATACCTTTGTAACCTTACTTTTTTTTACCAGCTTTCTGCTTGTGAACTGCTACCATTAGAAGCTCAGTAGGAGCAGAAGTCTGTGTTAATTTGCCTGACTGTAACTGCACAATTAAAGCAGTTTATCAGCAGGGGTTAGGACAATCAGTGTGTTCTGATGCTTCATACTTCTGTTGTTCAAACAGATACTGTAATTAGTGCATCATTTAAACTGTTTTTCCGCGGGGCTGGCTTGGAGTTTCTGATAAAAATCTCTATTTTTGGTACTTACCTAAGCACTTATTTTGTTTGCAGGCCTCATCTAAATTAACTTCTGTTGAAATGTTAATATCAGAAGTGTATCATTCAAATGCAGGTTTGGGAATCGATGGGCTGTTTTTCAGAAATTTTTCTTTGTTTTTTAGCAGCCAATCCTGTCAAGACCTAAGATTCAGTCACAAAAATGGAAGGAGAAAGCCCCAATTTACAGTTACTACTGTAAAGCTATCATTTAATACACAGCTGAGCAGGTTGCTTCATACCAGGTAACAAAGATGACTGTGTTCTGTCCCTGGCACATGCATAATTGGATTTCACTTACATAGTTTCTTAAGACATGGTGAGACAGTCTTTTAAGGGGCAGTTATGTGTTAAAATATGGTCCTTCACCACCTTCTCCTTTTCCCAGCTACAGCACTGACCTTGTGTTGGCACTCTGTAGCCCTTTATGCTTGCAAGCCCTTGTCCAGCAGAAGATGTGGGGGGAAGTGGGGAGGCATCTGCTGCATCAGCGTGTGGTCTGAGAGGCTGCTGTGGTGCTGGGCCAGTCCCAGAGGGAGCAGTAAGGGCCTGGCAAGGGCAGGGAACCTTAGGAAGTTGTTACACTGCTCAGGAAAGAATGCAGTAATACAGCAGTAAGAGATTATCCAAGGGATTTTTGCTTCTGAAGTTCTTTCACATCTGAACTTCCCATGAATACACATCAGCTGATGTGGAATTATTTTTAGACTGACTGGTTTATTCCTTGCACAATGTTACAGAAATCTCCTGTCTTCTAGATGTTTGTTTTGAACTATCTCTGCAGCAGAGAAGCCAAAAATATAAAAATACAGTTCTGTAGCTCAGGTTGGCAGAACAGTTGCAAGAACAGAAGTTTCATTAAACAACACAAGACAGACAACTCTTGCAAGGTTTAGGGCATTCCTCTAAGAATCCTCTGACTTGGTTTTACCAACTCAGCTGTGTCAACAAAAAGGTGTAAAGTAAGATGTATTCTGTATTAAATGGTTGAATAATGTTTCTTTTGGACTTACTAATTCAGATGTTGCATGGCTGCAATACATATCATGTCTTATTTAAAAATATTAAAATTAGATCAGGACTGGATTTTATTTATGACCTTATTTGTGACTTTTTAGTTAAATTTAAGTTCTGTTTCAGAGTTCTTTAAAATCAACATGTTAGCTTTATTTTTTTATTCACAAAACTTCTTTTAAACTGTTCTTTGAATTGTTTTTGAAACTTTGATATATATGTGTGAATGTTTTCGTTGGTGAAAAGAAATACTCACCTGGATCTACCGTCAATTTTAATGTACCTACAGCACAATTTATTAGACAAAATGGATTGTGAGATTTTCACTAAATAGCTGAATTTCTTCTCTCCGCATCTTACCTCCTCCATTTGGCTCTGAGAAATAGCTGTGAGTGGTTATATTGGTTTTTCTATCTTAAGATATTTTTAATTAAAGTTCTTAGTGTACTTGAATTAAACCTTTGTATCATTTGAAGGACTAAAGCTATTGTGATGCCTTTTAATTTTAGTGTTCAATTTGACATTATATGAAAACATTCTTCCCTTTTACTCTATCTTTTCTGTGGTTTTGTCATTCAGTAGAGAGACCAGCTTGCTTAATAGGTTGGTGAAAACAGAATTTAATAGCCTATCACCTCAAGATGCGTGAGAGTACTAAGGGTCATTTTCAACACTTGCTTAAACTGGTGACTTTACTTCTTTAAAAGTTCCCTGCTGTTGGTACTGAGCTGGTTTTGTATCTTTTTAGTGACCTACATTTTAGGAGATTGTATGAGATGGAGTGGAAAAAAGTGCACAGATTGGAAGCTGCACTTTTTTCATTACTATAGAATAGCCCATAGCTTTCTGAAAAAAGTGCCCTGTGGGAAAGTTGCTTCCACTCTTACCACATTGCATGCATTCTTTCATTCTTTCTTTATTGTCTAACTAATATTTCTCTGGCTGCATATAAACAGATACTAGTGTAATATTTTTTCATTAGTGTTTATTTAATTTTTCTTTAATGGTATTCTGACAGTTGGAAGTGACTGGATCCTAATTGACCAGTTCCTAATTTGTCAACTTACTTTTCATCAGTTGGCCATATTGTGAAGGTCTTTAGGGTGAGAAATAAGATCTGAGGGTTTTTTTTTAATTGATGATGAAATACTTTTGGTGACTTTCTTTGTGTTGATATTTTCCTTTTCCAACATTTGAATAATTTTTACAATTTCAGTCAACCTTGATGCTTCTTTCATTTGGGTTTGAATTTCTTTGAAATGCATTGGCTAGATAGAGAAGAGACTTCATACTCTATTCTAGAGGAATTTTCAGTCATCTGCTTTGTGTAGCTTACAGAAAGCTAGTAAGCTGCTGCCTCAGTCTTATTCAGTCAGAGATTGAGGAATTAAGAAGAAAGCTTTGGGATAGGATATGAAGGTGTAAATAGGAATGGCCATTTAAGCCCTAGATGCAGGAGGGGCAAGACCACAACTTGAAGTTACTGTGGTATGGTGAGGTGTGTGGAAAATATGAGATACAATTTTACAGTGAGCTGGACTGCAGTAGTTCCTGTGAAGGAACAACCTTTCTAATATTTAAGTTTGATTTTTTAGATTCAAGTCAGTGCATCCTTTACCTGCTTTTCTGCTTCCCTCTAAATCCCTCCCAAAGAAAATTACTGTAGCTACACTACTTTTTTTTTTCCCCGCAGCTAAATTTTAAGGACTTGTAGCAATATTTTTTTTAACTGCCTAATAAATTGACCCTAATAGTGAGATAAATATTGAGTAGTCCATTATTGTGTTTAGGTACTCTGTGGATTAGTGAGTGTATATGCACAGGCAAGAGAATGAAAGCAAATCTGTCTACAGAATTAGGCTATATTTAAGGATACTGAAATTTCTGCCAAACAAGGAACACAGTGAAATTTCATCTGCCATTTATGTTGTCCTTAATGTTCTTTAATTTAGCAGACAAGATAGTTTGGTTATAATTAAGCTTTCCTAATATTGTTGTTCCCCAAGGTTGTGGTGTAAATCACTTTACTTTGTAGTTCATCTGTAGTACATCTTCAGTCTCCATTTTTCCTGTGTAATTCTTCCATAGACTATCTCTGGGATGCAGGAAAACTTCACACTGTCAATTGCTTCTCGTGTATGTAATATAATTTTGAATATATGCAGTTGAATTCCTTTTTCTCCAAGTCTTAGTCAGGTTTTCTGATTTCCTTGATGCTGTTTCTTCCTTCAGTGTGTGTGCCCTTCCTGCTACAGTAGCAAATGTTTCTTTCCCAAAATAATTCTCATGGCAATTTCTATTACTCCTCACTGCTTTTTCAATAGATAGACCTGGCAACTAGGCTGAATGGATCAACAGTTGCTACTGAAGGACAAGGGGCAATGTGCATGTTGAAAGAAAAGAAATTAGATTTAAACCTAAGAAAAAGCTGGGGTTTTTTTTGTTGTTGGGAATAAACAGGTCTCCCGTGGGAGGGGATGGAGTCTCTGTCCTTGGAGATATTTAAATCCTGGCCCAAAGCAACATGCTTGAGCTGACCCTGCCCTGAGCAGGGGGCTTGATTGGATGACATTCAGGGTCTCTTTCTGCTGAGGCGGGGTTGTTCTCTTTTGTTTAATGCCTGATTGTTACCCTTCCCCTCCCCCCCCCCTTTCCCTGGTCCCTTTCTCCCTCACCCAGCTGCCGTGTTTCCCGGGCTTTTCCCTGCACGTCCAGTCCCCGTCCGTGTCCACCCCCCCCCCCCCCCCCCACCTGTTCCCTGCCTCCTCTGAGATTCGGGTATAAAATCTGTGTTCGCCCGTCCTGAGGGGTCTTGGAAGCTTCCGGAATAAAACCACCCTGTTCCCCTCCCAAGTCCTGTGTCGCTTCTGTCCGTCCCCGCTCCTGAACTGAAACTGCAGAACAGCAAAAGGGGGAACGGCTGAACTTCCCCTCCTCTTCTGTCACTAAATGTCCCACTGCTCAGGGGAGAAAAGCACCGCAGCACCTTTCCACCCCCGACATTTTCTGAATCTATGAAGTGAACTGGTTTGTCTTATCTGCAAGTCACTTCAAGACCACCACATATTGTAGTTTCTTTGTACCAAGTTACACAATGAGGCAAGTTCTAGTAATTCTTTCCTCCCCATCTTTTTACCATTTTCTCCTCCAAAAATTCAAAAGAAAACCCTAATCAACCTTTCAAATCTTTGACAATATTTCATGAGTCTTCAGAAAGATACCTTCCTACCTGTGTTCCAGATATATTCAACTTTCCTGTTCAGGCTTTACTGTTTGAAATCATAGCTGAGAAAAGACGTGTTCAAGATTTGTTGCACAGAGGATTAGTTTAATATAAATAAAGATTTTACTTGGGGTAAAATATGTTTTTCCAAACCATCCTGTTAGGATTTAAAAGGAGAATGAGGTAGCCTGAAAAATGGTAGCTCTTAAGTGCAAGCAGTTTGCAGATTATCTCTCTTTCATGACTGTAACTCTGTGCTTTGCACCTGACTTTCCGTTGGAATGAATGAGCTAATTTCCCAATTTGGATAATACCAGACCCGTAAATAATGAAATATACATACTGGTATAATATTCAACTAGCATTCTCCATCAAACAAAATACATTTCTTAGAAAACTGTCAACCCACTAAGAAAACCATCTTGTGAGACAGAACGGGAGCGCTGGATGAAATCATAACCCCAGTGTATTGAGGTACATAAAGATAAATTAGAAGCCCATTCCAAACTCTGTTTTTTCTTTTATTTTTTAAACACAGTGCAACATTTTATTCTTCTTTCCCTTTCTTTCAGTCTTACAATTTGGCTTAATAAATAGCACTCTCAACAACAGTGCTTTTATTACTGTACTTTATGGCTGTAGAAAAACTTACCATAGTCATACACTACTTCAGTTATCGTACTGATAAGCACTTTGTGTGATTGCTTGTGCTGTGAGGTCTTACCCTACTAATACCTGTGATTATAAACCTTGCACACAACATGTTCCACCGAAAAGTAAATTAGGGAGATAAAAAAAAACTCTTCAATATCATTTGTTTTCTTCTATATGCAGCTTGTTTGTGCTATTTGCAGCTTTTTGTTCTCTTTTTAAACTAAACAAAAAATTCTCACGCTGCAACAGAGTAGTTTGGAGTACAGTGCCAATACTTGATGTAACATTAATCTGAAATAAGTTTTGGAGACTTTGCATTGTATTATTTTCATTATGATAGAAAAGGATATATCACCATAAAGCCCCTTTATGTTTGCCCGCACTATTTATAAACATGGTGCATGACGTTTAATGGCATGGTAGCTAAAACTGCATGTAGGCATTCCTTTTCTTTCAGGAATAGAGCTTGCTGCTTTACTTGGGGACACCTTTCCTTCTTATTTGTTCCTCTTGGCATTTTAAACTTTAGTTGTTTTGCCTCTTGTGTTACTATAGTTGTGCACGTTTCTTGCATCTGGTGTTAGTAACCAGGACCTTTCCCATTCCAATGCTGAGTCAGTGCAAGAAGAGGTAGTTGTACATTTCTTCTGCTGCCCTCTGCTGGTTTAGGACATTTCTCTTATTATTCATACCTGTAACAAATTATTTCATATACTACCTCATATATCTGATGTAGCTTGTCACCGTCTTACAAGAAAACAGCTCAGTCCTGCTTTGGATTAAAAAAAAATAATATAATTGTTTAAAAAGTAACAGTGGAGTTTTGATCACAATTGAATAAATAAGTTGCAACTACCTTGTCATAGACAATTCTTTCAAAGATGACATTTCAACAGAAAGTATGTTATAACTCAGCTGCACTTTGCATTGTGTTCTGTATTATATCATAAGTGAGAGTTATTTTTCTCTTTGTTTCCAGCTCCTGAAATTGGCAGACCTATTTTCACAGCTACTTGTTAAAAAAGTTGGCAAAGATAACATTAAAAACAACAAAATACAGCAGTGTATCTGATAGTGTGGACTAATGGATATGTGCAAATTACATACATAATGAAAGTAGTTTCAAAGTACTGATTCTTCTACATACATTTTCCATACATCTCTTGTGGTTCAGTTTCCCCCCGCCCTCCCCGTTTTTGTCCTTATGAATTCCACAAAACATTTCAGTCTTAGCTGAATTAAAGAAAAACACTCTAAGGAGCACTGCTCCCTCAGGTATATATGAATATCAGGCACTGCAAACATTTGTTGGTGTTAAATCTTAGAACATTTCCTCAATGTATCTGATTTCCTAGAGGAATTTTTCATGAAATTTGGGGTAAAAGACACATCTGCAATTTAAAAAAAAAGGGCAAAGTTAAAGAGTGAATTGTGGTTAAGTCACAATAGGAGATTCTTCTATTATATCCAGCTTTTTAAATAAGTAGGGTTTATGTAGGCATTTTTATAGATTTAAAGTTGTAATAAGCTTTTAAGTTGTAATAAGCTTAATAAGAGGCCCCATTTTTTAAAAACTTGTTATATTTTAAATATTGTCAAATTTAAATGAGGTTTCATGAAAATTTAGCTAGCTTTATTCACTATTTAATAAAAAAGGAGTTGGGAAGTTTCTTCTGTGTTGTGTTGTGGATGTGATGAGTACCTGTGTAATGGTGACCATCTTGTCACTTGCCCTTAGGTAACTTCAGTATTAGCCTTGTAATCTCCTCCTCTCTTTTCTTCATCCAGTGCATGCAGCTCTCCTTTGAAAATGGCAACTTCTGTTCCTTTTGGAGTGTTTGATTCTTTGAATCTTGTTTTTATGAGTATTTGAAAGTGATTCTTAACGCTGGAGTATTGCTTTCTTGTTCTTTGTAGTGATTCAGATAGAGTTTCTATGTCTGGTGTCTCACTTTTCTTCAAAGGATAGGTTGCTTAACTGCTAGTATGTCTTATCTGTTTAACTCTTGAAAGGCTCTAAATAATATTGAAAGTAATATTGTGTTTGTATTCTTATTCTTGTTCCTTTATTCATCTGGAGGAAGTACTCTTAAGAAACAACATACGTATTGTAATCCTTAAAAAGTATAATATAAAGCAGGAGGTTCCAAAACACAAACAAAACCCTCAAAAAGGTATTTTGAAGGTTAAGTTCATATGCTATGAAAGTATGAAGAAACAGTGCTGAAAATAAAGTTCATACTACTTACATAATTGAATTTGTCTGCTGTTTGTGATTGTTTTATACAGAATGTAAGTGCTTCATAGGTTCCATGTTTCAATTTTTTTTAGGAAGAACAGAATCGAGGCAAGCCCAACTGGGAACACCTGAATGAAGATTTACATGTACTTATCACTGTGGAGGATGCTCAAAACAGAGCAGAAATAAAGCTGAAGAGGGCTGTTGAAGAAGTAAAAAAATTACTGATACCTGCAGTAAGTATTTGCATGAAAGCCTTTGATTTCCATTTTCAGAAGGTACTTTTGAAATACGTTTTGAAATACAGCTGATTTGCTACAGGTGTAAGTTTAAGCCTGCAGAGTGGCATCCTCAAAGGAAGTTGATACTATTTTGTAATACTCTAGTGATCTTTAAACTGCCTCATCCCAGATTGAATTATTCCTTAGAAGATAATAGAGAGTTTCTTTTTTTTTTTGTCTGAGATACAGGAAATAGTTATCACCTTTAAAAGGAAATGCTGGACTGTTACACTACTTTTTTCTCTTTCCTTCAGTGTTAGTATTCTTCACTTTAAAGCTGGGGAAGTATGACATGCTTTTATGTCTCACTTTGAGATGATTCTGATACTTTGAACAACAAAGGCATGTTTTTTTAGATCATCACATTAAACATTTTGCAAAGAGGACAAAACCCTTTAGTATCAAAAAACTTTGCTGTCAGTATACTGGGGGAAAAATAAAAGTAGTAAAACAGGAAAATGGTTGTCTTTCTCATTTCCTGATAGTATAAACTGGATTCTGAACATCTAGATGACTTAAATACTTTTTCAGAGACCAGAATCACCCGTGAGAGCCCTTCTCTTATATCTTCTCTGTATTCTCATTCAAAGCAAGGTCAGTCAAGTGTGGCTGTATAGCACATCCTGTGCCATTAACTTGTATCTTGTGCTCATCTTTACCACCACTTTTATGCCCCTATAAAATGATAAGAATAAATTAGATATTTTTCTGTGATGGAAAAATGTTCCATATTACAAGGAAAATTGAGACTACCTTGTGAAAGAAAGTAGTAGGTAGTATTAAAATGACCTACTGATTTTGGGTACTTAGTGAATGCTAATAGATACTGGCTGTGAGGAAACTTGTGGTGATACATGCTGTCTCTATAAGCAGATTTATTCAGAAGATATTTTTAGGAATTACTAAAGATAGAGAGAGACTTAATTTCTGAATTACCAAAAAAATGGTAGAATATTAAGCAGGGGGTACAAAAATAGTGATTTAGATCACTAAACATTGGATCTAGACATTTAGATCTAGACATTGGACATTGTCAGTTTCTGAAAACAGCAGACAACTAGAGAAAGTAGATCTTCAGAATTTACTGACTTACCAAAGAGGCCTTGAGCACATTAGGCTTGAGTTTATAGCCAGGATTTTTATATGGGCAAAATTTGTAACCCTTATGTTCATTATTTAGCTCCTGCAGAGCTGAAGTTTAGAAACACAAACTTCTGTGTGAATTAATTTTGTCAGGTTCATTCTTCTGCCTCCCCCTTATTGCTGACTAATATGATGGAAGGGTCAGCTTCAGGATGATAGGTTACAAACCCCCAGTATGTCTGAAGTACTGATGTGTATACTCTGTGTGTGTTTGTGTTACACTTGTTTTGTTTAGCTGTGGGATGGGTGTGTTCTGAGCCTCAAAAAATGTAATGCATTAGTAGTTCTTTCACAGTGACAGCCAGCTCTTTGTCTTGAAAATACTCTACCTTGTGTAGTAGCTTAGTCAGTTGGGGAAGCACTGTAATCCTAATTGCAAAAATTATTGTTTTTCCCCTTTAATGAAAAATAACAACACAGGGATAAGTATTGTCCGAATAGAATATCACTTGAAATACGCTTTGTCAGTTCACTTCATTATCATCTTTATATATTATGCATAGGCATAAGAGATTTGGGTGGTACATATTACTTACATAAGAGTTAAAGGTCTTTTGGCTCTAATTTCTCAAAATTATGCCTTGCTGGAACAGGTATGTGTAGTGATGGATTAGTATGGAGGTGAACTTGGGTTTGTACTAGCTATTGCATCTGTTCAGTTAGTATAAAAAATGGAATTGTGGCTTCGGGCAGTTTGAGAGCTGAAAAATTCAATTTAGTGTTAAAAGATAGGAATTGAAAACTTCTATGAGGGAAGTCATGAACCTTCAAGTAATCAGGGTAAGCATAAGGAAAAAAAGGGAAATCTTAGTGAATTACAACAATAGGAGTGAAACTGTGGCTGTTGGAAGATTCCAAAGACACTCTAAAATATAAGAATGGAAAAAGTAAAATTCCCTTTCATATAGTAGTATACCTGCAACTATTAATGTTTTCAGATAAATGTCAAGGGATTAAATTAGAAAAAAAAGTTACGTGTTTCTATTCTGTTGCTGTCCAGCTTGATGAACATTTTAGACTATGTAGGAGAGAAGACTCATTCTCTTGCAATACAGTGTGACAATGCTTTGGGTTTATGATATAAATTTCAGAAGCATGTTAGTGTTCTAGTATTCAGAGATGGAAATTAGTTGCTAATTTTTTGGAATTATCAGTTATTTTTTTGTACTCAAGATGTTAAAAAGCATATTTACATTTGCCAGCAACAGTGCAGAAATAGGCACATTACTTAAAGTAGATTTCTATTTGAATGTACTTGGGTGAACAGAGACTATTTCACTAAATACTAAAGTGTGTTTCTTACATTTATAAATCTGGATCATTACTGATTTTTTTCCCCATGTGGATATTAATTAATATTTTCCCTTTTCACTTTCTCGTGCATTTTACCAAGATAGTGATACAGTCAAGTAGTTTATCTTTAGAAAGGAGAAGCACAACTTGAGGAAGATTGGCTGAAAAAGCCATTTTTTTTTCTCCTTGAGGAGAAAGGCCAACATTTTTTTTTCATTATTACTCATTTGTGCTTAATTTACATTTCTTCAGTATGAAGCAATTTTTTAAACATTTTTGGCTGTACTTCAAGTTCCATAGGATTAATTCTTTTCCTCTTCCCATAGCTCAGTGAGATACTGGTCTTTATCTACACCTGCAATATCATACAGTATTACTCCTTTCATGTTTTTCTTCAAAAAAAGGGGAATTAATAAAGCAGTCTGCAGATTTTTGGGATCACATCAAGTTGTACTGTCCTTATGCCTCCTTCTGAAGTGAATCCTCCAGATCTTTGATTTCTCTTTATTGTGGGAGCTTTGAGTATTATTTGCATGAGTTAAGTGAGGATGGGTGGTTCTCTTGCAGAGGAAGGGCAAAAGATGCTGTGGATCAATTGTTCACTGCAGAACAGAAGAAAAAGCTCAGAACTTGGTTCGGAGGCATACATAATGAAGAAGTGTATCATACCAAACCAGAGCATCATTACGAGTTTGAAGTTGTCCTTGGAGCTCCTGGGCTGTAGGGGTGAACTCCTCTGCCAGAAATGTTAGAACTCCAGCATTTTCTAAGAAGTGTTGAATAACTGTTTCTAGCTGAGTGAGTTTATCTAGATATCCTTGCATTTTAGAGATGACCTGGTCTTGTTTAATTGTTAACTCACATTTATACTAGCTGCTTTTGTAAGGGATGAGGCACATGTGACAGACTTCAAGTTACAGACAGATACTTTTACCTCTTTTTTCTTTCAATTCAACCTGGTTCATTTCTGAGGAATAGATTGTATTTCTGGTTTCTACTTAGCTATTCTAAGTTGGTCTGGAATCAGTGTTGTTCAGATTTTTTTGTTGCTTTTCTTATGCTGGGGCAGCTGTAGTTTTACTTGGTTGCTGCCTCCATCATCTTGGAAGAGAACTACAACACAGAATTAATTATTCAGTGATGCTCCCTGTCAAACTTTATATACCATTTGTCAGTACTATGTAGAATTTTGCAGTTGTGATGGGGAGTTGTTTCATTTTGCTCCTATTTTTGGATCTTTCCTGTAAAAGTGATTTGAGACTTTTCAGTCTTGAATATGTTTAAATTTAGCTGAATGGGAAAGTAAATCTGCTGTATACAGCATGATTTTTACAAATTGGAACATTTTTTTATAGTGGTGCTTGGTATGTACTCATTCACTAACTGTCCTCCTTCTGTTTAGTCCCTGTTACCAGAGATGTTATTTTGATGGTATTTCTGGTTTCAGTCACACCTATATACAGCACATTGTCTTTATATAACATGAGAGTATTAGGAAGGGGCAATAGTACTAGTAGAGTGGTTTATTTGTCCGTTGAATAAGCTAAAAGCATTTCTTTCTAAAAGACTGCTTTCAGTAAGCTTGATGAGCTGGGGCTTTTTTATTAAATGGATTTCTTTCCTTATAGGTGTGGTTGTAAATTTTCCTTATGGTCTATTTTCAGCTACTTAGGGTAAACTGAAGGATGTCTTAATTTTTACCCTGGGAACTTTGTGTGCTGTGAATTCCATCACAAAATACAGAGAAAAAAAAATTAATTTAAGAATGTTTGACCATGCTTTAGCCTTAGTTAAAAAAAAAAAAAAAGAACATAGTTAATATAGTAATGCTCTACATAATTTGTTGCTCTGTAATTAAGACTAGCAAAATCTTGATATTTGAAAGATATTAGGAGAAGATTTCATTTTTTTATTAGCCATCTGAAAAGCCACAATAAATTCTGCATGCAAGTTTGACTTCCTTGAATAGCTCTTTCTAATTCATTCCTGCATGGTGTGTTGGTTTTACATTTTTGCTTTCACAAGTGAGAATACAATGCTGCCTTGCATTGTTTCCCTGTTGAAATGTTGGTCGTGCTGTGCAATCCATTATTTGCTGCTTATTCAGTTCAAGTAATGAAATTAGTAAGTGATACAGTAGCAGAAAAAGGATACTGCTGTCCTTAAGAGCATTTTAGGAAATTCCTACGTTCTGCCTGTTTTGTCAGTTCCAATACAAGTCTCTCAGGGTGAATGATCAGACAGGAAGCTCTGCATGAAGGACAGCAAAGCAGCCAAATGCCTTGGCAGTTACCACTGGATAACGTGGTGAACTTTTTGATGTGGGGGAGAGGTGATAGCGCATTATTTTTAGTAGCATGAAGCGGGCTTAATGTTTCCATGGCTGTAAGGTCTGAGCACTGCTGCGGTCCTGCCATTCCTTCATGATTTGCTGTTCCTGCTTCCTGTTTCGCATCAGAAATCCCTGGCCTTCATCTGAGGGTGTGGTGAGTCCATTTGGTGGAGAGCTAAACCTCACTGAAGGAGTTGCTACAGAGTCAGGCCTGGTTTAGCACTGACAGAATTGATGGCATGAGAACAGGCAGATAGGGGAAAATAGTACTGCAGCAGATCACCCTGAAATAAATTTCTGTGACTATGTTCACCTGCAAATGGCATTAGAGTAAAATATCCTGCCACAGTGAATTTCTGATTATGGCAGTGAAAAACAATAGAAGATTGTAAGTGTTCCTCTTTGTGTGTTCCACTGTCCAGTATGTCTAGTCTGTCATGCCAGTCTGAGTTTTAAAAATGAGAACAAGAACTTCTTACACCAATTCACAATAGGAAGTATTTGCATATTGTACTTGATATGTCACTTCAGTGTTCAATTTTTATGTTTACATTGGTATTAATGAAATTGTTTTGGATCAGCTGCAAGTGAAAAGTATCTCTATGCATCATTTTTACAGTGGTGGAAACTCTGTAGACTAGTGGTTCATTACCACCAAAGTAGTATCTGTTAAATGGAAATGGTTTTTTGAGACCGTATTTACTACAACATCTTTATGATTTTCAGCTGAATTAAAGTAAATCTAGTTTAAATTTTGTAAAATTTGTCAACTCCTCTGAAATGATTGTCGTAGTACAAAGGAGAAAATTAGAATTGTTCATCAGAATATTGTTCAGGCTGGCAGAGCATTGGAACAGGATGCCCAGAGAGGTTGTTTAGTCTCCTTCTCTGGAAGTATTCAAAACCCACCTGGAACTTGTTTTGGGGTGAGGATTAGATTGTCTCTTGATGTCCCTTCCAAGCACAGTCATTCTGTTATTCATAATGGGAATAATTTTGAAAAGAGATAGAAAAATGTGCTGTTTATATTATGATTATAAATTTGTTTTCAACTTTCCATTTTTAGAAAGTTGACAAATAATGAAATGGTAAGCACAAAATTATGATGATCTGTGCCCTCACGTGTTTCAGATGATTGTTTTACAAATTTGGACATAATGTCATGATCAGCTATAACTATATAAATATGTCTAGTTTTATTAGCTTATAATTTAGGTAGCAGTTTGTAGGGATTCTTTTTCCATCTAGGCTTTTCTTATACTAATGGGAGAAAGAAGGTTCTCCAGCAGTTATTTCTAAGCACCTTAATCCAGATGTTTACTCTGAATCTTCTGGACTTCTAGAACCCAAGGAAATTAGTTAGTTGTGCCTACATACAGTTACTCTTGAATACTGTCTCCTTCCCCCTTTTTCTTCTTCTCCATCACTCTGTGCCTTTGTTTATATAAGGTGTTACAAATGTATAACTTGAGAAACTGTAGATGGATATTTTGGAAAAGACCCTGGGAAACTTAGAAAATAATCTCTTCTCAAAGAGAAACAAAGACACTCTGCCTGCAGCTCACTAGGAACATGCCCTTCCAAGGAGGGATTATGCTTGGATTTGGAGCTCTCATTAGGTTCTGCATGTTTGGGTTTTTTTTTCTGTCTTCCAGAAATGTGCCTATTCTATTAGGTTTTTTGGTAGACATAGTTATGGAAGAAAAAATGGTATTGACCTATTCTGGTAATTTTTGTGGTAAGTGTAACTTCTTAAATTTTCATCCCATTTTTATAATTTGCTTCCTTCAGTCTTGGCTGTTTTCCCAGTGCTTCTTCTAGTCATTTTTTTCTTCTTTTTATTTCTTCTTCCATACTTTTGTTCTTTTTCTGTGGATGATCCTGGGACAGAACATGTAAATTGGGATCTTTATATAAAATCTTGTTAAAGCATTTCTCCACTTATTCAAGAAGCAGATGATCAAGCTGCGATTCTCCTTGTCTGGCCATGTTAATGAAGATGATGACAAATCCTTAATTTCTAGTTACTGCTGAGTTTTGGTTGGTACCTAAGTGAAAGAAACAGTAATTGTTGAATTGTGATTCCTGGAGAGATACAGTGTAAAGAGTAGGAATTTATTACCTTGCACTGTGAACACATTTTAACACTTATCATTAGTCAGACTGTGTCAAGGTCAGATCACTTCATGTATGAGTCACTTCGGAGTTGTTTCTAGAAGGATCTTAGCAGTTGCAAAGATTTTTGTGTGAAACAGTAGTAAAGTAATGAGTAAATATTTCTTTTTTCCAGACATTTAAGGAGTTCTTTATTGCCAGTGTTAGTTTTGAAATCTAGATTTCTAATTATACAAAAGTCTGTCATACAGACATCTGTGGTTTAATGCTGACTGATGATTTACAGTCATCTAGTTGCTCTACATGTTCTATTTAGACATCAGACAAAAAATTCTAACCTGTGGAAAAGTGCCAAGAGTTTTTAGCCTACTATTCAATAGAAAACTTAAGTGTTTCTATTTTTAGACAGTTCAGAAATACCTGAGCTTTCAGTGGGAGGAGTAATATGGTTTCTTTTTCTTTCATAGATTGTTTGTAGACTAAGACTTTAATACAGGAATGTTATATATACCTTTGACAGGATAAACATAAGTGGGCATGATATAAGAGATTGGATCTAATTATGTTAAATAGCTTATATGATTTTGGACTAGGCCATTTGTAAATACTGACTATTAAATTGGAGAGTGGTAAACCATCCTGTAAGGTGATTAGATTAGATCTAAGAAAGTTGCATTGCTTGGAAAATAGTTAATAAGGAAAAGTATTTAAGATTCCATCAAGTAGCATATTGGATTTCTTGTGTGTTGTTGGAAATGGTATGGGTTTTATAAATTTTTTTATCTTATATCTTCTATATTTAAATAAGTATTTTAAAAGCTCTACCTTATTTTCAAACTTACTTTATTAATACGGATAGCTTAATGAAAACAGAACTGCTTTCTATATTTTCAGCATTACCATTATTAGCTAATTTTTAACGTTTTCACAACATCTCTATATGTAGTAAATTATGTTCATCAGTTTGAACTTTTGTTGTCAAGTCAAATGTGTTTTATATTCCAAATCATTTGGAAGTACTGGATAGAAAAACTTCAACACCAGCAAATCTAGCGAAGTCAGAGGTCTCTAGTATTATATCCAGTTCTTTGATACTGCACCTTTTTTTAAATGGATTGCAAGATGTGAGGTTTTCTATTTGACTAAACACAGCTGTAGATACTAAGAATTTCAGCTACTTTATTTATAAATAAATAATTCTAGCCTTTGATAGATACTTTGCTCCAAAATTGTATATTACCTTACAAATCCTTTTTCATGAGAATGAAAAAAATCAAAGCCCCAAAGCCACCATTTGGAGTTGGCTGTCTTATGATCATTTTTAAAGCAGTTTTCATGAAGAGTAATTTTCAGTCATGTAATTGCATGCATTGCTGTGCCCTTATCTTAAAATGTTTGATTCCTTCATTCTCTAGCTTGTGTTCTAGTTTGAAAATGGAACTTTAACTTAGACTACCCTGACTTTCTTGGCAGCTATAGTAAACTATACTGATACATTTGTACTAAAGCAAGCGATTGACACATCAGGAAATGGAACTAGAAGGTGGAGTGGGGATTTGTCAAATGTGCATATGGATACTTGAGTGCCTTGGTGATGGAAGTGGACAATTCCAGTTCCTTGCTCAGCCTTTTGACTGTGGTCTTGTCTGCTGTTCTGAGGCTTCAGTTTCTAATAAGCAGACTTGTAGCTTCTAGGGTCGTAAAGGAAAGTTTCAAAGTTTTAAAATAAAGCTTGCTTACTTAGTTTGTTAGAATTAACAGTCAAAATCATTGCTGTCAACAGACATCAGATGTTTTGAATAATAAAATCTTCACATATTGTGCAGAAAGGCAGTATGTTGGAGTCTAATCACTTGTTTTAACTTGAAAGATAAGTTCTGAGAGACCAAGGGAGCTAAGAGGTGTGTCTGGATTTCTCCTGGTTTAAATCCACTGTAGTATGTATGGTAATACTGTGCTAATCTGATTTGTCAGTTAATGGTATCCTAGCATTTGGAACAGATAGGCTATTGATACAGTGTTGGGAAGAACACTGTTTTTTTCTCAGTGCCTGCAAGAACAAAGCCTGTATTTGCCTTTCAGTAGTTTTTTTTGAAATTACTGGTTAATTTCCAAAGAAAGTGGTTGGGATGTGGAGGGAGACTCCCTTAGTGATCCTTGCGATATCAGCTCCTCTCCTGTTGGATGGTGGAGAACTTTTCAAAGAGTTACTTTGTTATTCATCAGCAAGGAGAGCTTCAGGAAATCTCTTAATAATCCAAAAGTCAATCAGAGTCAAGAAAGATAAACATTAAAAAATCAGGTTTTAAAAATACAACAGGTCATAGAAACACTTGTTTTCTCCTGTGGTAGCAAGGGTACTTTAAATAATAAACCTTAACTTTTTCATTTGTAAAATGTGGTGAGAGTACCCTTCTGTTTTTTTAAATACTCTAAGAGGTAAATCTTTGCTTAACAATAGATATGGGAGAGGTCATTACTGGAATTCTCTTTCTTTTGTAGTAATCTGTAGTTTTAGAGGTGGCTCAAGGAGATAGAAGAATGAGCAAAGTTTTTATTATCCTGTGGGATTAGAGATCGCAGGGGAGACTCTGAAGGTTCTTGGTGTTCATAGAATGTGCTAATAAGTGGTTTCATTGATTTCAGTTTAGAATCAATGCAATTTTTTTTTTTTTGCATAAACTATCAAATAGGAGTCCTGCTCAACTGGACGGCCTTAAAGGAACTCCACCAGTATCAAATGAGAAAATGTCATCCCTTGTTTCCATGTAAATCATTCTGCAGTGCTTGGAATACAAAGTGAAGCATGTCAGACACTAAAGCTGACAAATAGCACAATTTATTCTTATTATGTCATGCTTTATATTTGATATATTTTACAGTATTTAAAAGCAGTCTGTAGAATTTCAACCTACAGATGTTAGTGGTTTTTAATAATACTTTTTTCCCACTACTGTCTTTAGGATTTTTTTAAAAGATCCTATGTGGCTTCAGTAACAAGATCCCATTAAGATTCATAATACTTTGTACATCTGAAGTGTACAGACTCTTCTAAAAATCTTACTCTGGGTTACTTTTAAGAACTTGAAAGATGCATAATTGTGTGCATCCGTGGTTTATGTTTGAAATCTGCAAATTGATTTTTACTAAAAGTCTCAAATTAGTTTGGAAGCTTTAGAAATCTTTGCTAAGGCAACATCTATCATGATGTAGTTGAGATATATTCTCCAACATGCTTTAGTGCTGGTTTTATTTATTTCAGTTTAGTCAGTTTTTTTCAGATGTGAATCACACATAGGCTTTCAGCCGAATATTAAGGTTCAGGGGAATTTAGGAAATTAAATATATAATTCCATGTCATTTAATGTAAAGCACCTGTAACTTAAGACATGACTTCTCTTTCTAGATTCAGCAAACTCTGTCTGATGGAAGTGTGTCTAGTAGAATCATGATGGGAAAAAGAAAATTACTTCTTTTGGTGTTTTCATATCAAATACTTTGGGTTTTTCTTTCTTTTTTAAACAAGCCTTGCTTTTTATTTTCATTTCATTCAGAGAAATGTCCAAGTAGAGTCCTGTTTAATTAAAATAATTTATTAGCGGGGAACCTTAATTGGCATAAGAACAGTAAACTTGTGATGTTTTGGCTTCTTCAAATAGCTTTTATTTCTAGTCAAGCTTATGTAAAGTGTAGAAAAAATATGTTTTTTCTTCAGAATATCAGTCTGTTACTAATCATTAAAAAAATAATTCCAGGAAAAAAAATTAGTTTGATAGTTGTATTTATAGAAAGTAAATGTGTCCATATTGCTCTAAAAGATTAGCATTAATAGCAAATGTTGCCAATCCAGACAAGTAAATATTACTGTTACCAACCCAAACAAGTAAATATTACAGTTAAAAGCATAGAAGTAAGGGTTTAGTGTGGATTCTGGGGGGATTTTTTTTCCCAAATTATCTTATAAGTGCTTCTCTATACAGTTACCTTCTCACTTTACTGTTGTGGCATCCTTAGATGTTGGACTAATTAGACCAGTTCTTTTTCTGGCTTTGACCTTAGGGTTATGTCTATACTCCCTTAACTTTGTCAGGATTCTTTTTGTGTTTCTGGTGATTAAAATTTCTTTTTTCTCAAAAACATGTGCATGGGTTGCATTTATGGCAGTTCTCACAATATCTGTCCTGTCTGCCACATAACCCAGATTTATGAGAGACCAAAAAAGGCACCATCTAGAAAGTGGGGTTTGAGAGTTTTTCCACATTGTTTCTTGGAAAAGGGAGGTTGGTGCATGTGTCTGTGCCTCCATTTGTGTCAGTATTCGTTGATTCAGAAGTATAAATAGATCTGATGAATGATTTAAGTCTCAGTTCTGCTTCCTATGAGAAGTTCTTATTGCAGTGCAAAGCTCTTCTTTTCTCTTGATAGCCGAAGTGCAGCATCTTAGGGGTGCTAGTCAGAGCATGGTTCTCATGTCTTTTTTTTTTTGTAGATGCAAGTTCTGCAAGAGGGAGAAAAATGTATTAAACCCAGAGTATCATCCTGCTTGGAGAGACTCTTGAAACCTGAAGGGTCTGATACAAGTGAAATTGCTTCTCATCTCAGTAGTGATGACCTTACTCCAGAACAGTTCTTTGTTTCATTAATCTATCCACACTTGCTTTCGGAAGTATAGGAAACTACTTCCAAAACTGCTTCTGTAAACTCCCCACCAACTTTATACAATATTTTTTCTGTGTTGCCTGGTTTAAAATACATTCCTTTCAGCAAAGCAACTGGTATTTCTGAATCCTTGCTGAGTCTTGCAGCCTTCTCTTTAAGATGTTTTGGGAGAAGAATTCGTAAAATTGTATATGAACCAGTCTGTCACTTAGGTCTCTGTAGTTAACATCCAGCGCTCACACCCAACAGTTTTAGGTTTTGATTTACACAAAAACTTCTGTTGTGTTATTTGCTGGCTATCTTTAGATAAACTAGTTGGGTTTTTTTATTCTTGAGACACCCCTTCCTCTCCCCAGTAAGACTGTAACATGTTGTCTCTTAGACAGTTGAAATAGGAGCTTCCAAAAGGCTTAAAACTGGGGGTACAGTTGATAATAATGGTGACTTGAACCTTTTTACTGAATTATTTCATAATCAAAACCAAAGCAAAACCAATTTTTTGTCGTTCTCTGGTGGCTCATGGGGTAGACAAAAAAGCAAAGGAAGAAACTTATTGCAATCCAAAATATGAAGCCATATAGAGATTTCAGATGCTGCCCAGATGGGCTAATGAACTGTTTTCAAATGGCAAAGCAAGATAAAGAAGCATTGGGGTACAGAAAGGCAAAGAAGCTTCTCTCTATTTGTAAACTGCCTAATGCAAGTGGATAGTACAGTCTTAAACCTGAAAAGAATTGCCAGAAACCTCAAGATGAAAGTTATTATTTTATCCTTTCTAAAGGATTAGT
Organism: Chloebia gouldiae; assembly: GCA_003676055.1. NCBI lineage: Eukaryota > Metazoa > Chordata > Aves > Passeriformes > Passeridae > Chloebia > Chloebia gouldiae. The sequence continues at coordinate 4,233,953 of QUSF01000038.1, forward strand.
AATAACACCAAGCAATAGTTCTTATTTAAGTGGAGATGACTGATATTTCTGTCATTGAAATATGATGTTGAACTGTTCTTGGGGTGGGATGGGAGTGGCACTCATTTCTCTGTAGAATTTGTGTGCAGTATTTGGGACCATACTGCATTTAATATACATAGGTGGTGTCTCACATGTAATACAGTAATACATTTACACTGTATGTGCAGTGTAAGATGCATTGAATGTTCTACAGGCATATGATGACCTTATCTAGTACACCAGTAGACACCTAATTAAAAATTACTAGAGTTGGCTAGTATAATATATGGGCAGGCATAATTAATGCATCAGTATGGTTTTATGTCAAATGCTTCTTACATCTCAGATTAAAGTACATTGTTAGATTGTTTGTATTTGTTGTTTGGTACTAGTCCTGAGTTCACCAGCATCCATCCTTATAAACCACTGAATGAATTGCATGTAGAGGTCAGATGAAGCAATATATGAGGGGGTTTTTTAGATTGTTTTGTTTGGGTTTGTGGGTTTTTGTTGGGTTTTTTTTTGTTTGGTTTTTTGTTGGTTTTTTTTTGTTTGGTTGGTTGGTTTTGTTTTTTTTTTGTGGTGGTGTTGGTTGTTTCATTGTTGTTGTTTTGTTGTGGGTTTTTTTGGTTGGGATTTTTTGGTTTGGTTTTTGGTTTGGTTTTTTTTTTTTTAATTGGTAGAAATTGTAGACTGCTTCACTAATTGGGCCAGATGGCTCTAACTGCTTTGTTAGATGAGTCAGCCTACTTCTTAATGATTATTTTTAACAGTATGGCTGCATTAGAAATGTTTTGTGATGAAATTGTCTTTGGGTTTCTTGTTTGCCATTGCATATAGGATTTTATAACTAAATCCGTTCTCAAAACAAATATGCAGTTGGTTTAGAATATCTCAGTAATTTTTTAAGTGAAAGCTTAACTTCTCAAATGCTATGAATTAAACGAATACAGAATTTAAAGTCATGCTTTGAAAAAAACAAGTATGAGATGTTAGCTAGTCACTTCAGATTAAAAGAGAACTCAGATGATATGTTTTGAAATTAAATGCATTACTTGATCTTTTAACATTTTAAAAGTTGGCCTCCCTTTTGATTAACTTTCTAAGAATGTGTCTTACTTTTGCATATTTAAATTTTAACTAGCTTTGGTAAGTTTTCATGTGGGGAAAGGAAGAAAAAGTTCAATGTTTATTATGGGTGTTCCTGCTCCAAAAGAAATGGTGGTATGACCAAAACAGACTAAAATTAATTTTTTGGAGCACAGACCACCATCTTCATTTGCTGTAGAATGAGTTAAGCCGAGGTTTAGGCTTTTCCAATACACTGTTAGTCCAGAAACGGAAAATGTTTATTCTCTTCAGCATTGAGCTGCTGTTTTCATTTCAGTGAAAAAGGGAACAGCTAGGGCGAAAGAGCGAGGGTGCAGTCTTAAGTTTCCTTCGCTTTACTCGATTAAAAATGACAGCGGAGGTGAAAAGCTTTGCTACGAAATCCGCACGTCCCCTTCTCAAAATAAATAACGCTGTAAAAGGGCCTGGTGGCTTTTTAAAAACGGGGACATTCTCATGAGAGGCAGGCAGCGGGCTCTTGCACATGGAGTATAATGACATAGTAGCATTTTACGTAGTTCCTTGAGCTGTAGTTTAGGCTATTACATGCGGTATATAATAGCAATAACAGGATTCATTAATTTCATTTGAGAGGTGACTAAGTACCTTCAGTAGTCTACATGCTGAAGTTAGTGGTTCGGTTGTCTCCTTCGCTGTCATTCCGCTGGCTTTTTGCCTTCCTTGGTGTTTGTTCTGCATGGCTTAGTGGATAGGAGATGCTTTGTCTTCGCAGTCTTGGAGCCTGTCTTGTAAAAAGCCGTAATGTGAGAGCGCATCCCTTCCTGTGCACAAAGGTGCTGCTGCTGCTCTCTGCCAGAGCACAGCCATTTTAATCTGAATGGGGAATCTGTCTGGGGACTCGGTACAGTAATTAGCAGTCTCTTCAGAGTGTCAGAGCAGAATTACCATTGTAATGGTTTAGCAGGAGGATAAAAGGATTGAATTTGAGTCTGCCTTCCTGCCAAACTAAATGAGTTGCCATGGGAATTTTCAAATATAAGAGGCGTTTACTTAAAGCAATTTGGTGAGTTTGAATAAACTCATAAATTACGGGGTTTAGAGGAGAGATCCCTGCTTTCTCTGGCATGGTCTGAACAGCAAAGAAGGCTGTTGGAAAGCTGCTTACATTCTTAATGAGAATAAGTTGATCCATGCTCCCTTGCAGACTATCAGCTTATTGAGGCTAAACTGTTTCTGCTAAATACAGTACAGTAAGCACATTTTGAGAGACATAGTTTGCAACAAATCCCCGAAGTAAAAAACATCTGATTGCTCTAAACATAAATTGAATTTCCTTTGCTAGATTAGATCTATTTTCAAGTAATGCTATTAAAAATTGTTCTCTATTGTTTCAATAAGCATTAACCTACTATTGATTTCAGCTTTCCTCTGTGAATGTAATATTTATTACAACACTTGTCAGATCTACTGAAAGGGCACGGAGGGCATTGAGGTTTCTTTCGAAAATAAATAAGGTCCTATGGCACTTCAAACTGTTTTTTCATCTCGGGTCACATGTAAATGTTTTCCCGGCTCAGGCCTGCCTGCCTTCTCTCTAAAGGGAGTTGGGCTTTGACCCCCCTGACTTCTTTGTCAGCACCGATGCTATTGAAATGTGAGAAGATGGACTTGGTGCTTTCACAAGTGCCTCAAGTGATGAACATCACTTATGCTTGTTTAACCTTCAGCTGTGCTCCAGAAGTCAGCTGTAGTAGGCTGGGGAAGAACTGATGGCCGGCGTTCAGCGCTTTGGAAGCATGTGTTAATGTTCTCCCAGCCACTTAGATGGGTGACTTGAAGAAATACGAAGATTACGAAGTGCTTGAGTACTTTGGTGCTAGCTTTAAAGGTGTATACTCAAGGACATGTCATACTTGAAGCAGTATGCAGTGTTTTTCGCAAAATAATTGCTATCAGATATATAGCTGGAGACTTAAATGTTGCCTTGTGATCCTTTCTAGTACATATCTCAAATCTTTATCTATCATAAGTATTGGGATACGGAAGTGGAACTAATTAAAAAGAGAGCAGTACTGCCGGAATGGCAGTAATTTAACTTTCCTTTAAAGCCATTTAAAGCCATAAAAATACGTTTTGAACTCCTTGATATAATCTTACATCACTAGCAGGAATCCTGTAAATTAGCAAAGGAAAAGAGTAAATTTGTACTGGTGATTCAGTGGTTGAACAGCTGCTAAGTTCTGACAAATTCCTGAACTGTTACTAATGATGCAGCTGAAGCTGTTTGGTAGCCTCGGGGTACTATTTCTGTGAAACTAGAACTATCTCGGAAGAAATTAGAAGAGAAAAAGAGCAGCATTTATTCTTACTAATAGTCAAAATTTTAACTGTTCATTAAAAGTTACTTTGAGAAATACTGTCAGAGAATTGATTCCATCAGACTTTGATTCCCACCCCCATAATTTCTTACTTGTTAGATGAGTTACTGGAGGGCAATATTTATTTATTTATTTATTTATTTATTTATTTATTTATAAATATAATAACATATTTATAAATATTTACAATAAAAATATTTTCTAAGTGTTTGTGAAGTGGCTTGAGAAACTGAAACTATGAAAACTTCTACACTCTATTATAAGAGGGTTGCTAAATGACTAGAGGACATCATCAACATTAAAAATATATATATAGAAATGGCAGTGCTACAGAGGACTCTTTGGGGTACTGGGCTGAACTGAGTGCATCACTTAGGTCCTCAGTTCCAATACCTTATAGCACCTGTGCAAATCGATGCTATTTATATAAATCAAGTAGTTAAAAAAGCAGAAAAAAATATGTATTGGTATTACAGTTTTCAGATTTCACACTCTGGATTTTTTTCTGCATTTTAGAATTTTAATTCCACAGGTTGTGGGGCTTGATTTGGACCTATATTATATCACATTTTGTGTGTTTTTCCTCTTCTCTCTGCTTGACTTGCAAAACTGAGATGAAAATAAGTGGCAGTGGGAGTGCAGGAAAAACTTAAACTTAAGTGGGATTTTTTGGCTAGGTCAGATGTTGAGATAGGGATAGTTAAATATTACAGATAACTTAATCTAGGCTGCACAGTATAAACGTAGTTCTGCAATACCTATGGAAGAGGTGGGAATTGGTGCCTAGTAGTTCACTTAATTTTTTCATAATGAAGGATTTTCATAACCTAAAACATACTGATCAGTCACACCAGAAATATCCTCCTCGCGAGTTCATGAAAACATACATCAGGCAAGTTACTTGATAGAAGATGGATGTTTCGTTTGAAGGATATTGGCTTTTATCTCATGAGCAGTGTAGGAGAAACCTTATGATTTTACCATCTAAAAGTATGTTATACAGAAAAAAAGTCTGGTTTTCGGTAAAACTGAGATGGGCCTGCTTAGATCTGAATCTTATTTCAACTAAAGTATGTTCTCATGACTTGTGATGAGCCTGTTGTTTCATAATGAAAGCAAAAGTCCCCTTTCTGCTTCAGTCCTGAATGAAGCTGCAGGCTAATTAATTTGTGGATGGATATCATAAAAAAAACACCTACCAGATTTTTCTGTGAGCTGACTTTGTTTTCTAAGTGCTAGAAAAGTAACTGACAAATTTTCTGGGCTTTTTGGAGAGGTATATCACCTTGTTGAATGTCTCACCCAGCACCAGAGAACACAGAGGAAGTGTCAGGGATATGCACACAGAAAAGGTGGGAATACTGTAATGGGGAAGAAGTGGGAAGCTATGCAAAGTACTTGTTCTCTGTGTTTAATTTACTATATTTTGAGGGTTCTTGGCTCCTGCTGGTCTAGGAATCCAGAGAATCAAAGAATGCTGCTAGACCAGTAGGGATAGCAGCTGTTTCTTCTCTGGGCACTCCCTCTTTTCTTATAACCTCTCTTGCAAGTATTTTTATCCAGTCTTCATTTAATTCTGCTTCTGCTGGGGCATTGCTACTTTTGCCTTTGATCTTCAGATTCCAACAGTTTGTTTCCTTCTGCAATTTTTTCACTTACTAACTTGTAAACTTTTGACAGCAGGTTCTTTGCATGTATATTGTAGGTATCTGAACTCTAGGTTGGAGGTGTTTATATACTGTTATGCTAAAATTAACATTGCATGCAGAGATATGAAAACAAAATGCATAATCTAAATTGTACAATTCTTGGCTAAAGAAAATCAGCAGGTCTCAGGGTAGTTCTATAGAAGAATGTAATACACAAAAAGGAAAAAAATATCAATAAGGAAATTGATTTTTGTATAGACCTCACACTGTCAAACCAAGCGTTATTTTCAGGTTTTTTTTTTTTAATGGAGCTCTGTAAGCACTGTTTGCACTATTTAACTGCTATGGATTTAAAGTTGCTAGTATAAGGTGTAAGAATTATCAGTTTAAGATGGTGATTTTTTAGAGTTTTGAAATTAGTTTTTGTCAGTGCTTTTAGAAGATGGCCTGTGTTATAAATGAAAATTTGTCCAGCCAAATTAAAAATGAAAAACATAAAATATTTATTTTGCGATCAAATTCTATCTAGCCAGCCACAAGGAAAGAACAGAGCTGAGTCCGGGGTCGGCCCCGGGTGTGCAACAAAGAGGTCAGCCTCAGCAGAGGTTTTCCTCTATGCCCACACACCTCCATCCTGGCACGAGCAGTTTTTATAGGGAAAATTCTGCCCGAGGCCAAGATTTCAGGTATCTGCCAGAAGATTTCCATGATAGCCATCTCAGGTTGTTTATGCGGTGATCAGCACCGGTTCCCATATCTCTTCAGACATGGCCCATCTCCTGGCTGGGTTGTAATATACATCAGGTCTCATCTGCGAGGGTGGGGAGGCTTCTAATACAAACGAGCATAATCTAACAAGTATCCAATATTACATATTTCATACAAGGAATGGCGTGAATTATGTGTACTACACATAACACCTGCGAATACCAAAGAAGTTCAAATATCTCTGTAAAATACGAATGTGTGTACTTAGAGTAGTAGGTAAATGATTGAGATTGTAGCCATTGCTCCGGGTGAACAAATCTACAAATTGAGGAGTAGACTTCTCATAGGTTTAAGGTGTAACCTAAGGAGTGTGATCAGTACAGTTGGCCAAGAAAAGCTGTAATAGTATTTCTCCACTGAAAGTTGGCATCGAGAATGATTGTAAGTGAAGAAATGGGCAAAAACTATAAAAAAAATTGTAGGAGAATGAGGAATAAGAAAAATTAAATGGAATATTTTAATATGAAAAAAATATTATCTTAGTGGTCAGGTGATGGTTTCCAGTTAGAAAAGAATATTAAACTGCTGGGCTTCAGAATTAGCAAGACTAAGACTCCCAGTTCCATGTGGAACTGAATCAATTGACATACTGAGATATCAACTCCCATCAGTCTCTCCTCCTTTACTGGTGAGTCTGCAGTGAGGTCCTTCAGTTTTGTAACCTGGTGGAAAAATACACAGCTTAAAAAAAAAAGAATGTTACCAGATGAGCAGGTTGGCATGGTTCAGTCCTGGATCCAGTGATGGATACAAGAGAGCAGCAGTAAGGAAAGAGAAGGACTGTGACCACCACTACCTAAATTGGCTTAAAGTACCAGAGGGGTGCCAGGCTTTGAGAGGCTTTTTACATCTTGAAAAATAATTTTTGACTCCTTTGACAGCAATGTAAAACCTCAGCCTAACCATCCTGAACTAATTTGTAGCCTGGGAAAAAGTCTTAAGGATGGCATTTTAATTTTTTACGTTCTGTAATCGACTGCTGTATTTGCTAGGTAAACTTGTCTGAACTTGTTTCCTCTGAAATTGTTCTCCCTAAGTTTTCCGTGTGATTGATTCCCATTCCATCCTTTGTTTTTCAAAGTCTTATCTTTCTGAACTCACTCATGCACAGATGCACAGCAACTTAATTGTAGACATTCTGGAAACAAAATACCAATAATTTTTCCATTCATTTCACTCACTTCAGAATTATACGCCTTGCTTTTCACACCTTTTGTACCTTTGTTTTCCTTATTGCCTTTGGCTTAAGGAAAAGAATTTCATTTGTCTCTTCTCATTAATGTTGAGTGAATGAATATTCTTCAGTTACTCTGAGTCTCCAGAAATTTTCATTATTTTTAGGTTTACTTCTTAATTTTTCAGCTACATCATGTAACTGAAAGCTTAAAATACACTTTTTCTGGTTTGGGTTATGGATTTTTTTTCCTATGTATTAGTTTTTACACACATTAAGGGTGGTTTTTACTGCAAAGTGCTATGTATAAGAATATAGTCCATAAAATTAGAGACTGTGTGAATTTAGGTATTATTTTGAAATATTCATGAGATTCTGAGGCTTAGGAGATTAAGAGGCACTAATGTGATTTGTCTTGTAGTAGAAAATGTATTTTAAGCTGCTTTTGCTTATGGTTGTGCACCTTGTCTACTACAACACAGAAGTATAATTCTGCAGTCTCTGAAAGCCAATTTAATTCTACATATTTCTAACATCTAAGTCTAAATTTGTTTCTCCTAAAAATTGGATTAGAGCAATAAATGTTTAGAGAACCAGAGTGTCTGAACTATATTCAAACAGAAAGATGTGCAAAATTGAGTCAGAAATCTTGAAATGGGACAGTGTTACTTGTTTAATGGGACTCAAGGATCATTCAGAAAGGTGAAAGTCTCACACGGAGTGAAGGGCACTGGTAGGGAGAAATGTAGGAAGAAATGAAGTTACCACTGGAACAGCTTGGTGTTATTAGGGTGGATTAATATTTTTAATACAAACATTGCTTGTTCTCTACAAAGGTCCTACAATATGCATCTGGCATTTAAGGTTAGTTAGAAGCTACAGGGGAGAGTAGCTGCACAGAAATACTGCAGGAGTATCCTGTCAAGAGTGGTTTCCTGAGCATGACATGACAGCATTGGTCTAGGATAGTTCAGTGACTGCAGTTTGTTTCAGCTGCTTAAAAAATGAAAAAGGGAAACCATTAAATGAAGTTTTGGTGTAATATCCAGAGTCTGTAGCAAGTTGTTCAGGTGCAACATTATAAAACAGGCAGTGATCAGCAACAAAAGAGAAACACAGAGGTCCTGAATATTTCTGTCCCAGTATAGGCTTTAAATTGCAGTGAAATTTGATCAAATTTATATCGTGAGTCCTGCTAAATGACTACTTTAGTGTCTGTGTCTGCTGAGGAGGCAGATTTTTAAATTAGTTTGTAGAACAGCAGGGAAGAATGGTCAAATTAATTATTTAAGATTGGTCTGATACATATGTCTCTCATTCTAGGACAGCAGATTACACTTAAAAAACTTAATTGTCTTATCATATAGGCTCAATTATTATATAGAAAAAATTATAATAGTTTATTCTGGTAATGTAGGATTTTAGAAAAAAAAGAGATGACAAAATTCTGGTCAGTAATTTATTCGGGGATTTTCCAAATAGGTTAGCCAGTACTTTATTTTGGCACGTCTCTAGTCAGGTACCCCATGATCTCAGTACCTTCTGAACAGAAGATGATGTTTGCTATACCACGGTCTCATTTCTATATGTGAGCTGTCATTACCTATGCTTGCTTGTGAGAGAGTTCTGAAACATGACTCACATAGAAAATTGGTGGAATTTGTTACTTATGCATGGCATCTGAATAGTTTTGGGCAAGGGGAAAAAAATGTGTAGGTTTTACTGTAGATTCCAGAAAATACTTTTTATGAAAAACATGTTTTTATTTAGTGGGGAGGGAAGGGAAGTGGGGGCAGGAAGGGGGTGGGGATCTGTTGGTTTGGGGTCTTTTTTTGTTGTTCTTTGGGGTTTTTTGTTTGGTTGGCTTTCTTTAACAAATTTTAGCAAAGTTGTTTAACTATGTTATAAACATAATTTGGTGAAATACAAATTCCTTCTGCAAATTGGGGGATAACAGAAAGGTATTTTTATTGCAATTTGGTATCTTTTATCAGAATGTAAAAGGTATTTTTTCTGAAGCATAGGAATACTTCCAAAACTAAATTTTTGTTACTGCTAAAGTACCCTATTTTTAGTAAAAGTGTTTGTAATCTGGTCTTAAAACCTAGCGGAATAAAAATCTCATACACAAAGTGGAATATCGTAAGAAATTGACTTCATATTAATAAATTATGAAAAATAGGTGGTTCTTATTTGTCAAAGTCTGGATGAGAAATACTGATCTTAACGTACATGATTAATTCCCAAAGCCCAAAAGGTGAATATCTTCAAAAATGAAGTTGGTTTAATTTTCTTTGACGCTTACTCCAGCTTCAGAGCTTCAGGTTCCTTTTTTTTTTTTTTCCCCCCAAGAACTGTGATGAATAATTTTAAAAAGACTTGTGTATGTTTGAATTATTCTGGTGATTGCACTGGAAAATTATATGAACCACATTTTTAAAAAAAGTCAAATTATCATCACTTCTGTTATTCTGGAGTAAGTACACTCCAGAAACTGCAGTATGCTGCATGATTGTCATGATTTACTGAGAATCCACTAATCTTTTGTCACTGAAGCTGCTAAGATTAAAGGAATTGATTAAAAAAATAAAAATCTGTTGTAGGTATATTTTTACGTAACATTTACAGGTGTCAGAAGTATTTTTGTGAATTCAGGCTATCTTAAAAGGCTTTAAAAAATTTCTTTAATGCTAAATTTGTGTTGCATAGAAACAAAATAATGATACAAACTGATAAGTGGAACTTCCGTGCTCAGCTCCTGAATGACGGCACAAATAAATTTTCAGGGCTGTGGGGAGTCAAAAAGCTGTCTCTTGTCAGTTTGTGATCAAAGCTGTGCTCTGCTGCCTGATGCTCTGAAGTGATGGGCACCTGGCAGAGCACACACCTGTGGCTGCTGCGCGCAGCTCAGGCTCCTCAGGCAGTCTGCAGCAGCCAGAATGGGGCAGGGAAGGTCGCTGGCCATCCGTGCCCTGCGGTGGCCACAGGGTAGGGCTGTGTCTGAAGGAGGAGGGAATGTGGAGCATGGTCAGGTGTGCCCAGCAGTGGTGGGGCTCCCTGAGGGAGAGGTGCTCCTCAAAGGCCCTTTGTGCCCGTCCCTGCCAGGCAGCGCTGGTTCTCACTGCTCTCTGTGGAGAACAAGGGTTGGCCGATGTCTAAAAGCCGAAAAGAAGGCTCAGTAAAGAGCAGAGAAAGGAGAAAGCCCTGTCCTTAGCAACACGCTGCCTCGAGCAGCCCAAGCCTTCAGACAGAAGGTTGTATGATTGACATATTTGTCCCCTAAAGAGAAAGCACACAATTAGTTTTTTTCACTTCTCTGTATTTTTAAGCTGTGTGAAAAGTTGGTTTTAGGAGCCATGCAAGAGGAGACTGGCCAGTTGAAATCACCTCCTTCTTATGGACTTCATCAGCTCTGAGAGTTCAAGAACTGGAAAGGCATTTGTGATGTTTCTGGAAGAGCTAACTAGGATTTTTAAACAGAATTTAAACACTGCTATTGGAGTATCAGTAAAGTGCATATGAGATGCTCATGTGGTGTTAGATTCAACACAGCTATGGGTTGCTTGTAGGCATGTAAACATTTGGAAATAATTGTGACCTTTTAATTAATGCTCATTCACTTTTTAGCAGCTGTTGAAAATTACCGCAAGTATATATTCAGTATGTATCTCCTTTTAAGCTTCCAAGATGCTGTTTCATTAGTTGGATTAGAAACGTAAAACTTAAATTGAAATTTGGGGCATCTTAGGTTTAAAACAATACTGTTTCTCTAGATGGTAGGTTTATGTAAAGTTCAGAATGATACAGTCATTACATGCCTCAACCTTAGAGGTTGTGTGTGTGCAGAAAACAGTCATTTTGAAAATAAAGCTATTAATGCAAGTATTTTGCAAAAGGGAGTGTAGGTGAAATGCGGGAACAAAATTTTTATATCACATTTAGCTGTCAGGATTTCTGTTGAAAATAAGAGTAGAGCAGTAAGTGTGACAGTTGAAGAAGCTATTGGAAGACCACTGCTCCCTGAATACTAACACTTTACAGCTGGAAAAGCCTAAACGTTCATGGGTTTAGTCCATATTGTAATAATGTAGTTTATTTTAATTAGTCAGCATTACATTTTCAGGGCATATCCTGCTGAAGATAAAAATGTCTTAGAAGTTACTACTGCAGCTTGAATTTCCATGTGTAGTGTACAGCCCTGAATCCTGTGTTTAATGAAACACATGAGAGAAGATACTCTTGACATTTCGACATCTGCTAATTTACAGCAATTTTCTTTGTGCTACCTGTCACCAGCAGTTAGTTTTCTTCTGTTGCGCTTACGAGAGAGACTCCTCACATTCTTTGTTGGTTACTAAATTTGATATGAAATGTCATTTTTCTTTCTTTTTTTTTTTTATTATTTCTGGGTGGGAACAGATTCAGAACATACTGGACATGTTTTCCATATGAAAACATGCAGTCATATCTCAAGTGCCATTTCGAAAATGAGAGGATTTGTTTATGTAGTAAACCATTAGCATAGCTTGAAATAAAACTTTGTAGCATTGGGATCTCTTGAATTTGCAACAAAAAAATAGTTTTAAAACCCTTATATGGGGGTCTCCACTCCCATCTTGCCCCCCATGTACCCATCCACTTCAATATTTGAGTTAGGTGTCTTTGCAGTTCAGGGGAATTTACAGCTATTTCAAGTGTATAAACTCAAACTTTGAATGGAGACCTCCTAGGATGACAGAGGGAAAATAAATGTTACAGGTCAGGCTACACTTAACTGTAAATGTATTGATATATTTCTATCAGCTGCCTCTAATTTGTGCCTGTTAAAACAACCACCTTGATCATAGGTCGTTTTGTAGCATATATTAGTTAAATTGTTTTTATAATTTACTGAAAACTCAATATGGGTTAATGAATTTGTCCTGATAAAAATGGAATGTGTCAACACTGTCTGAGTGTTCTGGCACTGTTCAGTCTGTTCTAAAGGCTACAGCTGGAATAAAGACCTCAATAATACAGGTCATGTTTGCATTCTGCTCTTCAGATTCCTAGGATGCTGATGGAACTCAGGATGTTGCTGGTAGAGCCATATGTGGGAAATTTGTTCAAGAGGCTTGCCTGGTACTATCTAATTCGCTGTGCTTATAGTTCAACTGCTGTTTTCAGAATTGAACTAACCAGTGAGGAGGAATTAATGTCTAGCATTCCAAAACTAGAAATATCAACAGTAAAGTGTTCAACAGTAAACATTTTTAAGCTGGGCTTGCACATTTCTAAAAATAGGTCTAATGCTTTAGATTGCATAGATGCCTTCAGATTGATAGGTATTTCATTTGAATCTTAATACAAATACCAGCAGATGTCTATGCTAGCAAATAAATCTGAATGCATCTCAGTATTATTCTACCTTTTAAAAACATTTTCGAATGTACTGTACATTTTTTTCCTTTAGAATTTTTTGGTGTTTAGTGTGTATATGTGTGTCATGAAAGATGCATTCCTGTTACGGAGTTTATTAATTGCTGAAGCTCTCCAGTGTGGTGTATAGAGACTCTTATCAGAGATTTTATTGAAAACAGTAAAACAGACGTGCAAGGAAAATAGGAATGATAATTTAAAAAAACCCTGCAAAGCAAAAAATCGAGTTCTGAAATTAAGTATTGTTGAGGGCCTGATTTAACCTATCCAAGGGATATTTTCTTTTTTTTTCCTTCAAAGCCCAGACCCCTGTGATTTAAATATGAGCCCATCATGTCACATCTGTCCTAAAGAAATGTTGACCTGTTAAGGTCAAGCAAAATTCTCCCCACCCCAGTGTGCTACCAAGTAGTACCTAGGGGAATATATGGTGAAGCAAACTTGTAAGTTCCACTGATGCTGTATTTCAGTCTGGCTTGTAAAACATGCTGTCTGTCAATTTTCTGGACCTTATCTGTATTTTCTTTGTGCAGAAATGGAAAATGAGGGAGGGAGGGCATCAGGACTCTAAAAGTATTACTGGTAAGCCAAGTATCATGATTAAACAGGGATATGTCAGATAAAGTGATGGGAAGTGTAAAAAGATAGGCTGTCTTTTCCTCCTAGTGTATCTTTAACATTATGACCAATGAATTTGTCAAGTGAAACAGCACAAGTCTTCTTTGCATATCATTTGAACTGAGAGCTTACTTTCAAGAAGATAAGCAGACTGTGTTGCCCAGAAGAAATAATGATGTTAATTTATCTCTGCCTGTCCTCATAGCCATAGCAGTGTGTGTCAGTGTTGAAAAAAAGAGAGAAATAACTGAGCTATAGTTTTACCACCTGTTCAGTGCCATAGGATTGTTGACATACAGGACTCTGAGAAATATGGCTGGTCTGGAAGTCTTTGTTGTTAAAACATTTGGGAAAGTTTCCTCTAATGCAAGAATAGCTGCCAAACTGTGACAGAAAAGACCTCTTTGACCAATTCCCCTCAAAACAAACAAAGCTATGGTGTAGGATTTCTGCTCCATCACCCTCAGAAGTGTATAATGAAGGATGAGAAAGTCTGCTGCGTATGTTTACTAGCAGCTTCTAGCTATCAGTATTTACATTCTGGGCATGGGAAACTTGAAGGTCTCTGCCAGATTTTTTTGAGGGAAAGGGAGGATGAGATGTTTTCTTTAATACTGAGTAACAGAGTGATTTACCAGAACCAAAAGCCTTTACAAAAGTAAAATCTAATCTCTTGCACTAGTTAATTGATTAATAGTTGAGGTACTCCCATTCAGAGTCTTACAAAAAAGCTCTTTTCTTTGTCTTTCACATGTAGTTAGTTACCTGTACTCTTGTCTAGGATATTGTTGCTATGGATACATCACTTTCAACAACTTAGATACGAAAAAAAAAATCTTCCAAACATGGTTTTTAAGCATATATACTTCAGCTTCAAAAATTCCAATGTGTTTTAGCATTTTTAATATATTTTACAATATATTGATGCCTGAGATCTGTTTTTTAGTTTAATCATGTATGTCTAAGAACTTTTAGTATAATGTTTATAAGGTTTTTTTGTTTAAAAATTATGAATGGAAGGCTTTGTCCCTGAATGGAGACATTCATGTGTAAAGACTGACTGGAGCATGGTATGTTAGGAATACTTACTGATCTACAAGGGAATTGCAGTGGAAGATTTTTCTTTGTCAGGGAGATAAAAGCATTCTAGAGCCTGAGAATCCAGCCTGTGTCACAGTGCAAGCCTCCAAGCTGCAGCTGTTGGGCTGTAGAGCAGCTGGAGACTTCGGGAATGCAGGGTGACAGACCCCTGAGGAGCAGCACTGCCTCCTGGATAAGTAGGATAAGATCAATGACAGTAAAATATTTCAGTGATGCTATTGCGTTTTACCAAAATTCCTACTAAATTAATAAACAGTAGGTGGCTTATACTATGCAGATATACTATCCAGTCTAAAGAATAATAAATCTTCATATTTAATGGGTGTATTTCCAGGTGGTAGGAAAGTTATGTTTATTTTATGTGGCAGTTTTAAATTACTTTTCTATTTGAGGAACAGTTTTAAGTATTTATTCTTGTTCATTAGTATAGTGTTCTTCCATAACTGCTAAGTCCTCTGCCTTTCTTGTTGGAGTGCACATAAAATTATTTATTGCCTCACCTGCATTCTGAAAAATATAGTGTGTTCTTAAAAGAATTCTCTCTACTTGAAGCAAATGTGTAGAAGTGCATGGACTTGGACAAAATGTGTGGTAGCTGGAGGAGTTCTTTCCAAGGGTGGCAGGAAAACTGTTGGTGGGAGCTGCTGTTGAACCAGCAGTGGTGTGGAGCAGGCAGGGAGGCAGTTCTGCAGGAGAGGCTACTGAGGTGCTTGGGAGGCAAGTGCTCTTTGGTGCTGTCATGGTGCTGAGGCCCCTGGTCATTCTTTCCATGAGCCTGGTGGGACAGGCCTGCTGCAGTTGGCAGGGGAAGATGAGGACTAGTTTTTGGCCCTTGTGCTCCAGGCTGATCTGGCCATCGTTTTGCTTTGCCACCACTTTGTCTTCCAACTTGCTGCTCCTGCTCTGAGCCTGAAAGGACAGCCCTGGAACAGCTTATTAAGAAGTGGTCCCCAAAGCCAGACTTTGCAGACTTTGCTGCATTTTGTCCCAAATAATAAAATTGTCTGCTGCCTTTCCTAGGGCTGGACTAACTTCACTTAATTCAGAGAATATGACAGGATTGCAAAAACGTCGTCTGAAATGCGTGACATTTGGAAGCTGGACTGTCAATGAAAGTCACTGGCATCACCTAAATATGAGGATCTATTTGTTAGGAATGTAGGGGCAGGAAGTATCTGTTATATTTTCCTAAGCAGTTACTTTAAAAGAAAATGGAGCATTATTTGGGGGAAGGCACGTATGTTTGCAGAGATGTGTTGAAAGCCTTTCCTTCCAGCTCTAGTAATAATGAAAATCAGAGAGAGCATTTTGAGACTTACATGCATGAGACTGTAAGGCTCAAGAAGCTCTGTTAGAAAAAGGTACCTCAGCTATGACACAAGTGAGTGGATTCTTTGATTTCTGAATTACCTGAGCTGCAGTGATGCTCCTTTTGGGCCTGACAGCAGTATGGCAGGGCAGTGTGGCCACTGGCTGTCTCTATAGGTCTAGTTTATGGATCTCTTCTCTATCCTAAACACTGCTACTTGATCCTTCTTTAAAATACTATCTTTCTTTCATTCTCTGCTGTAATTTGTTACAGACTTCTCAGAATTGACAGAATCTTAACAGTCTACCTTTCACCTCTGAAAACTGTTGTCATCTGCCGAAGTCCTTCACTGACATTGCACAATGAAGGCATTTACCTTTAGAGTCTGCATGCCTGTCTATCTTCCACCTGGATAACAAATGTGCCTAGTGTATGCATGTTTTGTATATAAATAAGAAGGTAAAGTGTATGATACTCCTCAGGGTGCTATATGCACATGAGAATCAGGCATTTCAGGACCTAAAAATAGAGGATTTTCTGGAGGTCTTGGGATATCTGAGGTTGAAGTATAGCTTGGACATTGATAATGAAAATAATTCATTGGAGTGCATTCTCTAAGTTCCCCATTTCGGGACATGAAACATGCTCTTAGTAATATCAGTTATATAATAAATTGCATTCTTTTTTGTGGAACTCTTGGTATTGTCCAAAGTAGGGAAGACAATTGCAGTTTTAACTGGGCATTTGTATGGTCAGCGCTGTCTTTTTAGTTCTAAATCGTGTTTTTTAGGAAGCGTTTCCCAGAGACTTCATGTAGGTGGCACTTGTGTTTTGAGCCTTGCAACTCTAATCCTACACTAACAAAGATTAGAAAGCAAGTTACTTAAAATGATAGTCCTCACTGGCATTTGGTCTCCTTTAGGTCTATTTATTGCTAGCCCAGGTAGAGCTGAGCTACTGTGAGGGGTTACAGGCTTTGTGTTCACAGAATAGCACCCAGTGGTGTCTGTGCACAGTTGGCTTTGTTAGGATTTACAGCTTCCATCTCTTCCGTATTTGTATTCAGTGAGCATTTGCAAGTAGTTGCTTACATTTAAAGAATTACATTTCAATATACCATTTAAGGCTTTTTTTTTTAATCTGCATGTTATATTGTACATGATAAATACAAGGAAAGCACTGGAGATTTAAAGAGGATTAGAGGTTTGAGTCAATCACTTGAGCTTCAACTTAGTAATGCAAATCTAGTTTTAAGTGACCTTATTGATGTTTGCTCAAAGTAGCTTCCTTTTGGTACAAATGACTGAGCTTTGTTGCAGCTATTGTACAGGTAATGCATTGTCCCTTTAGAGATTGCCTTTGTATCCCTGATGCAACCTCTCTTTGCTTTAACAAACAGTGCCTGCAGGAATGCCTGGAGCTAAGATAGATCTCATGTACCTCATTTGATCATCTGTCAGCAAAAAAGTGAGACGATAGGGCAGGGAAAAACATGAGGCCCTTGCTCTGACGCAGCTCTTTGAAATAGGAGGGGTTGGCTATTGGTGAAGGATGTGCAAGTGGAGAGCTTGGTACCAGAGAGTGAAGGACACGACGCTGTGTCCCAAAGAGTCCTGGGCACTTCTGTGACTTCAGCATGAGCGGAGGTAGCAAGTGACTGTTCCAAGGGCAGGGTGTGAGGGGCAGCAGGATTTTGGGCGGCACTGGTCGGGTGGGTGATGGCTGCAGTGCTGTGCGCCCATGTCCTGCAGAGGTGGCGTTCTACAACAAACAGTGCCATCTTCTGGGAGGAGCCGGAACCAGGACCTTGTGGTCAGTGTTACACGTGTTTTTTAAAGTGGTGGGGTGGGTTTTTTGTTGGGGTTGGGTGGGGATTTTTTTTGTATCTAGTAAATGCTTTAAAAATCAAAGCACTGGAAGTCAGCAGTCAGTGCTAATGTCTGGTAATGCAAGTCCACATCATGCATCTCTGATTTTTTTTTTTGCTGATACATTTTTAAGGGAAACTTTTAAGATGTATGTTTGGTTTTGTTTAAAAAAAGGAAAAGTTTTTCAACTGCTGAGCATAGTCTAGAGAAACAAATCTGAAAAATAAAATTAAGGACTTAGACTGCTTTGTTTAAGTCCACTGTTATTTCCATTAACTTACTTGGTAAACTCTAGTAATTGCAACATCTTTTCTAATAGAAAACAGTGGTGACCTATAGGAAAAATGTTAAAGTAATAATGATTACTTGGACTATACCTCTTTCTTCACACCATATCAAAATGATAAAATGTCTTAAAATTATTATTCTATAAATATTTCTGTTGAGAAATATTCACTGTGGTGCAAAATCTGGGATTAGGGTTACTAAAATTATTCTAGCAAGTGGAGTGTAATATTCAGCATTTACTGAAAGTCATTAATGGCGTAGATCAATCTCCTGAAGGTCTTATTTGGAGGAAGTGTGCAATTTTAGTAACATTAATGGAACTGTATGGGAGATGCAGCTGACATTGTGAGGACATTTTCTTGTTACACACTTTCTAATAAATAAATACATGAATACAAACAAAAAGCAAATACGAAAGTGCAACTTACAGGGGAGGGGAAAAGATTAATCAATGTGTTAAAAAAAAACCTTTATTGCTAAAATAACTTCAATAAGGTATATCCAGAATTATGAGAATTTTTGAGCTCTGGATAGGGAAATAGATTTGGAATTGGTTTTATTGTGTCATGATTGTCTAAGTAATTTACCAGCAAAGATGCAATGGAAAAACAGTTTATTTTAAAAAGAAGATAAAATTATTTTGCATGTAAATTATAAATCTGTTTTGTGTCGTATTAAGATTGCTAGAATCAGCACAGTTTGTATTCCAAAAGGTCTATGGGACTATGGTGTCTGACATTTCTGGATGGTACAGTACTTAACTGTACAATTAATTTCTAGTTAAGATGGTAATTGAATGCATATTTCGTTTTTTAGTATTAGTGCCAGCTTGCCCTGCCATACAGTATTTTACCTACAAAGAAAATGTCTAACTTTCAGTATATTCTGAATGTTTACTGTGTCATTATATTGGTGTTTATGCAAGTCCTCAGTATTACAGTTGAGACTTTCAATTTCTGACATTTGAAAGGAATTCAGTGTTGACTCATCTTGCCATGTTGATTTTGAGTTGTTGATAAAAATCAGATGTTAAAAGTTCCCTTTGCAAGGGGTTGTGGCCCTTGAGCATACCTCACAATAAGTTACTGGATTTACTTAGATAAAATTTGAAAACTATTTTTGTCTCAGACTTTAGTAAATCACTAATCTATAGTTTGTGAGTAAAGTATGTATAACATGCTCATTAACTTGGAAAATACTGTTCCAAATACCTGGAAAAAAATTGTGTGATTAGATAAGTAAAAAGGTAAGAAATCCAGTTTAGCAAAGGAAGAATGCATTGTAGTTCACAGGAAAGCTGCCCTTCTATGCATCTGACTCAAGAATTTCAGCAGCGGCATTCCATACAGGAGGCAAGGTGGTAACCTAACATTAAAGTAGACATTGACCATCCCTCTTGCATTTCCTATATCAGAATGATGCTTTCTGCTCAATAGAGTGAAGACTAAATAAATAGTAGTATTTTTGGAAAGACAGATCAGAAAATCTCTGGTCTTAAAAATGAAATTTTGCTGTTAGAAATTTTTCCATTATTAACTGAAAAAGCATTGTTCTAATGAACACTGCTTAATATTTATGCAACCTGCACAATACCAATGGAGTAGGTAACTTCAGGGAAGTAGTTTTTATTGAAGCAAAACCAAGAGTAGTGTATGCTGTGTAAATAGTAGTTATATCCTCATTGGAGTACATCTACATGTCGCAGAATTAGGAGTTCTAGCTTCAGGGCAGTTGTCAATATCCTGTCTGGAAGCTACTCAAAGACTGTAGTTTATTTTTTTGTTTGCCCCACCCCCACAGTAGTCAGTATCAACTCTAATGGAGCAAGTTACAATAAATCGAAGTGCTTAAAATTTGTGATGGCTATTCTTCCTCTGGCCCAATAATACAATTTTTTTAAAGATACTTTTAGGAGTACATGAAAATGTGTTTGAAAAAAAACATCCTTAAATGATTGCTACTAAATGCAACTTATATTTAATCCTTAATTTTTATAATTTATGTTATGAACCTTTTCCAAAACTCTTTTAAGATATTTGTCAGCAAGTCTTAATGAGAGTCAACTGGCAACTTCCACTTAATTTTATGGAAAAATTGACAAAATTTGCTGCTTTTATGACTAATGGTAAGCAGGTATTTTGCTTTATTTGAACTTAAACAATTTTATTTTAGGTCACTTAGATCTTGTGCACTAGTGGATTCATAATCATTACTTCCTTCCTATTTTTCATACACAGGCAGAAGGAGAAGACAGCCTTAAGAAGATGCAGCTGATGGAGCTTGCAATTCTGAATGGCACCTACAGAGATGCCAACATCAAATCACGTAAGCATGTCATGAGCTCAAGGGTCAATGCCATAGAAGTGTTTGCAGGTTTTTAATATTAAAGCTACCTTTGGAAAATGTACAGTAGAAACTCATTTTGGAGAATGGTAGGCAGTAAGAACCCAACAAAACTGTAGGTGGCTGTTGCAAATGATTTTTAGGGGATAAGTTATGTCCATTTGTGGGGTTTTTTGGCTTGTTTCTTGTCCCCGTTTTTTTAACAGTGTGTATGGGTTGAATTACATACAAATATATATAGTATAAAAAACCTCAACCCTTAAGCCAGTTGTTCTATTTTACACTCATTTTTTCCTTAAAGCATATAAAGGACAGTAGACTCCTTTGCATTTTTATTTTTAGAGATTTAATTTTAAAATGTTACAGATATTCAGGATACTGTGAATACATTTTTCTGTATTGTATTCCTTCCTTTCATCTTGCTTGCATGTGTACTCCCAATGTTGTGTTTTACCAACAATTCATCAACGGATTTCACAGCTGAGTTCACACAGATCAGTGATGTAATGAGCCGTTTTTATGATTACTCCCATTACGTTTGTGTGAAAATGCTTTTGCAAACGCATGTATGCACAAGTTTACACTTGAAAATTAATTACACGCACCTACTAATGAAAGCATATACCTCTTATGTGTGATACAAATTATTTTCTTGAGTTGAAAATGTAATTTCTCCTCCTGAAAATATAGTTGCTGATGCTGTTCAAAAGTACGTTTTTGCTGTAGCTGTGATACAGATGTCAAATGTAAGCACAGTTAAATCAGTCTTTTCACTAAGGGCCTACTGATATTTGCAAATTTGTTTCTCCACACAGTCCCCATTTCAGTGTTGATTATGTTTAAAGGTTGGAATGCAGTTAGGTCAATTTGAGAGTGCTTACACCAGTGCAATTATTCTGATCTGAAAAGGGGCATAAGCAAGGGCTTTTACGACTACAATGGTAGTGGTAAATCTTTCAGTCCTAATGGACACTATGATATTTAAAGCTAGATCAGTTTTAAATATATGTTAGTCTCTAAATTATTGCAAATGTATGAGTAAAAGATCTTTCAGAATAGCTTAAATTGATGCAAACTTTTGCACTGAAATTTTTTTATTAATTTGAGCATTTTTTTTGTCTGGTCTGTTCGCATTGGTCTATTGTATCAGTGTAAGTGGGAAGATGGAATTTTATTATTTATTTTTTGACTGGAGATTGCCTCACTAATACTCATTATTTAATAAGACAGTTTTTCTCTTTGTATTTTGGTTTTACTGAAAAGTTGAAGATGTAGAAGCTGTACTGGTTTATTTCTATTTAGGAAAGGAAGTATAAACATTTGAGCACCAGTTTTAAATTATCTGAGCATTTTTGTTTAAAAAATAAAAGTATTTTTAAATATGCACCAGTCTCAAATCTGAAAAGCTTTGCCACATTTCTCTTTTCCGGCCACCTGTAGGTAAATTAAATCAACGCAGATCAACAGTAGTGTATAGAAATACATAAATTATAACCCTTTAAGATTGATAGTAACCCTGTTACTAGCAGATGTGCTAGTGCTTAAGTTGTTGTTCATCTGGTGTGCCAACAGGCTTCAAATAACACTTAATTAAATGTGCTAGCACCACTTCAGAAAACAAACAAAACCACCACAAACAAACAAAAAACCAAACCAAAACAGAAAAAAACACCTATTTTCTTTGACTTAAGCAAGGCAATGGTGAACTTTCAACACAAAGTAAGTATGTTATTTGGTGAAATTTTATATGGAAATAAAATTCGAGCCTATTCTATTCCTGTTAGGGTAGGACAGGACCAATTCATGTTCCAAGATCATCCTCAACTTCACTGATCCTGGAAATGGGAATTGTGTACATGTTTAAATACAATTTTAAGACATATAAAAACTCGACTCATACAGCAGCTCTGCATAACTGAGTGTCTGTGGACTCTATAGATGCACTAAATTTTGTACTCTGTATTTGATTGTGATAGTATTTTCTTTGTACTTCCTGCATGCATCTCAGTCTCATGCAGTCTGGATAGCGTAAATGAAGAAATGTGGTCTAAATGGAGCTTTTGTGCTGTGTAACCTGTTTGAGAAATCTACCTCACTGTTTTACAATGGCTTTTTTATTTTGCATGTTCATACTTAATCACACTGGAAAATGGAAAGCTGTTTGCATTTGAATGGTGTGCTTTGGCACTGTGTGATCAGCGCATGTACTAATGATTTCCTTTTATTTTTCTTCTTTCCTACTTTTTCCCTTTTTTCCCATTCTTTCCACGTTTTGTACTGCTATCTCCATACTTTCCTCTGAATTTCTTTGCTTACTGTAGCAGCCCTTGCCTTTTCTCTTGCAGCAACAGCCCAGGCTCCAAGGATTATTACTGGGCCTGCGCCTGTTCTCCCACCAGCTGCCCTGCGTACTCCTACGCCAGCTGGCCCTACCATAATGCCTTTGATCAGACAAATACAAACAGCTGTCATGCCAAACGGAACTCCTCATCCCACCGCTGCAATAGTTCCACCCGGACCCGAGGCTGGTTTAATTTACACACCGTATGAATACCCCTACACGCTGGCACCAGCTACATCAATCCTTGAGTACCCTATTGAACCTAGTGGTGTATTAGGTAAGACCTTTGTATGTGAATGACTGGAGAATGTGTTGCTTGTGCTTCCGTTGTGTTTGCAAGGTAGAGATTCGTGGAGCTCAAAGAAAAAAATCTGAAGCAACAAACTTGTTTCAGGTATATCAATACCACCTAGGAGAGCTGCTCAAATGGTGCAGCTCTTAAACACCTGTTAAATGTATTCAGCATTCCTGAATATGTGTGCTTAGTTTATATTAGTAAAATAAATTCTTCATGTTTGTATGATATTGGATAGTAGATACATATGCAAGGGGAAAAAAACCTAAATACAAGTTGAGGTCTATTACATGTCATCTGGGCTCCCATGAATAACAGATCCGTTTTTATTCTCTTTAACATAAATTACCATTCAGCAATTTTTGGAAGAGAGGGCTTCTTATTTTGCTGTATCATATTAGTAGCAAAACTGGAGGGAGTGGAAAAGTCTTTGTTCCGTTGGAGTTTTTGTTTATTTAGTACGCAACTGATACATTTTTCAGTGTCAGAAAGAGCTAAATTATATTGTGAGCAGAAAACTATTTCAGTGAATGAATATAAAGCAAAACCAAGTTCTCACCAAAGAATGATAAAAATAGCAACTTTACTGATGGCTTCTTTTATATACGTTGCATTGAAATGTCCATCATTCCTAATATTTCAGACCACTGACTTGGTGTGTGAAAGCAAGAAGGATAAAGCAGCCGTGACAATTCAGTTAACTGGCCAGTATGGAACAAGCAGTTCTAATAGTTTCTTCCTTCCCTACCCTCTCCAGAATCTAAATAATCTTTTCTCTTCAATTTGTTCTGAATTGCATATGACCTTGGTGCTACATAATGTTGATTTTATAGGACTTTGATCTTAGTTTGTTCAGTGGCAGTTACTGATTTACACGAATTCTAAACATCTCTAATGAGCTCTGGACAATAAGGTTCAAAGTCAATATTTTGTTGAAAGTATTGCAAAAATCAGTGTTTCATGTTACAAGTACTTGATGAGTTATCTGTATGTGTGCATATTTCCACACTATGAAAATGTATTTCAGACTTCTGTCTTGCAGGATTAGTGAATCAATAATAAAAATTCTAGCAGGACAAAAGTATGCGGTACATCTGTCAGCTTATGGTTGTTGTCAGTTAACCCATTGCCAAAATTCTGCGAACATATGATAACATTATCATTTATTAATTTCCCACAAATGTGTGAATATTCTTCCTAGCTCCTTTACCCCCAGTCTGTGAGTCCAGTTGTGGTACATCCTGGGGTAAAGTCACAGTTAAAGAGTTCATCAAAGTAGCTGTTAGTGGTTAGTGGCAAGTTTCTTTTCTGAATTGAGTTAATAGCAAGTAAAAAAATAAGCATTCCGGAGTAAAGTTTATTACACAGGGAACCTGGATTTCTCGCAGGATTTTCTATAAAGAGATCTGAGGGAAAAATTAAAATTACTTCTAAAATGTCATCTGAAACCATTGTATACTCTCAGGCTTAACGATGTGAGGTGTATTGCCCAAAACAGACCTCATCAAAAAAATGTTACTTAAAGAAGGAAAAGGGAGCAGGGATAAAAAATCCTACACTTACACTTCAGCAGCCTGGAATCGATAACTCTTAATACATCTGCTCTGTTATCTGAGCAATTGTATAGAGTTAATTGCATTAAATTTGGATTTTGTTGAGTTTTGTTATATGCTCATTCTTATTAATAGTATTTTGTCCATTTTTGTGGTGGACTTTTAAGATGTTTTAAAATAATTCTGATAAAAATGGCAGAGAAATGCATCCCTGTCTATTTTTGGGGATGTTGGTGTTGAGATCAAATTTTAGTTGGTGACTAACTTCCAATTCCCTTCCTTTTATCTTCAGGTATGGCTTTCCCAACGAAAGGCTAAGAATTCAAGAACGGTCTTAACTGATCCTTCATCAGATCTGAGTTTTAACAAATGCTTAGTTTTCAGCAGCCTTGAAAAAAGCTTGGCCTAGCAGTCAGTGACTTACTTGCACTTTTTTGCACATAGATTTAAAATAAAATAGTGCTATTAATTTGGATTAGGTCCTATTATTACAGAGTAGCTGTAATTTATGAGTGTATAGTAGTATACTGACTGCTAAGTGTTCTATTTAGTGTTTGCTTTACTAATCACCTAATTCATTGCAGTTCATACTTATTGACTTAAAGTTTAAAATCACAATCTGTAGGCTTGAAGAATTGCTTTAAAACTTTTTTTTTTGTGGTAGAACTGGAAGTGATCTTAAGGTTAGCAAATAATTGTCAGTATTAAAGATGGCATTATTTAAAATAGTCCTGCTGCAAGAAAGGCACTTCAGTGAATATGTGACTAGTAAAGCTTAAATGTGCTTGGGTCTAATAGATTTCATGAAATACTGTAATTTTGGGATTGTAAATGAATGGATTAAACAGGTTAAGGCCAGGATGTTTAAAATAAATGCAATATTAATCTGCACAGATAAACTTCTTTTTAAGATTAAGATTTGAAACTACTGTGCCTTAACTTGTTGCTTTTTTTAAAATGAACTTTTGTAGTTAATGATCATTTAAATCCATTTTGATAAACCTGCTGTTAATGTTTTCTGTGAATGTTTTCTAACTTTGTCTTGGTAATTGCAATTTAACTAGGTGCGGTGGCTACTAAAGTTCGAAGGCACGATATGCGTGTCCATCCTTACCAAAGGATTGTGACCGCAGACCGAGGTTAGTTTAGTTCTGCAGTTCTTGTTTGTAAGAAGTGCTTTGAGTGTACATGAGATTTGCAACACCACAGCTGGTTAACCAAATACCCAGTCTTGACCCATTCATGATTTTTCTCACAAAGCTGGACAGTTAATATTTTAAACCTTTGGGAATGCTTGCAGTTTAAAAAAAAATCTAAACTTGGCTTTCCCAACTCAATTAAATATATATACTTGGATATATTTAACAGAAATTCTATAACTGATTCAGTTTTAAAAATGAAACATCTATCTGCATCAGGAAACGCTATGAAATCAGTGCTGCAATAAGTAATTTGGTTGTGTTCCCCTCTTCCCTTCCGCCCCGGTTCATTCTTTTAATTGGCATGGAAATATCAGATTGGTGTTGCAAAATAAAATGAATGGATGGTTGCTTAATGAGAAAGAAGTAAAGGAATAAATGCCTCCTGTCTGTGTTTGGAGAAATCTGAAGATTTAGATTCCTTTTTTTCCAATAAACTTTTAAGCCACTGTACTGTATATTATGAGGTGGATGCATGTTCTCAGATACCTAACTGAATTCAGAAAGGTAAGGGCTGTGAAGATAACTTCAAAAGTTGTTTGAGTTTTAATTAGAGTGGGTAGGGGAAGGGAGGGTGTTTTGGTTTTTGTTTGGTTTTGGTTTTTTTTTTTTTCAAAATCTATTTCTTGGTATTTGCCTTTTGCTGCTAAAATCTGTAACCTGAAGGAGAAACAACTTTTGAAGACCTGTTGCTGAGATGACATCCAATATTTGGGCATCTCTCTTTAACCCTTGAATGGAAAGTAAATCTTCATTTTTCTCCTGTTCCTCAAGTGTCATGCCTTTGGACCCCTGAATGAAGTGTTTAAGCTTTTTGAGAAAATTGATATTTTCGGTTTATTGACATTGTCTAGGAAGCAGTGTGGGGGATGAATTCTTACCTCATCCCTGCTGCTGACTCACTGTGGTTTTCGGCAAGTCATTTAATCTCTCTGTGTATGGTTTCCCATTGGTCAAATAAGGATGATAATAATACTTCCCTACCTCACAGGGATGTTGTGAGGGTTCTTGTTTTGTACAGGGCTTTGAGGATGCAAAGCATGGTGTGTCAAGTTTTATTATTCTGCTCTCATCCAAATCAGTGTTGTGCAGGTTTCCATGATATTGTAATATTCAAAAACCAAATTGCACTGACAGATTTGACATCTCTTAACACTGACCACACTTCTCACAACCTTCCATAACTAACTACAAGAGAGAATACAGATTCTGGCCAATACAGTAAAAGGGTCTGTCCTGGATATTTGGTACATTTATGTAACATTTTTATCTTTGATATGATCTTAGGCTTTACAGAAAGCATAAAGTTGATACAGGACACTATTTTAGTTTTCTGTAAGATTATTTTATATCACTGCCCACTATTTGCAACCCATTGGCTTGTTCTCATTTCTTGAGAACATTTCAGTGAAGCAACAGGATATAATCAGTTAAAGGACATAGCCCATGTTTACAAAAAAAAAAAAAAGTAAAAAATGAAATAAGTTGAAATATTTTTTTTTTTCTATCTCAGTCAAAAGAAATTGGTGATAAGGATTTGGTTGCCTTTAAAAATTTGACCTGATGTTGCAAAAACCCGTTTTTTGCTAATGGTCCTTTATGATCTGCAGTGATAGTTTCAGGTGACAGATATAGCTACCTGTTGTCTAATTAGATATTTGCCTGAGACAGCTAGTAAATACACAGATAAAGTGGGAATAAGGGTGTTTTCATGGAGAAAATACCATTTTGTAGTTTATCATTATAAGATTGTCTCAACATAGATTTTAAATATATTTGGAAAGCCCTAGATGTTTCATCTGGGTCATTTAAAAGTAATTTAAATTAATTACTGGCATAATTTCACCTTCTTTTATAATACAGTCATTTTCTGATAAACCAGCATTCATCTTTAGCAGTATTGGAAGCCCACTGTCTTAAGTAGATAAATAAATGTGGAATAAATTATGCATACCTCTCTCTTAGGAAAACTATGATGATATTTCTGGAAATCATTATTTTAAAGTCTTATCTAAATAATCCCAGTTAATTTTACAACTGACCTTAATTGTATTTAGAATTTTAAATCCTAGGTTATCACTGCACCTATCTAAAAGTCTCACACAAAAGGTTTTGGTGGCAACTATCCAGCAATAATTTTTTTAAATGTACTAAAATTCTTTTGAAGAATTAAAATATCATCAGTATTTGCTATATTCATCTATTTGGTTGTTCTGTCACCAGGATATTTCTATAGTTATGGACACAAAAAGCAATGTCAGCAAACCGAAATACTTTTTTTTTTCAATGTGGAAATATTTTTTACACCATTAAGTGTCACTAAATCTATCTTTGCATTCATCGGGTCTAAAGTTGGTGGTTTTTTGGGTTTTTTTTAAATTCTAAGTTGACTCTCAGATGATTTTGTAGTACTACTGCATTCACTTTTTAAGTAGTTTTTATTCTTTGCATAGTTTTGGTTTTTGTTGGGGTTTGGGTTGTTTTTCCAGAGATAAGCACTGCATTTAAAGCAAGAATCCCCAAATGTGTAAAGGTTTTACAACTAAGCACATAGAATTGGTGAAGGGTTGGAAAATATAGCTCATTTTAACTCAGAATAAATCCCCAGTTTATAAATAATACAAAATTGATTTTGATTCATATAACAGAGAGACTGACTGATTTAATTGTAATAAACTGTAAATGGTGTTGCACAGTTGACAAACCTGTGTGTACTGTAGAAGGCCAGAGACTTGGCAGAGGATGTATCACAGGTGTCCTGATATTTTTTAAAGGTAGCTTGCTTTGATTTTAAACTCCACAAGAAATATTAATGCTGAGAATTTTTTCAAATGTTTTATCCAAACCAATTTTCACATAATTTATATATAAATTTTAATACCTTTTAATCAAAATTGTAATTAGTATCAAAATGCTTTAAGAGTCTGTTTCTAGTATACCTGTAAAGTGGTAAGATTGTGCCACATAAAATATTTATTTTAGTTTTTTCTTCTTTTTGAAACAGCTGTTATAATATAAACAAATCCCACTTAGCATATTTCTGAAAAAAATTCAGGGAGCGTTTGGTCTCATTTATGTTACAGTAGTAGTTTTTTGTAGTGTTATGAACTCTATCCTAAATGATAGGCCACTTTTATTATCTAAAAGTAAATGAACCCACAAGAAAGATTGTTAAATCAATGGTATCTGTGAATATTACACCTACTGGACTTCATTTTATGTAATGGCACAAATCTGACTTTGCACTGAATACCTTTCTCACTTTCATCTCCTCTGCCTTAGTCAGAATGGCAACAGTACAGAAACTTTTATCAACCTCAGAATTTATTAGCTCTAATTAAGCTGTTGAATGAGTCTTAAAAAAAAATAAAAAAATTATACTACTGTTAAGTGGACCAAGTTTGGTGAAGGAGAATGCGAGAGGATGATTAAAGAAGGAATAGCTTAAGAACATTGGGAATGATAACTTTCCACTTGAGAACTTTTTTATGTTTTACTGTAATTTGTTTGTGGTTTTGGGGTTTTTTTGTTTGTTTGTTTTGTTTTTTTTCTTTTTTTCCTTTTTTTGCAAAAGAAAATAGTATTTACAGGTGGCTTCTTTTAAAATATAAAAATATAAAGCAGGAATGTATATGAAATGTCAGATTTTATTGTATTTGCAGAGTATTAGCTTTGAAAATGAATAAAGAGAGCTGTTTGTAGTTTTAAATGCCTTATTAGTATCAATTAGATATTTTCTCTATTTTTTCATGTACTTAGAGCTTTTTAAGTATAGACTTTAAAATGGCAGGACTTCTACAGTGTTTACATGCAAGTGCATTTTATAAGTGTCCTATATGTGTAAAATAGTATTTTGGGAAAATGCTAGCTGTAGTAGCAAGGCTGAGCGTTTTCCTGGTTTCCACAATGATGCCTACATTGCTAGACTACAGTTCATAGTACTGCTTTGTATCATGAGGCCAAGAAATTCCATGTTGTTTGTAAATAGAATAAATGAAAGGCAATAAAAAATTTTATTGAACAAAAACCCTTTGTTTGGCCCATAGTTTGTTGAACCAAATTGTTTCTCTAAGTCCAGAATTCCTTAGATGACTCCATTCTTATAACAACCAGTTATTAATAATCACATCCATCATTAATAGTTGCTTTAATGCTTGCACCTGGGGAGGTACTAATGCTTAATAGCAGTCAGATACTGATGCTGTGCACTGACTGTTGTTCCAGAAATCTTCTACCCAGTTCAGAAACTGTTCATCGTTTTTTGTTTTCCAGTTTTCTTCATCGACTGCTACTAACCATTAGTCGTTAGTCATATTTTATCTCTATTTCTCCTGTTAACCGGTTTTGTGGGAGTGGGCTTCTCCTTCACGTGTCCAAATCATGATGGAGGGCTGTCATGATTTTATTGCATTCTGTAGATGGTGTCGATCAGTATGTCAGAATTAAACATGCTTGTTTTTTTTATTAGTTGTGATTAGTTTTCATGTTGTCATTAAGCCGTCACTAGCTGGAACTAATCTCTTCTCTATCTTTTCTTTCTTTTTTTGTTTTTTTTTTTTTTTGGTTTTGTTTTTTTTTTATTTTTTATTTATTTTTTATTTTTGTTTCTAACCACCCAGCCGCCACCGGCAACTAACCTATGACCTTCTGACCTCTGAACTCTTCACCCAATGATGACCTGACCATGCCTGCCTGCTGATCAGTTAACTGGTAAACGCCTTTGCTTGCCTGTCTTCAGTGCAGCGAGCTGGGGCACTTGTCCGTTCGTCTTACCATCTAACAAAACAGACAAAGAAATTGTTGTCCTCCAACTCCACTTTTTTTTGTTCTCCTGTTTGGGTGAAAGTGGTTCTAGAACCTGCACTGAATAGTAGTAAAGCAATAAGGTCCAACTCATCCCTCCGCACTGATCATCCTCTAGTGTCCCACCCAAGCGAACGGTAAGGAGGCCTCGCCCGAGATGGAGACAGATGTCCCTTAACTACCCGATGACAGAGGCAGTTACTGTGAGAGACTTCTAGGAATATTTTTCTTCTCAGAAAAAAAAAAAAAAAAAAAGTCAAAGCTCTCTCTGAATGTACTGTGTGATGATGCATCATGCATGAACCTTTGGTCAGGGATGTCATTGGGGAAGGGATTCCAAAAAGTATTCCAAATTTGATATGCTGTTTAGTCACTACCAGTGCCCTCAAAGGGCAGATGTTGCAGCCTTTTTTCTATTGCCTGCCAAATTGGACCTTTTAAAGGAAAGTGTGCCATGAAATGCAGATTACGATGACTTTTCAGAACTACATTAATGCAGAGAACAAAACAGCAACACTATTAAAGCAAAATAAGGTTTAAATTGTTTTAACCATATTTTAATCTCCTTGGAAGATTACATGAGAACAAGGTACATGCATTATGTGTCACATTACTGGGCAAACTGTTCAAATATTTTTTTTAAACCTCCCTGTATAGAAAAAATTTCATTAAGGATGTAAAAGCCATGCTTGCCTATTTGCTGTATACATGTAATGAAGTGTAGATAAAGTGTAGTGCATTGAAACAAAATTAACAAAAAGGTAGATACTTTTACTATACAAGGGTGCTGGTGCAAAAAAAAAATATATTTTTGGAAATGTAGCATTTTATACTTTCAAGTGTTATAAAAAAAGAAAAAAAGAACAAAGAAACCCTTTATTTCATTAAATGATTTTTTCTGGTGGTTGTCAAGAAACAAAAGACCAAAAGAGCCTTTTAGTGTTTCTTTTTTATTTTTTAAGTATTGGAATAAGTCTAAAGAAAAGGAAGTGCCTTATTTTCTTCATGGTCATTTAGTCAAATGTCTTGTATAATCAGCTTCTCCCTCAGACAAGTTACTGCATGCCACTCAGTCGCCCAGTATGTGAAAGAAGCTGTGAGGGAAGACAAATGATGAGTTGACCATATTAATTACCTGATTTTTGCCATACTAGTGTGATGTGACTTTGCCAAAATCTCATAAAGTATTTGCTAAGTTTTCATCAAACCAGCCACTCCACTTTTTAAATCATAGCAAATGCCGTACTTGTGCAACGTAAACCAAAGGGTTCTGTGATACAGACAGTCTCATGCTAAAGGAGATTATTAGCTGACAAATGTTTGTAGAGCTGGAAGTTAACATCATTTTTGTTCAGGGGTGGAGAGGAGTTTTCTTGATTCTGGTTGAAATAAATATTACATCAACTGTAGGAGTCTTCGGCATCACCCAGAAAATGGATGTTCTGCAGATAATGAAACTGAAAGTGCTTAGCAAGTTTTCAGTCAATGGCGGAGCACATCCCCAGTTTCCAGGAACAGCTCCTGCAGTGGCAAACAGCATGGAAGTTACTTTTCAGCTCGTCTTTGAATATTTTTAGATTTGGCCCATTGGCTTTTCTTGAAAAGATAAGCAGGAGAGGAACTTCAGCCATTTGAAGTCCAGCTGTACCTTATTTTTAACGCTTGTTCCCATATGAGGTTCAAATAGCTGGGCAATTGCAAGAGCTGAAGCTGTTGAACGCACAGTATTTAATTCTGATAACATTAATTGTTGCATTGTGGGGCTCAGTACTAAACTTGGCAAATATCAGGTGATAACTTTACTCCCCTCTTGTCAACTTATTCTCCTCCTGCAAATCTTCACAGCTTCCAACTGAAAGGTCAATAGTAAGCTAAGAGGGCTTACATTTTTAAGCACCTGCATGGTGACCTCATCTAACATCTTGTCTCACCTGGAAATAATTATCAGTTTATTTACTATGCAATAGACATTCATCCTTTCGTATTCAGCTAGATTTTTGTTTATTGTGCCACCAGCTTTGTCTTCCTGTTACACATACAGTTGTGTTGATTTTATTTACAGTATATGCTGTGCCATTTTGATTTTATTTTGGTTGGTTGAATAAACTTGCGACACTCGAACATTTGAAGAGAGATTTGCTAAAACAATACCAGTATTTGATCCAGTTTCATCTCAACTATGATAAAACCTGGATATTTTAGACATTTATCAAAGGTCTTTTACTGGGGGGGGAGGGGAAATGTATGGAATAGATGTGTGACATGTGAAAGTAATGTTTGCTCTGAACAAACTTCTGAAAACTTAGTTGACAAAATTTTGGATCAGCTTAAAAAAAAGCATGACTTTTGAAATCTCTGAATGCCTTGGTTCTCAGTATTATCATTCTTTAATGACTTTTTCTTTATTAAAATAAGTAGTTTTAAGACTTCTTTCTGACAGTATTATGTAATTTTTTTTAGAGTGGGTAGATTGGAGTGTCGCTTGTATGTAACCGTACAGATGACATGTATTTGTCTATTCTTTATTATCTTAGTAGTTTCATGCTATGTATGTACCATAACCAACCTATTGCCTATGAGAAACATGTAAGATAATGTATTTACAGCCATTGTTACAAGTTTATAATGTATTTTTCTATCTTGTTTTATATGTATGTTATATAACATTCAAAAGAATTTTTTTCCTGATTGAGAAAAAAAGGATACAAAATGCAAAATCCACAATTTTGATAACTGAAAAATTGCCAATTGTTTTGCAGTACTTTATTATATTGGGAGTGTTGTCTTTCTTGGGCTTTTAGTTAGCTACTGGATGAATACATTAGACATATTTGGGTTTTAGTTGGGTTTTTACATAGCTTGCATTTTAATTCTTTGGTTCTTTGCTGTTTCTATTAACCCATAGCATTATTTTAATAAATGTTATAATACCAACCTACTAACTCTGGATTATGTCTGTTTATTAACCATTACATGTTTAATTAAAATAAACAAATAAAGACGGAAGAATGTAAAGTCAAGTTACTGGACTAACCCTGAAGAACGTGACCACAGATAACACAACGTGACTTGTTTTTATGTTGTTTGTCAGCTGACATTCTGCACACTACTATTGAGTTGGCTTTGGTCATTCTGGCCTTTTATCTTGGGGAATAGGTGCCAGTAGAAATGGGAACAAAGTAGCATTTTTTGAGGTATTCTTCTTGTAGAGTCTTGCCACTTGGCTTTCAGCATCTGCATTACTAATTCCACACTTTCTTTTTCTTTCTCTAAAATAATTATTGTTGGCTCACAGCAAAAGAGGAAAAGATGCCAGTGTATTGGTAAATCGTGACGGTGTACAGAAACCAGTTTGATTCTTTGTTGAACCATTCAGCGGTTGCAGTTAATCACACAGTAATTTTTGGTTTGTTGGTTTTGGCACCTGATTTACTGTTGCATCATGTGACATTTCTAAGCACAAAATATTTCTGGATAGAATTCCTGTACATTGAAACACAAAACCTGGGGGTTTCCTTTGGCAAAAATGCCTTATTTATACCATGCTGTTTCAAGTAAATTTATTTTTGGTACTTCTGCTGTAGTCTATCAGTATTGCCTAGCTCAGGGGAGTACAACTTCTGTAAGCCAAAGGTCAAACTGGATCTTTTCCTAGTGACTGCAAAAAGTACAAAAATACACCTTTCACTAAATTACCGAGCAACATCCATTTCAAATTCCAGAGCTGCCTTTATGTGATCTTTATCCCTGTGAATGACTGGAACAACATGAATGCAGGGAATTGAAGTGGTGAAAATGCTGTTTTGAATGTACATCTATGCAATATTTTTACAGATATGCTTCCATTTTCTTAGAACTACACTGTGAGGCTCCTTTACATGTCCCACGTAGTTCTAGATTTGTAACCTTGAGTGGGCAGTAGTTACCGCTAAGGTCGAGGGAGATCCTCAATGTAGGTAACTTTCCAGATGTCAACAGTTTTCTTCCTAAAAGTCCGTTTTTTTCCTGTAGATAGTAAAAATTCAGATGAGGAAGCTGAATCTGTTCAAATTCCTCCTTTAATTTATGACATTTAAACTATTTATCTTGAAATACATGCAATATAAAACTTTATAAATAGAGTTCTCACAGTATTGCTAGTAATTAAAATTTTATGCATTGTTATTTTATGGAGAAAAATAGTCTAGCTTTGATGACGTTTGTTAGTTTCCTAATGGCATGTAGTTCTATCTTCTACAAAACATTTAGGTAGAGATAAAATACTAATTCATTTTGAATAGTTTCACTTGTGCAGAGTTTTCTGTTTTAATTTAACAGATCGTGTTGCCATCTTAAAACTCAGTCACAGGCAGATGATAAGAATATTAGATATTTACTACAGATAATATCAGGACCTCTTGACTGCCTAATGGAACAAGTGTCATTACAGAGCAAATAATTTATATTCTTGAAGAATTTTACCAGAGAAACACATGTAGTTTGGTGAAGTACTCTGTCCAGTGTAGGTGAAACTATTCAGATGGAACAAAACTTTAATGTTTTATATTGAAAAATACTTCTATTTCCAGAACTACTGCTTTTCTGTAATATTTTTATTACTTTGTGTTTTTATCAATAGATGTTAACTACTGTTATACTTTGTCCACAGTACATTTTCATCTCATTCTTCACTATATGCAGTTGTCGAAGTTGCTGTAAATTTTGTAGTACTTTAAAGCTGAAGGACAGAAAAAAATTGAAAACTTTAAAATCAAAATAATATATTCATTATTGTTGTCTACCAAAGGCAATTCTCAATTTACCTGAGTGCCTGTCTGAAAATTTAACTATTTTATACTTTGCCAGCTTACAGGAAAGATACAAACTGTTTTTCGAACCAAATTTGAGGATGACTTCAATATTGCTAAATCACTGAAGTTAGCTTCTTTTTCTTTCTTATTCTGAGGTAAAATTGCCTTAATGTTTGAAAGATCATACATTCAAGACAATTAGATAATTGCTCTTTGATCCAATAAAGTGGAATTATCTTAGTGCAATTTTTTTTTTTTTTTGGTAGGTGGGAACAAGCAAAAATACCATCTAGCCTTTTAAAGTAAAATCTGAGCACTGCTGTTCAAATCTTAAGTGTTGTTCCAAAGTGCAATACATTTGATTTCTCCAAGAGTATTTTTATGCATATTATAAAGTGTCTTCAGAAACATCCTTCAGATATTTTTAATGAGCATAGTTCAGTGTACTAATACTGATCTTTTATTTCAACATACCTATTGAAAGTGTTTCCAAAATCTACATGTAGCAAAAGGTTTATTGCCAGACTGTACTCCATGAGGGAGACCACTAAAAGGTTTTCTGCCCTGAAAATGCAGGGAAACATTGAGGTGTGTTACCATCCATTAACTTGAGGGAAATGTATTTATGAGTATATGAAGCTGACTTTGTGTCTGGATAAAAATACCAGGTATCTGAAATAGTACATTGTACAGAATGGAATCTGAGTAACACATTACTAGGGCTGGAAGTATATAATTGTTCCCGGAATTTCTGTTTTGTTATAATATGTTTGATACATTTTTCTAGAACACTGTTAATGGAATACTGTCCAAATAACACATGACCTTTAACATTAACACGTGGTAATCAATGTTGAATCAAACTGGTTAACAAAAGTACAGTGCTCTTCCTTCTCTGTGCCTGCGCACTAATTGCAGGTGGTGCATAGGGGCTAGGGCTTAGGCACAGCAGGCTGTGCCCACCTAATTTCTTGGTGCCTGCAGTTCGGGTGTACGTCTTTGACAACAGACTAACTGGGAGGAGACTGCCTCCCAAGGCAAATGTTAACTGAGATCTGAAACTCTTAGCAGAATTAATTGAAAATACAGCAACAATAAAGCGACGTATATACATATATGCTTTGACTTGTATTATGGCAGTTTGTGTGAAACATGTAAGGTTTTGTTTGTGCAAAATAATGTATTCTGAGGGGAAAAGCAGACATGGACGTTGCCAAAACACATTATTGTAAATAAACACCATTTATGACTGTACATTATGTGCAATAAAGTAACTGGAGAAGGTGCATGTACTTTATCCTCAAAAGAATACTGACAGCTCTCAGAGCTATAGCTATAGTTTTACTTTCTGAAAAGTTAAATTTTATTCTGTATCTAAACTGCAGAATAAAGAATGTACATTTTTCACACTTAAATTTTCATTAATGCTTCTAGCAGTGTTACAAAAGATACTAATTGTTGAAGAGGCTTAAACTTCATGGTTGTCTGATTTTCAGAGTATATTGTGCTTAACAGTTTCTTATTGCATATGTTGTTGTTTGTAATTTTAAATGAAGGAAGTATGCATTATATGTCATAAACATGCAATACACTTTTTGCATATGGGTTTATGGAGGCATCAGTTCCGTAAATTTCACAAGATAGCCACATGATTTGGGGATATTGTACTTTTGTAGCATAACTGTTACAATTGTTACATTCAGGGCAAATAAAGAGAAGTCCTACTTTACTGTAACTTTAACACACTGGTTTGGGGTATAGTTTCTGATTACTAGAAAATAAAGATGTCTGTCATCCCACCTAGTGTGAACCTAGCAAGAAACACACTTTGGGAAGATCTAGATTATGGTGTTATGTACTTGCCGTAATATTTATGTGATGATGCTTAGTTTTAGTTAAGGACAGTCTCTCTTTGCTAAAAATTCCTTCTATTTTACGCTGCTTAAATAAAAAAAAAATGTTTGCTTCAGTAGTAAGTGAAGTCAATAAGGTGAAGTGTGGCATCTTTTGAAGTCTGGTAGAGTAGGGGAGAGGAAGCTAAACACCAGTGTTCAGATACACTTCTGCACCTATCAGGGATGAAAAACTTGGCATAATTAGTCTTAAAGACACCTTCTATAAGTTTCACCAAAGTAGTGGCATATAATTGTATCTGAGCTAGTAGTCTTAGAATTTCACAAAATGTAGGGATGCTGTATGGCATGTGCTACTTGAGCAGATAAAGCAGCATTTGTCATGCTGTTACTCTTGAGTGCCAGCTGCCTGTACCCTGTAGGCCTGGCCTGGTGTGTGGGTACAGCTTTACCTTCTGTGCTGTCTCTGGCTGCACTGTGCACACCCCCTCCTTCACCCATCTGGATCCCTAGAGAGCAGAATTGTGTTGACCTTTCTTACCTCTTGCACCAAGTCAGTAATACCTGTTTATGGTCACGTTCGTGTCAGGAATTGCATTTATAGGTCTGCAAGTTAAAGCTAGATGTGTTTAGAAATTTTTTATCAACAGACTATCATCATTTTAGCAGCATTGTCTGTGTGTTTTGGTATGTTTATGGGGGATGGCCTGACACTACTAGATGACTCCTTATTGTAGTTGCCTTGAGGCAGTACAAACTTAACCATATCAGTGTCAAAATAATGAGAGACATTGATAGAAAAGAGTACAAAGTGCAGTGTCAGAAATTACTTTTTTATGGTGGCATTCAGGTCTACCAGCAAAAGTAAAAAGACTTAGTCCACCCTTGGTGACCCTGTGAAGTCTCAAAACAGTTAAAAGTAGACAACTGACAGCCAGTTCCTGTTGAGTTGAACTCTAAAAATTAACAATCACAAATAATCAGTAACTCCCAAGGAAAGTGTTTGTGTTTTTTTGTTTGTTTGTTTGTTTTTTCACAAAGTAGCATAGCATATATTTGTCCTTAATTTCTGTCATAGTATTTTCACTGTTTTCATCTTCAGCAATAAATAAGGTTACTACTTTGAAGAGTAAACTGGATAAACTCAGAGGTGAGGTTCGAGGAAAAAAACATCAAATAATGGCACATCTCAAGACTGCATCATTTCAGCAACTTATCAGTAAATTAAGGTGTTTTCTCTGAAGTTCATGTATTTTTAAGCACCTTATACAGATGAGGCTAAGCAGAAAAATTATTTTTGTTTGTGGGACCTTTAGATTTTCAGTTCACTGAGGGTGGCCTTTATTAAGGAGGTGGTTTATGAACTTCCTGAATGTAGGAAGTTCCCAGGTCCTCCTGCCATAGGTCAGTTATTGAGCAAATGAGTGTTCAGTATTGATTCTGGTTTGCTTTCATACTCATGTGAAAATGAAACCCTGTCTTTGTATCTAGGTCTTCTTAATATCATGGCATATATATCAGTCTGTACCTCCTAGAGTAGTGTTTTAAAGGGATTTGTTTCTAATTGAAGTTACTTCAGTAAAAAGGCAGGTTGAGTGAGCAAGAGTGTTATGGGAAATGTGTTAATGTATGATAAAGACACTGGGATCACTGTTTTAGAGTCTCATTGTGTTGTATGTATTAGAAACTCACAATGAAATGTTAGTGTAATATTTATCTTGTTAGTTGCCTACACCTTTTCCAATTATGATTTCCAGACAAGGTGGTTTTCATGATCAGAGGTAGAGAAATTACAGGGTAGCCAGATCACTCCTATGTGTGTGCATTTTCATAAAGCACAGCCTCCTTAAGGTCTTGACCTCAGATACTGGGTAAAACATAAATTTGTGTTGCAGGGAGCAGAGTTTATTTGTTAGCCTATCTGCTAACCGTTCAAAGTTCAAACATCGCTACCAGTTCAGAAATGTTACTGCATGTTACTTGTTGTGGCAAATTCCATGTCCTGTTTTTAACATAGGTGCAATCTGGAGACTACTCTGCTTAACTACTACTCTGGATCATTTTCATGATCTTTCATGAAGAGTGGATCCAGAACTGCTGAGGGGGCCACAAGGCCATTATTTGCATGCCCTTGTGTGACTTTTCCCATATAACCTTAGTGATGAGACAATTTTGATTCTTTCTCCGAAAGGCAACGAATGAAGCAGATCTCCAGCTTTGTTTCTGAGAGAAAATAGGAAATATATACCAGTGTGGACTGAAAGAAGATAAAAGAATAACAATAATGTCAGAGCTTTGAACCCTGTCCTGAACAGATAACTGAAAATTACTCTGGACTTTATATGAGCTAAGAAGAGGAGACAACCCTAAACAAGAGCAGCACTGTCAAGACCACACTGTTGACAAGAAGTTCATCAGAGACTGTAGGCTGGAATTCTAAGTGAAGAAAATTGAAATTATCTCAGTCCTTGAAGAACTGGTTTACCATATCTCCCTGTTATCTTAAGCAAGGTTGTTCATTTCTCTGTTGGAGATGTCTCCCTTCTTCAGCCTAATTTGAATTTCTTGTTCTTTTATTCTAAGTTTCTACCCTGCTCCCTTCTGTGCTGTCTTGCATTTCATAGACAAATTCTCCATTAGCATGGTGAGGTGGCACAGGTCATTCTTGGTACAGGACGACAACAATCAAGACTTAAGGTCTAGATCAGGATGATCAAATATGACATTATTTAGAAAGCCTGTTTTACCTACACATAATTCCAAGCAGATGGAAAAGAACTATTTTGATACTGAGGGCACAAATCTAATGTTTGTAATGCCTGGGTTTCAGATGCTCCTTTCATTGCTGATGATTTGTGCAGTTTTGGGCAAGACCCCTGCAGCCAAATCCACAAAATACCACCATCACCTTAAGTGATGTGTCAAGATAAGGCGAGTGGTCACCAAGGTTTTCATCAAAAGAATCTTTTTCACCTTCTCCCAGAAAATAATACACCACTGCCTTATCTCCTTTTGTCTGCTTCAAACAGCAACATCACCCAGAAAGAAAACCCTTGGTACCCAGAGACAATTCACCTGCCTGGGTGCAGAGGGGAAAGCACTGGTCGATAAATCCCTATCCTTCCACCTCACCCACAGTAATCAACTAGGGAGCGTGCCTGCTTGGTTCCATCTCTCTCAGGTGTGTTTCTCCCTATTTTCACATGCACAGCATGTATGACTGTAACTTTGTCTTTTGCATTCCCCAGCTACCCATGATGAAAGCTACTCTTTTAGTCAAGTACCTTTGGTGCTCTTGTTCTGCATCTTTGTCCCTTAGTTTCCGGTCAGTGAAACGAGGTTAACAGGAGAACCCCAGTAGAGTGTAAGCTGTAGATGGCCACATTTGAGTTTGTAGTGCTTGAGCAGTACTATGCTGAGAGCACTCCAGTATCATCACAATGTCCAAGTGTCTCAAAATCTTGAATGTATTTAAGAATAAAGCATAAAAGCAAAACAAAATACCTTTGACTTCTTACTTAGTCAAACCCATGATACAGTTTCCAGAATCTCGTAGGCCAGCTGAGTCCTAGTCTCAGACCAGTCACTTCAGAGGGTACCTACCAGTAGTGCTGTCTCAGGGCATGGTCATCTCAAGAAACTGTGGGCACAAGTAATTCCTGGGAAGATTCTGGTTGGGCACAAGAGGAAATTTTTTTACAAGGAGGACAGCAGCCATTGGAATAATCACCCCAGAGAAATGGTGGATTTTCCAGTTTTGGACACTAAGGTTTGGACACTAGATAGCATACTAGCCCATGTCTAGACTTCGCTTTTACCAAGAAAGGTTGGACCAGATGGTCCTTGCCATCCGTTTCAACCTGGTTTTCTATGATGGTGTTGATAAATCTGAGTCCCAGAGGCTCACTGGGGATGGACAGAACTATATTCCTGTTTTTCACAGTTGGGAAATCCAAGGAGAGGCAAAGGGACAGCAGTGCGCTTACAGGCAACAGCACTGTTTTATCTCTTCACAAATGAAATGTAGAAGTGTGGAGCACTGACAGCACTTGAGATCTGGGACGACTGAATAAAAATGGGATTATATTGGAAACCTGATTGGCAGGAGTGAGATTTGCTCTGCAATCATGCAAGTTTCACATTGTTCAACTCTCAGCATAACATACAACTTTTGAAAGTGAAGCGCCTTAAAATAATTAACTTTGAAGCAAGAACAACAGTTCTTGCAGCTTCAGGGCTGTAGTTGTGCACAGTTACATTCAGGATGGAAATTTTTCAGTGAGATTTCAATTTGCTTTGGAAGGAGAGAGATAAATGCCATTTGTGAGAGACAACTTCAGGTTTCTCAAGAAAGAATCAGGGTTAGCAGGTAGATCTAAAACAAAATCACCTCATCAGCCACATCACTAACCTCAGTAAAATCCAGCATTAACCAGTTTATCCCTGGTCACACTTCATCACAAGACAGCTAGCAACCAAACACTTTTGGCCAACAGCAGCATAGTAGAAGGTGGAGAATTTACCTCCTCAGGTGGAAAATTTACCTCCTCAGTCAAGACTCTTCCAAAATTTTACCTTGGTGAAGTAAACAACTGTATTTTACTAGTTGTCATGTGCCTCACAATGATAATAATAAATTATATTTATGAAGTGAGACTTTCACCTGCTGCAGATTTGTCTTCAGGCTTCTGTGTGTGAAGGAACCTCGAAATAAATGATATCC
Source organism: Chloebia gouldiae (assembly GCA_003676055.1). Lineage (NCBI taxonomy): Eukaryota > Metazoa > Chordata > Aves > Passeriformes > Passeridae > Chloebia > Chloebia gouldiae. The sequence goes on from QUSF01000038.1 coordinate 4,275,516, forward strand.
ATTCTGGCAAGCACCTGGTTTAAAACAAAGATGAAGCCAATGAATGAAATTGTCAAAACACTTGACTCCTTTTAGGAGGGAGGGAAGCAGTAAATAATGCTGACTTAGTGCAGTTTCTTCCTTGTCATGCCTTTCCCCTTGCAGTTTGCTGTCACTAATCACTGTGAGCCAGACTGCGCGTGGAAGAATCCTTCAGACCAAGTCAGTGGGGTTGCTCATGTGAGTAATTTGCAAAGCACATAATCAGGGCAGTCAAGCCCTGTGGTATTAGACTCATTTTGGCTATAAATTCCCCAAGCAAGGACTTTTATTCTTGTCAGTAAAAGAGTGGATGCAATTCTGGTGCAGTGGGGTTTTTTTTTTTTTTTTTCCTCCCCACAACTTCTCATTTCTTTTCACCTTTTTCTTCACACACACACACACAGAGAACTAAGAGACTCAGAGAAGCAGCAGCTTTGACAAGCAATGCTAACGTCTCCCTGCTCTGAGCAATTCCTTTGGGCAATTTAGCAATGTCACTCTGGCTCTCAGCATTTCTTTCAAGTCAGGAGCCTCACTGCTTATAGCAGCTTGGGAAAGGAAGAGCCCAGGTGCAAAGGCAAGAAAAAAGTTCCACTGGTGGCTGGCAGCAACAGGAGAGTCTGGTTGTGCGGGTGAGTCAGCCAAACAGCTTGCTCCACTTGCTTATTCCAGCCACGTACAGGCAAGTGCAAGCAGGGAAAATTCCTAGCTTTGATTGTGAGGAAAGGGCCTGCTTATATCACCACAATAAACTGTTTTCCCAGAATGAAATCTCACCAGCCATAATTGCCAAAATCCTGGGACAAAATACTTCTGCTTAACCCCAAACATATCTTGTTCTTTTCAGTGGGAGAAGAGTCGTTTATGGTTTGGTGTTTTGTTTTGTTGGTTTTTTTTTGTTGGTTTTTTTTTTTAATTCAATAAACAGCTTTGATGTGTCTAAAATGGGAATAATGGCAGAGAATACAATATCTCCTGTCTGCACTGCTACCTATACACTTGCATAAAAATAGCACTTTTGTTTCATGGGTTGGAGTAGAGGCTGAAGGGACATACTGACAGTTCAGCAGCTCTTTTCCTTTGTAGTGGATCTAATAGGCCTGCAGTATGAAACATGCTACTTAAGCTTTGCTTTTAGGCTGAAACTCACTCTGTACAGAGGTCTAGCTGAGGGCAGAGGCCCCACTTAAATCCTGCTGAATCTTCAGAAAGGCTTTCCATGTTCCCCTGCAGTAGGTATAAGGATTCAGACAAGTTTTGCATTCTTTTTGTGGGTAAAGGCATGTAAATAATACCTGTATGACTTAAGTATGTCTTGAAATATGCAACCTGATGGCAGAGAGTTCTTTATTGTGCAGATATTTGTTCTGAACCACATGGCTTGTAAGTAATGAAATATTAATGGCCATGCAAATCTTCTCTTCTGTATCACAAGCTTTTCTGTGTTCCTGACCCCTGACTTCCTTTAATCATCTCCTGGGTGTGTGGTCTGTTACTATTCTGAAATATCTTGTGAACAGGGGCAAAGTAATTACTTGATCCTTGCCTGCTGCAAGAATCTTTTTGAAAAGAAAAATGATAACTTCAGAGACACTTCCTCCCTGCATTAAAATCAGTCCCACCTGCTTGCTTCACAAGATTTCTCCTTTGGTGGCCTTAATGCAGACCTGTAGCGTTCAGTGCTATTTTCATGACTATAAAAACAGCATTCCTGGATCTCCTAAGTTGTCACCTGCTTGTCCACAGATTAATTACAATTTTTGGTCAGATGTTTTCTCTCCTTCTCTCTCTACCCCCTACTGATTTTTTTTTTTATCCTTACAAACATTGTGGCTTGTTAGAGGAAGGCCCAATAATCTTTCAATGAGCAGCCGTAGTGCCTGTTATTTATAGGGCTATCTTTGCCATCTCCCTAATAATTGGAGGCTGAATTAATGCCTGAAACATGAATTTATGGGGTTTTTTTTTAAGAACAAGGGCATGTATTTTTGGCAGAAGTCTCCTTTTCTTTCTCTACCTGTTTCCTAACATACCAAACACTAAGAAATAGGACATTACCAAAGTGGGGAAATCAGGAAATGCTCCTTAGCTCCCTGCCAAACATAGAAGAGGTTGGTGGCTTGGTGCCATGCAGGTCTGACAGCCAAAGGAGAAGGAGATGTACAAGCAATATGACTGAGGAAAGAGAAGACTATCCATGAAAATGCATTTACCATATGGGAGCTATTTTAGAAAACCAGTTTGGTGAAAGTACAGACATGAGTAGGTATCTGTACAAATGAGTTCATAGTGACTGCCAAGAGCATGGTGTAACACAAGAGCAATAATGACCATAGAGCTTAATACAAGGTTAATAAATGTTGACCTACAAGCTTATGATTTCTGGAGCAATTTTGCTTGAGTTGCAGGAGTCAGCAATGCAGCACCAAAAACACTGCTTCTGAAATGGTGAGTTTACACAGATCAGGAACTGGGGAAGACTAGCCAAGGTTGAAACATTAATTATCAGAGCAGAGATAAAGGAGCTGGGGATACCTCAGGTGTTTGTAATGTACCACTTTGCAAAACCTGGGATGACACATAAGAACCTTTCTGGGGCTCTGCTGTTCAATCCTCAGTGTGTGCTGTTTCTGAGGATCAGGTGCCAACCTGGGAGGAATCCACACCCTGGGTTTTAAAAGGTGCAAATAAAACCCACTTCACCCTTGATTTCATGCAGCAGCAGGTGCCTATGTGTCTTTTGTTCACACTTTCCATGGAGCTTACTTTCCCCTGAAATGACCTCAGTGACTTCTGGGCCCTGTGAGAAGGGCAGACCCACAGCTTGGTTCACACAAGTGACTGCTGTGAAGTAGTTATTTGGTGTCTTAAAGCATGGCAGCCTCCAACCTGAGGACCACCCACACAGTGACCGTTCCCAGTGCAGAGAGCAGCAGTTCCTGCACAGGGTGGTGGAAAGCTGATGTGCACCAGCTGCTGGGTGCTGAGTCATAGAGAAAGCAGATGGAGCAGAGAAGCCATCTGCAGCACCGTGGTCTCCCCCGTCCCCCCTCCCCACCACCCCAGGGTGATTTATACAAACCTAAATGATGGTAATGAGCCCTGCTGCACGTCTGGCTACCCTGTAGTCTGCAAAGGTGACAACTGCTAACTCAGGTTTTGGAAGGAGGTGATCTCTGATCAGCTGAAAGGAGCAGTGAGTAATCCTCATCTACCTGGCTTTGTATCCAAGCTGTGAGTCATTCTAATGAGCATTACCAAAAGTGCTGACCTGCCCATCTCATGCTTCCTCACTTGAGACTCCAAGCTAACCTGCAGCCTTGGTGTGCCTCGGGGCTGCATTTTGGGCAGAGGGGAACCTGGGATACTGGTTTTACTCCAAACTTTACCAGTGGAATAAATGCTGTTGTAGGATGTATGTGTGCCAAAACAGTTGGCATAAGTAACTAGGAAGCTTTCAGTGGATTTTCTGTATGTGGCATCCCTGCTAAAACTGCAGAATTGTTTTTGATTTAAAGAACATTTTCTTACCTTTTTCTACCAAGATTTCAGTTGCACATTTTTCTCTCTTGTGCACACCAATGTGGCCAGCTGTAGCTGGCTGGACTGATATGCAGTGACTGGGCAGAGGAGCAGTGGGATTATTGCTGGTTTAGTCCATGTCTTTGTGTTCCTGGGGACAGCATGAATCCTCAAGGACTCTCCTGTCCTCCCTGCTCTGCAGTGTGCCCACACTGCAGGGTGGGATGGTGCCCATCCTACCTCTTCAAAAGGCTTCTCCTTTCAGTGCAAAGTCCTTGGTGTCCTCACTTGGCTTTAAGCTCCATGTGTGGGACCAGCATGTTGGGGATGGTGAAAGCTGTTTGCCTCTGGTTTGAATGCAAGGCTTGGACTGGCTTGGCTGTATGCAGAAAACTGCACTACTGGATGTTTTCGGCAGCTTCCCCTGGGTGCATGGCACTATTTAAAGTGAAAGTACTTTGATTTGGAAGAGGCAAGGATGAGGTGAAGGCTAATAATGGAAGTCTATAAATGCAGCTGACATCTTAGCACCCTGTGTCTTTCATGCTGTCCTTCATTTACTCTCCTGGTTCACTTTCCTCTTTTAATGCTCTGTTGTTCTCCCCGCCCCCCTCCCCCCGTGAGCAAGGTTCTGTTGAGAGTAACTGGGGTAGCTGAGTTTGATCCATTTACATGCCTATGGATATAGAGGGGGCTCTGATTTAAAACTGAACTGTGTGAAATGATCCATGAAACCTCCAGGGTGAACTATGCTAAGAGGCAGACTTTTACAGTCTGTGGATTATACTCTACAATACATATATATTATAGAATATATATTTATAGGTCATGACTAATATGAAAACCCCTCTTATAGTTAATAGCTTCAAGTAGAGACCCATCCACATAACATTCCTATGTGGGTGGGTAGCTGTTGGCACCAGCAGTGGGATGACTGGGTTTAGTTCTGATCTGGGCTTCTCAGCTAAGCTCCTGCTCCTCATCAGCTCCAGGACATGGGCAGCAATAAGGGCAGTCAGCCTAGATTATAAGAAAAGTCTGATACAAACAAGAACTTTTCTCCCCCTCTGTTATCTGCCTGGGCTCTCCATATAGGTGGCTTGGTTAGATGTGAACCCTTCAGACAGCAAAACCTGTGTGAGGTGAATGTGACTCATGCTGAATGTCTCTTGAAGCCCACAGCAGATGAGGTAGATGGTGAGATCCTGAGTCCTTTTCCACAGCCTTGAAATGGGACTATCCCTCCCCTTCTGCCTCTGAAGCTTCTCTGTTCCTCCTGCCAATGCTTTGCTAAATGAAAGTCCATCTGGGAGGTGTCCAACAATGAGCACACAGAGCCAGCTGGTTTACACTGAAACCTCTTGTATTTCACAGATAGGCTGAGCTTCCCCGATGTAGCTCACTCATTGCCCTTCAGATCCCTAGGGCTTTCCTGTCTCACAAGAACAGGGGGAGCTCGTCTGCCCCAAAATCTTCATCAAAAAGCACTTGCTCAGAGGTAGCAGAAGGCAAAACAGAGTGAGTTCCACCGCTGAATTCATATTCAAGGAATTATTTCAAGCAGTCTGTACATTCCTTTTACTTACAATTTATTATTAACAGTCTGAGAGGAAGAAAAATAATTCATTAAACAATCAGTAAGGCATTCATAAGACATTATTGAGATCAGGTCTCAGGGAAACACATGAGCCTTCACAAATATTAAGTTTTATCTATTCTGTTAAGTTATTTTACATAGTAAAGTGAAACTTAATCCAGCTGCTCTGTCTCTGTAGCTGCTGCTCAAGGGGAAACAAATTCAGATCCATTATAATCTGACTAATAGGTTCAATATCAACTCCCTCTTATCAGAGGGAAAGAAACATGCCCCATGCTTATCTAATCCCTGGTGGCCAGATATCAGAGCAGGCCAGTGAGAAAAGTCCCCTTCTGGGAGCTGGAAATTAAAATGCCTTGCTGTGAGACCCTTCTCCCTTGCTGCAGGCAGTTAGCAGGTGCTTTCTTTTCCAGATGGGAGTGGCTTGTACTTGAGATAAAAAGTTTGGGAAAGTGCCATTTCACCCATAGCTCAAATCTGTATTCTTGGTTTAGCCAGCATGGAAGCAGCAAGGCACTGCTCGGTCAAACAGCCACTCAGGAAACCCCCACTCTTCCTTCACTAAGGGACATCTGGTACACTTGCCTCTAGCCAATGATGGATGATTTGGTATTGTTGACAAGCTGAAGCTCACCCACATCCCCATACTTTGCTTTCTGAGCCTCTATCATTTGCTTGTGCTGTGCAGTGATGATCCTGTATGGGAAATTACTTTAAAAACATCATAAAGACATTTTTGGGAGCAGTGGAGTCTTCAAAGGAAACTTCTTGGGAAGCTGGAATTATGGTGGGAGGGAAAATATAATCTTTCTCTCATTTCAGATGAACTTCTGCCTTCCTTGAAATTCATGTGAATTTCAAAGCCTTTGATAGTCATGAAACATCAGAGGAGCCTTTATGCTAAGCAAAACGTGTGTGAAAACAGTGCTGCTTCTGATCCCGCCAGGAGCTGCTGCACACCCCATTCCTCTTCCTTATATTTGTCTTCCCCCAGCTGATGCAGTCGATTTGCATTTGTCAGGGTGGTCGTGGCTGTGCCCTTACTCTGCTCTGTTGGATGACACCAGAGCAAAACCCATTACAGGACTTGCTTGCATGGTCAGTGGCCACCCCAGCTTCTCCCCTGTGGGCCAGCCTTGGTGATCCACAGGGATGGCTGAACTCTGAGCCCTGGGTTGCCCTACCTGCTGCAGAATGCACAACTCAGTCTGGCTTTGTCCAAGCCTCCCATTCCAGGGTCAGCATCAGGCAGCAAGGCCATGGCACAGGGATTTCCTGGAAGAGCTCTGATGGCACCAGGCACAGGTGGCAGATTTATAGGCAGACATAAATCAGTGTAAATGCAGGTCACTGAAAAGCACAGCACAACCACCCGAGCTGGGGCAGTCTATCCTTGGAACAGCTACAAGGTGGAGTAGGGAATTTCTTCCAAGTAGCAGATCCAGCCACAGGAGACTATGCAGGGGATGCCATAGAAATTGCAAGAGCTGCAGAGCTGGAATATGATCCCCACAAGACACTCCTGAAGAGGAGCACATATCTCTGGGAGTAGGTACAGGCCTCCCACTTCCTGCACCTCACTTCCCAGCTGCTTCCAGTGGCACTCATGGGTGCTCTATCATGGACTCCTTCCAGAAATGAGGCTGCCAGAGGACAACATCTGGTCAAGCAAAGGGGGAGAGAGAAGACCACAGAGCATAATTCCCAAGGGTAAAGGGACTTATCTGTTTTTCTAGCTGGGTAATGGTTATCCTGTGAAGACTGATGCTGTCTTGTCTTCTTCACTCAGTGGGAGGGAAGAGGCTGCCAAGGCTGCTGGGCAGTGGCAGGTCCAGGCTGGTCCCATGGGGCAGCCCCTGCTCCAGCTGGCTGTGATGTGCCCCTGCCTCATGTGTCCCTTCCCTAGGTGCCAGCCAAGCTGAGAAGCTGCAGCCTAAAGGGGCAGGACATAGCATGGGCACCCCCAGGGAAAAAGTCTAGGGAAGCTGAGTTGGGAGAAGACAGTGAGCACTGAGGAGCCTTCCTGCCACCACAAGCAGGCTGTAGGTGAACCAGGGTGTGCAGTGTAAGAGCTGCAGCTCTGCAGCCATCAATGTTCACTCATTGTGGAGATATTGCCAGAAGAGATTTGTCTCATCTCTCACAACTGAGGGCTTATTTATGTTGGCCAGGTCAAATTCACCTCCAGGTATATCTGGTCCATGTGGGTTTGAGAGCCCCCACAAAAGGGCTGTCCATGCTTCTCTTTTGTCTGTCACTGGATCTGTTTCCCAGTATTTCCAAGACTTCCCATCCCAATTTACTTCTCCTGCCCCCTTTTGCTGCTGCTTTGCACCGTGTTGCTTTTCAGGATCCAGTTTGTCCTCTGCCTTGTTCCGGCATGTTCCTTGCCTGTAGGTTTTCTCTCCAACAGGTAACTTCATTACTCTTAAGCTGAAGTAGTGGACTATTTTTGGAGTGATGTCATGTGTTCCACAGTAGGTGAAGCTTATGCTTTCTGCTGGAGCAATGTTGAGAAGAAAATTCCTCTTGATTTGAACCAAATGTAGTTTTTAAACATGGGATTGGCACAAAGTACACAGGCAGTGACTTTCTACAATGATAAGCTGAACTAAAGAGTAGAATAAGTTGAACTTTTTTTTTTTTTTTTAAGCTACCTTGGCTGAGTTTCTGCCTTTGAACAAGGGTGGTTAGGTCCTGGGCAGGTGTGGGACACAGCTATGTAAGAATGCAGACACAGGTATGTAGGCAGAGCTGTGAAGCATGTCATGAAGAGTAAAAGGCCTTGATGACTTTTTGTTAAGATATGCCACAGAAGGACAATGTTATGACTGGAGTTATATGGACCAAGGTCAGCATATAACTGAGGCAGAAGACTGCAAATAAAGCAACAGCATTGTTCTGTTCCTCACATGACTAATGAAGCATCACTTGATAATGCTGATTGTCACTGCCAAATACAAATTTAAGCACGGCTCTTGTTCCCACTCTGCAGTGTTTATCACACTGGTCCCCTTCAAAATGGACTCACTTCTGCAGAGTCTGCAGAATGCTTTCATGATTAGCCAAGGGCCATGCTGAGAACAAAATAAGCTATCACCTCAAATTACTCCCTACCCCTTCTGTGGAAAACATGCAATAATTTTTGACTGAACTCTGAAACCCAGTGTACTGATTTAAACCCAGACAACAGAAAGAATACAGCTACCTAACACATGTGCAGCTACAGCAGTAGAGCTGCCTCGACATCATGCTGCTTATTACTGAAAGTTCTACTAAATATGATCTTCTACTCTATGGCAAAAGTGTCCAGTAGCTGAGGCAAGTGCATAGGTGTGGCAAGAGGAAGGAAAATTATGGTGAAACCTGGCAATATAGCAGGGTGGTGTGGAAGACAAATCCTCTAGAGGATGAATAATTCAGGAAAGTGTTGCTTTAAATGAAGAAATGAAAAACCGTGGGCTAGCCAGAAAGCATCCAAAACAAATTAGAAGGCTGGGTCATCATATGAAGTTTAACAAAGGTAAGTGATGGATTCTGCATCTGAGATGGGGATGTATGCACAGAATGGGAAATGAGAGTCTGGAGAGGAGACTGAGGGGACACCTCACTGCGGTTACAGCTTCCTCATGAGGGGAAGGGGAGGGGCAGGCACTGATCTCTGCTCTGTGGTGACTGGTGACAGCACCCAAGGGAATGGCCTGAAGTTGTGTCAGGAAGGTTTAGGTTGGATATAAGAAAAGGTTTTTCACCCAGAAGGTGATTTGGCATTGGAACAGTTTCCCTAGAGAAGTGGTCACAGCACCAGCCTGACAGAGTTCAAGAAGTATTTGGACAACACTGTTAGGTATGTTATGGAATTCCTGAGGTTGTCCAGTGCAGGGCCAGAAGCTGCACTTTGAGGATCTTTATGAGAAACTTCCAACTCAGGATATTCTATTACTCAAGGAAAAGTCTTCTGAAGAATCGGAATGATTCTGGGACATTGGTCTAACAGCAGACTAAGTCACAGGTAGAGCTGCAACCCCAAGCTACTATTCTTAAGTAAAAATCAAGGAACTATTGGCCTTGCAGTACCCAGACAACCACCCACCACCTGACTGCTGTCAGCTTCCGTACATACACTATCATTGCCTTTTCACAAAAACCTCCTCTGGGGCTTCTCATTTTTTTTTACTCTCAAGCAGAGCTTGGTTGCCTGGTCTGTGTGGTAGTTTTCAGATGTTTTGGAACAGAGGTGTAAGTAAAATGCCAAGTGTTTAGCAGATCTCTCTATGGAGATAGCTGGACTTGACACCTCTTGCAGAGCTCTGGGAAAGGGAAGGAACAGCCCCAGTACAGAGGGGCAGGCAGCTCCTCCAGACTGGAAATAGAGAAAATCACAGAATGACATTTCAGTTGCAAGTAAAAATGAAGTCTTTTTTTAATATAATGTGGTTAGTTTCCTTCTTCTGCCACACAAGAAAGAGATTTCAAAAGCACATGGAGCTAATATGTCTGGGCACCCGTTAAACTGGTAGAAATAATTTCTTTACTTTTGTAGGGAAAAATAAAGCACGACTGCTGCTTGAAAGAAGAGCTGGTTGAAGATTGCACCCATTCTGCAATAAGTTTTAGGGGAATTTTTTTCCTTCCTAGATCAAACAGAGGTTTTCAAATCTTTTTACACAAGAGAGATGTGCATTGTCAAAGTCAAGTTCATTTTGATTTGCACCTTTTCTCTACAGATACAACAGAGGAAGCATCATCCAATCATGATGGCAAGCTCTGACAAGGGAGTGGATGGAGGTAATCTGCTTCCTTCCACCCACCCCCACAAAAAGAATTTAATCAGAAATAATCTGATTAGCCAGAAAAGATTAGATGAGCAATCCCTTCACTGAAAACTTCAGCAACTTCTATTCAGCCAGTAAAAAAAGTGATTCCAGCTCTAGATTTCCAGGAAATTACCAAATCTGCTAGGTGGTATTTGGAGGAAATGTTGGGGTTTGCTTGTTTTTAAAATCCCTGTATAATATTTATTATGTACATGCTTCATAATCCCAGTAAATAACTGTAAATTCTCCATTTCACAAAGTTAACAGCCCATGTGCTTTCTTGCACACAGAAGAATTGATCAAGGTGCAGCCTGAGGAGTTTGGAAAGGTCATTTTTAAGACTAGAGAGAGATTGAAAATGTTGCTACTAATCAAAGAAGGGATATTTAATATCTTTTTGTCAAGAAATGCAAATAACATTAGTTCTGCAACTGTCCCTCTGGCCTAGAAGTGTTGTTAAGACAGTTCTTGTACTTTAATATAAATATTATCCCCTGCAGTGTCCTCTGTTGTCCTGGCTGGATTGTGCGGTGTTTAGTAGTGCAAAATTCCCACTAGTGCTTGGGATCACATCATCACTGCAGATGTTGCCTTTTTTGCACTTGTGCTTCTTTCCTTGGAATCCAGCTGGAGCAACTATAGGCACTAGTTCCATCTCCTTCCTCTTCCCTGTGCTTTTGAGAAAGCTTACATTACCTGCAGTCTCTGGATGTATCTCCCTCCCTGCTGTCCTGAAATATCAACAGACAATCCCACCTTGCCCATCCCAGTCACCTTCCTCTGAATGCTTAAAGACATGGGAGCTCGGCACTGCTGGTGGGATTTCAAAACCCAGCCCAGGCTCAAGTGCCTGATTTGGGCTAAACAGCTGCTATGTACTGCCAAGTCTGTGCATGACAGTGATTTGTGCAGCCCATTGCCGAGCCAGTTAGAGCCATTTGTTTAAAAAATAAAGAGATAGATAAATTCAACTCTTCCCCTTCTCCTAGCAAGCTGATATCATGTGCCTATCTTAAAAATGGCTTGCTCCAGAATGCATTAGAGCTAAATTACCATTTATGTTTGTCACAGGGATTGCTAATGTGTAATGAGATTTTAGAGTTAATGTTTTGTACAAAGCACTTAGCAGAGCTGGGATGAAATTGGTTCAGGATTCTGATGTGGTGTTTTAATTAAAGATATTTTCCAGTCAGGGCCAAGCAAACTACTTATCAGAAGGTTTTGTACCCATCAGCCAATATACCAGTGCAATGTTGGTCTCGCTTTCTGCTTTTGGATTTTCTTCAGGGAATTAGAGGAGAGAGCCTCTCCAAATCTCATGCAGAAGAACCTTTCTTAGCTGCAACCCTCATAGGAGAAGAAATATCTATTTGATTCTCTGAAATCTTTCACCTGGGTGTCAGTGGTCTGGTTCGTTGCAGCGTGACAGACACCAGCCTTAGGCTGCCTTGATTTTGTTGAACTTGTAGCTGATAATGCTGGTGCAATGCACTCACACAGACTGAAAGGAGTGGGAAGCCCAGTGCTGTGGAGTGGATCCTGGGGTTTTGTCTGCTGTAGCAGCATCTTGAGCTCCAGCTGCAGTTCCTCATCTCCTCTGCAGTTCCTCATCTCCATGATTGCCAGGGAGGAAGCAGGAAAACGGGTGGTGCAGATTCAAAAAGAGAAGAGGAAGGATTTCCAAAAATTGCACCTGGTAAAACCAGCATAATAATGACTGAGGTATCTCTGGCTTAAACAGGCTTCAGATGTAAGACTCAATGTAAGCATCAAATGCATGTTAATAGGCACAACTTTTATTGATTTCTGGATAATAAGAGTCATTATTACCAAATTAACAATTTTTTTTTTTCTTAGCTATCTCCGGTCCATGCAGGGCACTTCAACCACCATCAGATCTTAGGCTGGGATATCCGCTTGAAACAAAATCACAAAACTATAACCAGACACAAAGAGCAGTTCTCAGGGCTGGTGTCAGACATAGGCAAGGCAAATCCCTGGCAGAAAACCAGCTGCCATTGTCAGCATTTGCTTTGCCCATCCTCCAGCCATGAGAAACTCATCTGGGTGGAGCTGTGGAGGGAGGCTGAGGGGATGCAGGGAAGTGGCTCCTGCTGGGAAAGAGCAAGAGGGAGGAGTTTCCCTACTCAATGCTCCTTACTTCAATCTTCTTCCTTTCTATTCCACCTCGACAGCTGTGACCCAGAGTCCCCTTTTCCCTGCACTCCCTGGTTTTTGCCCCACTCCCCTCTCCCCAGGCAAGGAAGAACACTGGCCCCACAGCCAGAGGCTGCTCTTCTGGAGGCTGAGTCAGCTCCATGGATACAGGATAGAACTGCTGGAGACCCACCCTGCGGGGGTGTGCAGCTGTGACACCACAGCATCATTAACTTGGATAATAGGACTGAGCCACAGCAAACCACCCTGGATTTGTATAGCTCCATGCCGTGTTTGTTTTTGCAGTGTTTCTGATATAAACCCCTTTAGAGCTGCTTAACTGAGAACCTTTTGGTAGTATGCATTGCATCCTGCTTGCTGTGATAATAGAAAAAAATCCTTCTTTGTATGCTCATGATTTCAAGTACATTTGGTTGGTAGGTTTGTTTGCTTGTTTTTCTAAGAAGAACAAGGAGAAAGATTCCTTTTCATAGACAGTTCTATGTTTAACATATAAATGAATGAGGGTTTTTTGTATTTTTCTTTGCCAGGTCTGCCCACCTACAGGTTCCACGACTGTTTGGAAACAGAGAAGCAGTAAATAGGGATTTTAATCCCAAAAGCAAATTGTAACCTAATCTGTTCATTAGGTGAATTCTTTAGCCCAGTATGGGAATTCACCTGAGTGGTGTAAAAGGGAGCTATTGACTAGAATAGAGAGATGAAGATGAATCTTGCAGAAAAATAAATCTCATCTTCTTACCTCCACTGTACAGTAAATACATGGATATGCTGGATATTCGAACATTTTTTGTTACTTTTTTTTATTATAACTTTTTTTTTTGCATAATCCTTACATCACAGGATTTTAGAAAATTCCAAAGACAGAAGGAGATCAAGGTGCATATTCAGGCCAGCCCCTCCTCAGTGAAATAGCATCCTACTCCTTAAGACATAACACACACTGCACCTTCACTGTGCACCTCTTGGCCAGCCATGTGGGTGCTTTATCCCTGAGAACACTGACACACAATTAATGAGTGGCATCGGCCTTTTCAGAGACAACAAGGTACAGTCACAATTGGGGCATCTTTTCCTGGCAACCCCAAATGTTCCAAAGGCATGAGTCAGATCTCCCTGTCTTGTAAATTATAAGATTAGATGAAAAAAATGTTAATGAAAACACCAAATAAATGTGTTGACGTCCTTCTCTGCCATGAATTTTATGGAGTCTATGGATTTGAGCCCTCAGAGGTCACTCGGGTTAAATTTTAAGTCTTTTGTTCTCTATAAGTGATAGAAAATTCTGCTGATTCATTCAGTTACAGGACTAAGTTGCAGACACTGGGGAATTATGGTGAACTCTCTAAGAGAGGCATCTTTGTGGTGAACTGTCTGTTGCAAATCTCTGCCAACATGTGCTGAACTGTATGAATTAAAGTCTGCAAAATGTGTTAGGAGATACAGAGAGCTGGACTCACATCCACAGGGATGGTGCTAAAGCTTCTGAGTTTCCTGCTCACTGCTGCCAGGATGCTGAACCACTTCATAGGAGTAAGTCCCTGTTGTCAGAGATCCCCTATCCAGAACTGTGGGGTAGCAAGGAAGAGGAGGTCTGGGTTGGTGGAGAGCCAGGATAATGAGATAATGAGATAATGAGAAGGGACTCCCCATTCTTTTTAACAACTGGGAAGAGAGAGTATACGCTGTAGGAACTGACCACTCCAATGGAAAGGCTGAGGTAGTATTTACAATGCATGAGAGAGACCCACACCTCCTTCACTTAGGAAAAAGAGTGAGTGAGTGAGTGAGTGAGTGAGTGAGTGAGTGAGTGAGTGAGTGAGTGAGTGAGTGAGTGAGTGAGTTTTCTGGTGAAAAGGCCAGATTTTACCACAGGGCAATGGCACCATCAGGTTCATTGTGGAGCTGAGCCATGGAGCAGGGCTTAGGCACATCTCAGTGTTGCAAGCACTGCCTTCACAATGGCTTTAGGTACCAGCACTCCCACTACAGATTAAAGTCTTCTGCAGAAGTCGCAGAAGTCAGGTGATCTGGCTTGGTGTTTTTGAGAGGAATGATTTCACAGCGACATGTGTGTGTGTCTTATTTTACAGTCATGCTTTCATCCAACCTCTGTTACTGTAAGGTCAGTCCTCCTCTCCTCCTGCTGTCTGCTCCTGAGAGACCTGTCCCTGCCAACATGCCTTTGACACCATTGGTAGCCCTGGTGTGAGTGAGGCACCAGCAGCAGCAGGGAGGTGAGTTAAAGCAGTGGGTGTAGAGGTGCTCAGGAGCCTTCTCTGAGCATGGCCTCCCACTTTCTGCAGTGGTGTCCTAGTGCTTCCTGTGGTGTTGAAGCAGGAGAGGCTGAGAGGGACGTAGCAGGGACAGCTGAGTGCAGGGATTGTCCTTCCCTAGCACAAGGAGAACTGAACCTGAGGATGTGCTCCAGGCACATTTGTGCACATGAACCTTAAGCTGACTCCTGAGGAGGTGATTTCACAGAGCAGCTTAAGGTGAAGATATTAGGCACTTACTAGGTCGATATATGGATTAAATTTTCAGTGAGAACCTGCTGCATACTCAGGACTACTTGAAACCAGGACATTTTTTAAGCTGTGGGGTAGCCAGTAGCCACGTTGCTAAGTTGTGGTTCTGCTGGACCCATTCAGGCAAGAAAGTCTAATTGTGTGCCCCCATTTGAGCTCCCATACCTCATAATGCCTCTGTTCCCAAGGGCTTGTGTCTATTTTGATTTTATGTTCAGAGTCTTCATTTGTAGCTTACTCCTATAAGGTGATGCTTTTCCTTCTTCTGCACTAGGTTTTCTATTCCAAAAGGCTTTGGTAGCCTCAATTTCAGATGTCTCTTTTTCATCTGCAGAGACAGGGCTTTCAAACCCTCCAGGTGTCTGGCCTTGAATCCTGTCACATGCTGGGGTGCCAGCACTGTTCTCGAGGCTGCTGCCATCCATTCCTCAGTATCTCACTGCTTTAGCACTTTTGGCTGTGCCCTCTGGCAGCCTCCACTTGGTGCCTTGACACCACGGTTTTGATACTGAAAGTGGTATTTCCTGAAAGCACCACTTTGATTCTTTTCTCACTAGTACAAAACTTCTTATTTTATAAACTGGTACATTTTCCAAGCCTTTGTAGCAGGACTCATCTTGCTACAGCCGTGGATTCATGGGAAGATGATGCCAGTGGGATGCTCTGGTTCAGCAGTTGTTTGTGCCAATGTTCCTGTTTAGCAAATACAGATGGAAAATGTTGTTGTTTTCCTCTCATTGATCACTGTCCAAAGCATCTGAGACTCCAACAGAAGAGCCAGAAGAGAGAAAAGTTTCTGTTCCCAAAGCTTTGTTACTTTCTAGCCTATCTCAATTTCTTTAAAATTTACCATGCTGTATTTAGGCTTGGCATTGTAGCTGTGTTGGCCCCTCATGACAGGTCTGTTTTGGCATAGGGAGGGCTGTAGGGACGTGCAGCAAGGAGTTGAACTCAGGTGTACCAGGACATGGATTTCTCCAAGCTAAGAGGTTTGTCCATCCTTTAATTATACCCTCTTTTTGCTTTTCTCTTTTTCCTTGTTGCTGGTGCAGGAGGCTGGAGTACACTTTGCAGTTCTGTTTCAAGCAGATAAAGACATCTGTAACTGTCAATATCCACCAGCCCCATCCGTCTGCCATTTTTCTTTTGTTGTTTTAACACTTTTACAAGTGGTTCCCTCTTAAATTTCCAGTGAAATGAATAATATCAACTGAGCTTGTAAATCTTTCCCTCTGAAGAGGGAGGAAGATACTATAGGCACGGGAATGCTGCAGGAGGAGCTGAGGATGACACAGTTGTAATTAGGCTGAACAAGTACAGCAACTTCCCTCTCTTTCCTTTTCCTCCCTCAGCAAGGTGCTCCTCTGCTGCCCATATACAATTTCTGCTCCCAAATGTGGTTTCCTTCCACACTCTGCTCTTTCCAAAAGTAGTTGATAATGGGGTGAGACCCACACCTTGAGGTCCCCATCAGTCCCCTGGCACCTCATCAGTCCAGGGTCTCATTGCTGCATTGCTTTATTTCATTGTCTACCCAGGTAAGGTTTCTTTTCCCCTTTGCCAGTTTTGCTGTACTAAGGCACCCCTGGCAGGAGTGATGCCATGGTGTCACTTGCTCCACCATCCGCTTCAGCTGTGATGGTTGAAGGGGACATTGCTGCCAGCCAGCCCCCATCTGTCAGACACAGCCTGGCATGCTGGTGACAGGTGATGCTCCCTTCGGAGATTGTCTGGACGCCAGTCCTGTGCTGAGAGCACCGCCACGTCTGCGAGGTGCCAGGGGCAGTGGAACAGCAGGGTCTGTTCTCCTGCTGCTGCTGGCTTATGTGTAGGAAAGTATCATCTCCCTGACAGGCCACTGTGGTGGCAACATCGCAGCTCTGTGTAGGAAGGCACCATGGCACAGCAAAGCCTTCCCTTCCTGCCTTCCTACCTTCCAACCACCCTTCTTGCCCCTGCACTTCATGGTGTCTGTGGGAAGCAGCACTGAACAGAGGGATGTACTGGCACAGCTAGAGCACACTCTCAGGAAGCTCCTTAAATTGATGTTTTGGTCACAATCATTCCCCAGAAACATTCTCTTTGTTGAAAAGCTGCTAAACTTTGCTAAGTAATTGCAGTAGGTGTCTTGCCCTTCCCTGCTGCCCATCAGTAAGTGGCTTTTCTTCTCTCTGCTCAGATGGGCTCACTGCTGAGCACTCACCGTGCAGTGTCATGGAGGGCTGGACCAGAGCCCCCTGTCCCTGCTGTCTTCCTCTTCCAGCTCTCTGTGCTTGCCCTGGCATGGACTTTTCTTACAGGAGATGTAGGGATTTTTTTCTGGAGTGCAAAGCTTCTTTTGAAAACCCATGAATTCCCAACTGCTCACATGGCGGGGCCCGGTCTGGCTGTGCAGCCAGGAGTGGTTTATTATGAGAAATGGTCTGTCGGCTGCTGCAGACTCGCAGCACCATAAATGTGTTGTCTGCAGAAACACAGAGGAGTGGGGAGAGACAGAGAGAGATTAGCTGTGAGTGGGAGGGTGAAGATATGGGGAGTGGAGGTCACAGGAAGTGTGGGTTTTGAAACAAGACTAGAACGTAATGCCAATTGCCTTGTGATTTTTTTTTTTTTAAGTAAAAAGGCAGATATCACTGGCAGGTTTCAACATTGGCAGGTGTCCAGAAACTCCTTCCAACTCTATTAACTTATCTGTATCAGTTCTGCAGCCCTCCTCCTGTCATCACTGCTCATGGGGCCATCAGGAGAGTACTGTGGTGGTTTTAGGTCACTTGCTTCTCACCCATCAGATCACAAAAAGAGGTTGCTATTTTTTGAGACTAAGAGTAAATTGGAGAAAAATCACTGGGTCCATGTCTGACCACTGACCAAATCAAAGCCTTGCTTCAGAGTGCGAAGCATCAAAGAGGGTTTTGAGTACTGAATATTTGTCACTGACTTTGCAGGCTCCATTGCTTTTACCCCTAATCTTCCTCACTTGCTCATGCTGTGCATGCAGAGACAGGGAGGGATGATAATGGACTTGCCGTTGTACTTGCTGTTCCCATAACAAATAGCAGGATCGTCACATAAATTGTTTGAACATGTAACACTGCTCTTATTTCTTAACGATAAGGGCTTAGGAGCTGCCCTTTACCAAAATGGAAGAAATGAACCAAATGTTATCTCTTTGTTTTAAAAAATGATCCCTGCAACTACAACAACAAAAAGCCATTATGATGATCTGTAAAGGCCTTGCAAGCTTTTACAGGAGAGATTTTCTGCTCATCCAGTCTAGCTTTGCTCCTGTTCCCTCTCCCTATTCCCAACCTGCATGGTTCAAGCTTTCTAGGGCAGTTTAAGCTCCTAGATACACCTGAGCTGAATGAACCTGGCCTGGAGGACATGACAGAGGTCAGACCTGGGGGGAGAAGTATCTCTGGATACTGTGACTAAAATTAAGTTCTTTAGGTCTTGCTCTGGTCCCAAGTGCAGCATCAATTTTATATCTATACTCACTGTTTAAAAAGGTTTCTTGTTTATCATGAAATGTTTGCTTTAGGGCTCTGCATCTGTTTTTAAACCCAATAGCATTGTCTATTCCTTATGCCAAGGAAAAAGATGTCACCATAACTTTTCGGTACTATGGCACAGATCTATCAGGTGGCTGATGTTGGACCTCTGGTAAACCATGGTGAGCTGCTTGCTGAATCTGTCCTGCACCAGTGGACAGATTAGGGGTGAGTTTAGACTTGAAATTTTCTGAGTTTAAAGAAATAACCCCCTCCTTTATCTTGCATGGAATAGATCTCTGTTTCTGGGAGTAGTGGGGAGAAATTAAAACAATGCATTTGAGCAGCATGTACGGAGACACCTGTACATGCACACACACATTAGAGTTTGCACTGATGAGTGAGGTAAAAAATGTGATGATATGAAGTCTCTTTGTGACCATCCCAAGACAGAGCTTAAGCCCTTGGAGTGGTTTCATAATCTCTGGAACAGGAGGTTTGGAAATTTAACCCCTTTGATTTCTGCAGAACCCTCCTAGCTTAAACATGTTTATTTAGGCTAATTCACACGCCCATTAGCTTTCCCACTGTCAACTGCTGTTAGTGTAGCTGCTTAGCGCCCTGCTGGGAGGGAGATGGATGGACTCCTCCAGATGCTGTCCTGCTGCTGCTTCTTTTAGATCAGTCCCAGGGGATGCAGACCCTCTATGGCTCTCCTTGAGCTGTGAGTGGCCAAGCAAAGCAGTCCATACACATGCTCTCTCACATTAAGTTTCCAATTTAACAACACCCCACTCTATTCTTTGGTATATTAAGTGAAAATAACGGGGTTTTTTTTCAAAGTGGATAAGCATAACTGCTTCCCAAATGGAGAAAAAAGAGCCACTGAGGGATTCAAAGATATGGGCTGAGCCAGCTGCAGAAATGTGAATTAGCTCCCCAGCTGTAAGAGCTGCCAGTCAGCCTTGTACCTAATCCACTATATCATGGCTGAAACCTGGAGTCGGCATGAGGAGGTGCTGGGAGTGGAGGGGGAGACAAAGGAAAAAGAGAGAGAATGATACATGAATGAGAAAAAATGAGACATATAAAAGAAAAATTCTCATCTGTCTGCAGAGGCTTTATGAAATGAATTGATGATGATAAGAGCAATTTCCTTGCATGCATTCTGTATCAGGTATTTAGCATGGCTGCGTCTCAGCAGTGTGTTCCTCCATGAAAGACTGTAAGGAGGTGGTCAGCGTCCTTATGCTGCATGTAGGAGAAAGCAGGTGGATTTGCTTAGCTCTATGGGTGGCAAAGAATTGGGAGTATTTTTTATCATCCAGGCAGGAGTTAATGTATTCTGTCTTCCTTTGGATGCATCACAAAATCAGTCTATGCAAGGAGAAGCCAGGGGAGGAAAGGAGAGGGAGAGACATCTAGAGCCAGTGCAGATGGGAGGAATAGCTGAGTGATGGAGAGTGAAAGATGCTAACCAGACTTAGGCCACACACGAAGGGCTGGCTGCCATTCCTGACCCTCCCTAACCATGGAGAAAGACAGACCTTGCAGGGCTGTGGCTGGAAGGGAGCACTCTCTTTTCCCTCATATCTGTGTGTGTGTACTGTGAAACTGTGGGGTCAGTGTGATCTTCCAGAAGGAATCCCCTACTGGCAAGGAAGAGAAATGGATTTTGTTTTGCCCATACAGAGTTGATGGGAGTGTTGTTCTCACAACTGAGCTAGACAGCTGGGTGGAAAGTCTTCCAGGTGCTGGACACCTGCCACTGGAGTAGCTCCACCTCCACTGCTTGAGAAACCAGCCTGTCTTGGAAGTACAACCTGTGGGTGGAGACAGGAGAAAGCATATCCAAATCCTAAACAACTTCTGCTTTCCTGAGGTGTTGCTGCTTTGTACAATTAATTTCTGATCTCTTGTTGACAATTACCCTAAATCAAAATGAATAGTCAGCTGACTGCAGTGCAGGGGTGTGGGGTACAGCCAAGGTGTTTTGGCAGTGGATGAAGGAGAGGAAGGGAGAGAACTGCTGCATTCTGATCCAGACCTCATTGCTGCTGCTTAACCTGGGTCTGGAGCAGGGAGAGAAGAGAGCAGCACTGCCCATCAGTTCCAGGTTCCAGGGTCTCAGTGCAGTCCTTCCCTCTACCCAGCTCTGACACAGCCCAGGAGAGGACTTGGCATGGTATAGGATATCCACCCATGCTGTCCAGAGCAGGCAAAGTGGCTTTTCAAGGTGCTCAGTGGATATAAACTCCCCCAAGGAGCTGCATGAGGGTGGAGGGTTTGACTGTACTCGTCTGGCCCTGGGTTGGTGCTGGGCTGCTGTGCCTTATTTTCACACACACAGCCTTGGCTGTGCCTCAGGGTTGGCTGGCTTTGGTAGGTGGGTAACAAGGGCCAGGGGGTCTGTCCCAGGTCTCTCACCTGTGCTGGCTCACAGGCTCTGTACTGATGTCTGTCAGAAGCCTGCTGTTGTTTAGGAGAGAAGTTGTCATCCTCACACACCCACAGCTCCTCTGTATTTGCCCAATCACCTCTTCCCCAGGCTGGGGAAAGCAAAGGCTGGACAGATGTGCCTGGACTGACCTGTGGCATCCCAAATCGAGGGCTATACTCCCTGGGGAGAAGCTCCATGCGGTTGTATTTAGGCACTTTATATTGCTTAATTGGAGTTGCTAGGGACTGCATACATCGATCAGTGGAGCACAAAGTGACATGACAACAGCTGTCACGTGTCTCTGATTTTCCCTTTCCTCCCTGAAAGAAGTCTGGACAGAAGACTACATGTGTTTGTTGGCTCACAGAAAAGCACACATAGTTGTGTGTTTGTGTGCCCTTGATGGCATGTCCTTAGAGGAGACACAGTCTGAGCTGTGCTCTTTGTGGGCAGCATGAAAAGGAGCAAATCTGCAGCAGCCTCTCTCTGCAGGCTGAACTCTGGCTTTGAGGCAGCTCTGACCCCATCTTGTTCCCCTGTGCTCAGAAGCCAGTGAGCACAAACACGGGGGTGGGAGGACAGTCCAGCTTTTATTTGTTTAGCACGGTGGATTTTGGTTTTTTCTGAGTTCAGGAATGCTGCCTGCTCCTCTGTCTCCTCTAGTGCAGCTGCACCTCTCAGTCCCAGCCACAGCTGCCACAGCTTAGCTTAGCCTCCAAACACATTCTTTTGCTGGGTGCAGTGCCTCTGTGCTCTTGGGTGGAGATTGGCTTATAAATGTCTCTGCATGGCATCTGCTTCCCTTTGCCTTTTTAATCCTCTGCATTTTCCATAACCTAACATAAACATGTAACAAATCTGGGATTCACTTCGCCAGCCAAGGGGACAGATCTGGGGCTGTGGCATTTTACACCTCCTGTGATTTCTGCAGCACTCCCTCTTTCTTTTTCTTTTCTCTTTTTTTTTCAATACACTTGTGAGAAATGTATTCTTATATCAGTAATGTTCAAAGGTGAAAAGAAAAGCTGCCAGAAGAGAGCTTTAAAAGTCTGACATATTATCATTCAGAGAAGAATTTTCAGTACAATTATTCCAGATTTTTTCCAATAAATAAATTGTACAGACTTTTAAGGGAGAGCTTTTAGGTTAATGGAAATATTACTTAAATTAAAATACATCCCATTCAGCCATCAATTCCACTGTCATTGTAGCATGTGTTTAATCTTAATGACATGCCCAAATAAAAAGGAAGAAACTGGTTTTATCGTGTCCAAATCTGAGTATGATCTGTTGTGGAAAGTTAAATACAAGCCAGAGAGGGCATACAAGGTAACATCAACAGAAGCATGGTTAAAATGTACTTGCAGAAGGTATATTGCACAGCACTGTGCATGGGAATGGTAAGAAACATGTTTTGTCTTGTATTTTCAATTAATTGATTTTTACTTTTTTTTCTTGGTGACTTTATGAAGAGGCCTTCTACAGCTTACAGGCTCTATCCCTTTGTTTTTTGGAATCTCACTCTGTCCCTTTGTTTTTTGAGATCTCAGGGGAAAGTGGATCCCAGATTCCATCTGAGGCATGTTCCAAGTTCACTCCAGCTCCAAGGAAATGGTGGGCAGCTTGGAGGGGAGCTGTCAAATTCAAATGATGTCTTGAACTCTGGAGTGTCCAGATGAGCTCTCACCAGACTAGGTTTCACACCACCTGCATTAGGCCCTTCTGCATCCAGCTGAGCTGGACAACATAAGAGACAACTCCTTGGGCCTTTGGAACCTATACTTTTCATTCTGGCAAGGGAACAAGGTCAACAGACAGGTGAGTGAGCAAAGAGGAAAAGATAAATGGCTTCTACCTCTTTACCTCTTTTGCCTTTTGATTTATGCTGTATGCTGCGTTGGGAGGGGGAAAGGCAGCAGAGGAGGTTTCTACAATTTCTAGTGTGTCACTTGTCAGCAGGTGACAGGACTCTTGCTTGGGATGGACATGAGCTTGGCTGCTCACCCCACTGTAGGGGTTTTTGTCTTGACCACCCACTGCGGTGCAGGTGTGTGTCCTAGGGTTGGTCACCCAGGTGTTGAGTCTGCTGCCCGAGGGACAGCAGATGCAGAAGAAGCCTGGGAAGTAGATCAGTCTCCAGCAGTCAGCATCCCTTTTGGAAATGGTGGCTCTTAGTTGCAGGGTCACGAGGAGCAAGGATGGATTAGCTGGCCCAGGCAAGATCTGTTACATCACAGCCACTAGTGCTGTGTTGCATCCCCACCCTGAGAGTCCTCTGGAGCCTGTCTGCCCTTCTGGAATCCAGGTGCAGATATACCAGGGATTTTCCCTGAATCCTTGCTGGAAAGCAGGTGGGCTGCCCACCCAGGGCATAGAGTACAGCATTAAAACACCAATTATAAACATAGTGCCCACAAAGTTCAGGCCTGAGGTCTTTAATTGGGCTTAAGAAGGGTTTCAAGGCAGCATCTACATGGGCCGAACTGTAGTGAAGATACTTAGTGACTCAGTCCAGGCTTGAGTCCAAAGAATGGAGCATTTTATTCAACAGAATAAGCCAGCACAAGGATTGAAAGGTGAGAGGGATCATTGCTCATTGGTGTCTTTCATACTCATGGCAACATCCAATATCCATGTCAGGATAACTGCAGTAACAGCAGTCTAGGTGATAGCTACTTCCCACCTTTCAGATGACAAACTGGCCACTGTTACTGGGGACAGAGGATTGCATCCACAAACACTTCATCCTGTGGAGAGAAGTGAACAAGTTTTGCTGGTTGCAAGGGCAAGTTCTCCATACTGTATTTATCCTTCATTGAAAGTCTTAGGCAGAAGAGCCACTTCCAAATGGAAGGCACAAGACCAGGCCTTGAATCTGTGAAGATTTTATACGGAGCTTGTTCTCCAAACTTTCCTGACTTCTCAGTCAATTCAGCAACATTTTAGGAAAAGTACTAGCTCCGATTTAATGTCCCTATAGGGCTTGGGGAATGTTTGTAGCAAAGGGAGAAATTACTGAATTTGAATCTTGATCTGGTTTTAAGAGAACAGAACTCCCAAGCAAGTCACCAGCACATCCTTGAGTTTCTCATGCTCACTTCTCAGGCTTTGCTACACAAAATGAACATTGCTTTTCTTGTGAAGACTAAGAATAACTTCCAGGCCAATTTCCAAAGTCAATCCATCCATCTGACTTTTTCCATCTATGTTAATTAATTGTCTTCAGCACAAACTTTAACAGTGCAAATGCATTATTGCTAGAGCATATTTAGAGGACAGCTTCAGGAGCACCGAATACATTGTTACTTGCGCAGAGGCAGGAATCCCAGACATAACAATGCAATTGCTATTTGGGCTCAGTTACCACTGTGGCTTCCCACTCTCTTTTTCCTTTCGAGGTTACTCCTTTGCAACAGAAAAAAAAAATTATTTTTCACCAGTAGCACAAGGTGAATTTTCCTGGGATTCCCTTGAACATTCCTTGCTTATGAGCAATTGAAGAGACATTTGTGAATCTGACTGTTGTGTGTTGTCATGGCTACTTTTCTATCCTCCTGGGGTAGGGGTGGCCTTTGACTTAGGGGCACTGTAGTTCATGTCAAGTGGATTTTGTTCCTTTTCTTGGTCCTTCTCCACATTCACATGAAATTTTTCTTGCTTTCATCTTTCTAGCCTGCTCCTTCCTCTCAGATCTTCTGTCTTGGTTCAAAGGGTCCTTGTGGCAGTAGGCTAATGCACACCTGGTGCAACCTAGGGACAATTCACTCCCAGGGAAACAATGGGTAGTTTGTGCATTCTCATCATCAGGGGCTTCCTGCAATGGAAAATAGCTCAAGGTTTCTAAGGCTCTCATATCCCACAACCAAATAAACCTGTGGGCAGATGAAAAATCAACACGTCTGTTTTGGCCTTGAGCCCACCACTGCCAATATTGTTTTCTTTGGGAAGTGAATTCCTTTGTATTGCCCTCTGCTTCCCTGTGCTTGCACTGTCTGCTTTGCAGGACCCTGTCTGATTAGTGCAGTCCCAGGATTAAATTAGTGCTTTCCCTTTTAGCAAAGTATTTTCTTCCTATGACACTGCTTCTTTGGCTGTGGTTTCCATTCATCACACTTACAGTAAAAGACCTGTGTGGTATTGGTACATTCTGACTGTTTCCCATTTGGGAAATGAGCATGGCAATCCTTCTATCTCTCCTAGGGGCATTCTGAAGAAGCTGTGCTGAATTATCCTTGCCTCTGGTCTGTATGATTAGTGTATGTGATTACTGCCTGTCATCCAAGTAGATTTATGTAGACCGTATCAATGTAGGATATAAGAAGGACCTTCTAAAAATGGGACAACTCATTGTTAACAAATGCTTGCTGGTTACTTTGACCTGAGAGCAGGGGCAAATCTTGTGCTTTCCTGGTTTACCAGGAACACCCATATTACCTGCAAGCAGGAAAATATCTCTTGAGGGATTCTGCAATGGTGGGAGGCATACATGCCATGGGGGAAGAATTTGGACTCCATCAAGTCTATCTATGGAGCAGTCACTTGTAATCATTGCTAATCCAATGAGAGTAGTAAATAGTTATGGATTCCTGCATAGATTTATTGGTCTGAGGTGATACCAACTGACAGAGATAAAGCAAGGAACAATATTTACCAGAAATGTTTATATTTATGGAAAAACGAGAGTGTGTGTTCACATCTATTTTGAATGTTTTTATGAGAGATACCTGAGAAGTCGCCATTATGGGTATATCTTCAAAGGGGTAGTAAGTTTTTCTCTTAAGCTAATATTCTAAAGGGATAGATTAAATTAAAGTTTAATTTTAAAACTATTTATTTTCCCTTGGAAAGTGAATAATATTTTTCACTTACACTGCTGCAGTCCATCATAATGTTTATATTTGCATGCGTAATTTGGTTATCTAGTCTTACTTCAAGCTCAGTATTATTAATTTCTGATTAGCAAAGAACAATTTGAGGTCTGGCACTTTACACTAAATTATAAATTAAACCCATAAAATAAAATTTTTCCCCCATTAATTTTGACATTACAAATGTCATGGATGTCCTTGGGTACAGGGTTCTACGCAATACCCTTATACTTAAACACTCACCTAAGTGTTTGCAGAGTCCTCATTTTACTGGCCATCTATGTGCCAGAGGCTCTTCCTGTGTTTAACAATTACAAGTGACTCTAGTGAAGACCTTAGTGTTCAAAGTTTTGTTGCAAAAATGCTGACCTGTTTTTCATGTTCCAAGAGCAAAACTGGTTAAAGGAGAAAAATCTGGGCTGTCTACACTGTTTGCATGTGGTTGTTACTCAGGCTCAGTGTTTCCCTGCACAGTCAGGCAGCGATAGATTTTTATTTGCCCAAGTCTACCTCACAGCAACAGAGAAAGACCTTATAAACATGGGAAAATCTGACACAATAAAGCTAGCAAGGGAAACTGTCCAGTCTTTTAGAACTAATATACATGCATGCGTTTAAGGAATGGCATATTATGTAATGGAGACAAAAATGTATTGAAACATCAGAATTGTGAGGTGAAACATTGGGTTACGGATGGATGTGGTTTTCTGACTAAAACAACATCCTTTGTGGTGAAATTGCTTGGAGTGCCATGATGTTAATATTTTCCACCTGATAACTTAGTCAGACACAAGAGGTCATGGTTAGTTTTTACTGAAATGATAGAAGTGTTTTCTTGGGGCTTGTTTTGTTTTGTTTTGTTTTGTTTTAAGACAAACCCTGACCAGAGCCAGAACCAAATGACAGTGTTTGCACCCAGCTTTCTGCCAGCACCAATGCAAAATGATAAAATGGCTGTTTTGTTTGTTTATTTGGGTTTTGGTGCCTTTTTTTCATTTTTTCCTGGGCATAAATTCCCAGTTCTTCTTTCCTTTCTTCTATATTCTCTGCTTCCCCGGAGTATTGCCACTTTCCTGCAGACACAAGGCCATAACCAGATAAGCTCTCCCCTTTGCACCTGCATTTACTTGCCTGCATTTAGGATGGAAGCAGTGAAGAGCCCTTCACAAGGGCTGCTAGTGTAGGACACAACTGCATCTAAACAGCAAGATTCTCTGCACATGAAACAGAGATCATCTTCCCTGTTTCCAATAGCACCTGCCTACCCTGCAAATTAATGTCTGGGAGCCTGAAGATGGGCACCCAGAAAATGAGGTACAGACAGTGGCAGTGTGTGACACATTTAGATTAGGAGTGATCTTTCACAGCCAGAGTTGGTGCTCATTTCTGAACTCATGTGCAGCAAATACTCATTGACATCAGTGGGAACACAATGGGGGCTCACCTTGCCCACAGGTACTGTATTAAATGACCTGTAACTCAAAAGGTCTTGGATGAAACTTATTATTCTACACTGTAAACACATCAGTTTACAGTGATGTTTTGCTCAGGACAAACCCCGATGAAGTGATAAGATAATGGAAATCAGCAGAGGGAGAAAGAATAAATTAAATCTAGGTTATTCTATTATTGATTTTTTTGTCTAAATACTTGTGGATAATTTTGTTCCAATTCCACAGAAAAAAATCCCTCTTTGTAAAAGAAATTTCAGATCCCACTGTTTCCAGAACAAACCATGAACTTGGAAGGTTTTATCATAGAAAATATGCTCACTCTTGAGTAAAGAGAAATTCCCTCCTATTTCTTATTATTAATCCATGTCTGTAGCTGACCTGCTGGAGTGTCCTAGTAGTCTTTAGATGGTGTTAGTCAAGAATATTGCAACTTCTGCTGTCTCCAGGTATGTGCCTGAACTGACATGTTTCTGAAATGGCTTCTTCAAACACTGTCCCATTGCTTTTTCAGTTTGGGAATTAAAATGGAAAGTGCATTCACTCCTTAATATAGAATGAAAAATGGAAATTATATATTAAAATATTTAAAGTGGTTAAATTAGCAATCAGCAAAAAGTGAGTTTGGTCCAGTTTTTAAAAGCAGCCCCCCAATAACAGGCAAATTACAGGTCATCAGACTCAGATTCACTCTCCATTCTCATTGTGATGAGATTCTGTGGCTCTTTCATCCATTTATGGTAATGCATCAAATTATGCTTTAAGAAAGTTAGAAATGAAGACAAGAGATGCTGCTTGTTTGAAAGTATTTTGCATAATGACTTTAAGTTTGGGTAATGCCAAAGATTGATAATGCAGTCTAGAAGCAAATAAAATGCTGACATCCTCTGCAAGCTTTTCATCTGTAGATAAATATCTTTGCTGCCACTGATATATGCATCTTTGTCCAGCTTTGTCCAGCTGTGTGCTGTAGTACAAAGTCATCATTTTATTCTTTAGACAGCCAAAATTCTGAAATGTATAATCCAGCAATTTGTTATACGTAGTGGCCTGATAGAGATTTCTGAATGTTGTGTGGACATATCAGAGCAAAGAGATAATGTGATGATCAAAATCAACATGTACAGGACTATGCAGTATTTTCCTTTTTTTTTTCCAGCTTGAAACTAGCTAACCCTTCAGACATGTATATTAGTAATAACAGATATATGCTTTCATAACTACAAATGGCAGCCCTGCAAGGATTGTACCGCA
The DNA here is from genome assembly GCA_003676055.1 of Chloebia gouldiae. Lineage (NCBI taxonomy): Eukaryota > Metazoa > Chordata > Aves > Passeriformes > Passeridae > Chloebia > Chloebia gouldiae. Next base: position 4,303,683 of record QUSF01000038.1, read on the forward strand.
CCTCGGCAAACCAGTTGTTTAGAAAAAATTATTAATTAATTAACTTGTGCTTCCATGAACAAAGCACACTTCAATTAATATTTTCCCTTGTCTTTTTGATGTTTTGTTTAGAGGCTTGTTTTTTGTGATATTCATTCTTCTAATTATTTAGTAGGTATATTACCATATCCTCTACCTGACAAGTCATCTATAATATACCATTCAGAGAAATGGTGGCTAAAGGAGTCCAGGAAAGAGTGTGTTTCTCTTATTTGCTGGGCCTGCTAGTCATGAGGTGTCAGGACAAAAAGGGTGATTTCACTATTTCACTTCCCTGGTTCGTGTCTGCTTATGGGTATTTTGAAGGCACAGGCAGAAGTGTCACTGAGCCAGTGCAAAATCCTGTGGGGCAGTAGAACTGAACCCATCCATCCCCATGTAAAACATGGCCACAAATGCCTTGGGTCAATTTTTCAGGGGAGCACGGAGCTAACGGCTCAGCAGGAGCAATGGTCCATAGCAGTCTCAAACTCTCCAGGTGTGGTCTGTGAGGCACAAATTCAGTGACTCCCCCTCCTCCCCACCTAAACAAGAGACCCAGCTAAGTGGGTTGGGAGGCTGGTGATCAACATCCACGGAGGTTGGGTGACCAACAGGCAAGCGCTGCTGGGGAAGAACCACTGCAGTATCCTGAGGTCAAGCACTGACCTAGAATAAGCTGAAGGTCTTGATGTGCCATGGTAGGAGGTCAAAGCACATGTCAGTGTTTAAAAGCAAGCATTGCTTATGGTAGCTCATAAATATTATACTTGTAATCTCTCCCCCTCCCGGTAGACCTAGATACTAGGCAGGTTTAACTTAATTTTAAATCTGCTATGTCTATGACTGAAATAATAATATTTATGCAGGGTAGTCTTTCAAGAAGCTTAGTGAATGTGAAAACAAGTTCCTGGGTTTCCCCTTTTCATGGAAGCAAGCTGAAGGTCAAATTTACAGCATTTCAAGCTACATTCTGTGCTCATTTACACAGCTGTAATCTTGAGTTATGCCACTGAGGACAAGCAATTGCTCCAGACTTACAGTATATAACTGACAGCAGAATTTAGCTTGGGATTGCCAAAGCTTAACAGGAAAGGAGCTGCAAGGGTGGAATTTGGTGCTCATGAAGTAGCTAGTATATATTCAAGGAATGTATGAGCCCAAAGATTTATTAGTAGTGTTTCAGAGCATTATTGAAATTAGACCTAATTATCTGTGTAATTTGCTGGAACCAGCATTTTAGCATTTTTGATCGAGTATATGCCATTAATTTTAAAAAGAGATGTACCAGGCTGCTCTCAAAAATCAAAATAAAACAAAATTAAGAGAAAGCCCATCATTTCTAAATAGTGTGTTTTGAAATTTCCAAGGTTTTTGTTGGTTGAGTCCTTCTGCCCCCTTTGCAAAACAGTCCATTTGCAGTCTAATCATATGGAAAAAAGTTCACGTCACCCCCTAAGATTATTCCAGCAAGCAGAGAAAAGAATTGTCTGCTTGTTCCCAGACTAGGTCTGCCATCCCTCTCCCTCTTCTCATGCTCCAGTCCCATTATGCCACTTGGAATCTTTGGATGAAGGAGCAGAAGATAAAGCTGTGAGCAATAACCAACCTGCTCCTTTGCAATGAAGAAAGTGCAAGGCTCCTGTTCAGACCTGTACCCTGTTCTCTCTGTTCAGGCATGATCTGCAGGTGCTGCTTGGTTTGAGAGTGTCATCTCCAAGCCTAAGCCTCTCTTTCTGCAGTGGCTTCTTGCCAGTCTTCTGGTGCTGTGGTCACCTGAGCTCCCAGCAAAGAGGAATGTTCTCGTGATTAAAAAATCCAGCCATGCAAAGGTAAGGTGCACCTTGCTTTTCTGCTGGTTTCTGTGGAAACTTTGGAGAAGCTTCCTTTGCTAGTCTCTTTGCCATGCATTTAGTAGCAACAATGATGCTTACCTCTTTCTGAAAGTGTGCTTTGAGGATACAACCACTGCTGTGTACAAATAGCTTGAAGCCTACATGAACACTAAAGTTGAATGCAAGAGGAAAGACAACACAGCCAGGTTATTAGCCATCATTTTTTGCCAAACCTCTGTTCAAAGAAGCGTTTGGTTTGGGACAGATGCTGTGTGGTGCTTTCTAGTCAGCACTTCTCTAGTTCAGATTTTTACTTCCTTTTTTTTTTTAATACCTTCTTAACCCCTGCCTCCACGTAGATCTCCAGTAGCATAAACGTGGTCAGCACATCATTTTGAGAAGCAAGCAGTAAACGTGAATGGGGAGATGCTTTTATTGAAATGTTCTACACACTGACTCAAACGGTGGAAAAGCATCAGCTCAGACCTTCCCAGTAAATGATTAACTTTTGTGTGCACAGAGGGGAGAGCCACAATAAGAATGCAATTAATTACGCTGGCAGCCCAGCCAGGCCAGCAGTCAGCAGTGCTCTCGCTTGCAGCTCCTGGTTCTGCAGGTCTGATGTGAGAGTAACTAATTAAATGCAGGTGCAAGCTAGCAGACTTGTTGAATTAATGCAGTGTCTTCTTTTTGGTGTTCCCAGGCATTTGTAGTGCACAAAAATAGAGCAGGCATTTGGTGCTACAAATAATAATAGAGTGCTGATGATGGAGGTAATTAATCCTTTATTACTGGATGTGATAGGCTGCTGTTGGGGCTGTCATTCTAGGACTTCTTATGCAAAAACATGTCCGAGAGGTGAAAGAACATGGAGTAGGAGAAACACAGAAGAGTGTTCTAATGGACTTCCTTGTGTTATGGGCATAGATACATCTTCATGGTTTTGGCAAGATTGTCAAAACCCGGTAGTCAAAACTCAAGACCAGAAATTTGCTGTACTATATTCTGGGCACTACCTTTGACTCACCAGGGCACTTTTAGTAGGCAGCAGCTTAAAATAAAAATTCAGTCTCATTCAAATGATACACAACCATGAAAGAGAAATGCAAGGCCATAACTGTAGCTCACTGTGGCCTTTCTTTTCTCTTTTGTTGCTTCCTGAGGATCCTCAGCCAGACATCCTCATTAACAGGCTACTGACTCCAGTGAGCTCTAGGTTTAACCCCAGTGTTGTTCTTTGTGGTGATGCAGGGGGTGATTGTCTTGATTTAAGGAAGACTGGCTTTGAGTGGAGGTAATGCAGATGTCCAAGGAACTGCAAAAAGAGCAAATACTGTTTAGGGTTATTTATTTCCAGTAACAAATGCTGTTCCCCTTACTGGTTCAAATCAAGTTGCAGGACTCAAGTATCTTTTCCAGCTAAAATGAAGGGTAAACTGTGAAAATGTTGCCAGCCTTCTCTATCTGTTGTCTTTTATTTGTTTGTAATACGCTTTCTTCCCAGACACAGGAATTTTGGGATTTTATGAGATGTCAAGAGGAAACAACCTAGTTGCCCCAAGGAGTGCCGAAGAATAAGATACTTCAGCCTCAACACAAGGAAAAACCCCAAAACACAATGTATATGTTTACTTTAAAGACAAGGAGTGATTTCATGTTCTTCTTGTTACTTCATGATGAAAATGGTCCAATTCTATTAGGAATGTTTATAATGGGAAAATAATGCCAAGTCTAATAAATGATCAGATAGGACAGATCATGTTTTATTCAGTGTGGGAGCCAAAAACTGCCATATTGTACAGATTTGCTGATCTGGAAGAATCATTCTTGCCTTACAGAATGCAGCTCAAAAGCTGAGTGCATGAATATGACAGTTTTCTGTTTTTTAATGCAGAGAATTTTAAGACATAAGCATTGCTTGGAGAGTTTTCTAAGGGATTCTGATTAACTTATATAAATTCAGGAAATCAGAAATAATTTGTTATCCTTCCATATTTTTGAGTGGCTTTTGTTTTTCTTGCATCACAATTCTTATCCCATTAGATACAAATAGTATTCAAGTATTTGGAGGAGAACTAGTATTGTGCTACAAATTTTAATGCTGACTCCATGATAGGTAAATAGCTGAGAGCATTTCTTATAGCAAGGATAGTTTCCGATTCTTTTCTTCCTCTTTGCTAGTTACTTGTGGCTCTGTGGGAAATTTACATGGTTTGCCCTCACAGGACACATAAAAGGTTTGTAAAAACACTTTTCTATGACCATGTGTATTTTTAAACAGCATGAAACATTGCTGATCTTCTCCTGGCTGTGGGTCCTGATGGGAGAGAGCTGAGGAGGGCGAGGCTCTAAGTTACTGCTCAGCTCACAGAAAATTGGAGTGTGTGTGTGTGTGTGTGTGTACATAATCAATCATGTGTTGTGCCTGCAACAAGCATAATTTTTTGTTTTCTAAACTCCATGCTCTGAAATTTCCAGGAAGCTGCTCTTTGCTGCTGACAGTTGCTATAGGGGTGATGGCAGCAGTGAGGTGGTTTTTGTTCATGTCTTCTTGTCTTCATTAATTTCCAGTGTGTCATTTAAGCTGAAAATATGAAATTGCTCTTAATGTATTCAAAAGCATCATGTTGGCTGGGTGGTTATTTATGTCGCAGTAAATATATGATGAGGAGGTGTGTTATTTTTAGCCACAATCACAACATATTAATGAAATTTATAGGCCTGAAATAGGCATCTAACACATGATCGTTTGTTACCTTTACAGTTTCCTGAGGGTTTTTCCCGTTTTCCTTCACAATTTGAACTGAAAAGGTGGCTATTCACAGTGTTGGAATAGATTGTTGCACACAAGCTGCATAGTTGGGGCAAACATCAAGCCTCAAATCACAGGACCCATGCTGATGGGAGATGCTGCAGCCACTGAAGCAATAAACCCATAAAGGCTGTGCAAATATGTGAATGTACAAATGGATCTCAAAGCTGTGATTTTCATATTCCAGCAATCACCGCCGTAGGAGTGCATGACTGACAGCACAAAGGACTGTAGAGAGATGTAAATTGATAAGCCAGTAGACAGCCATCATTCTTCCTTTATTCTCTCTCTGTATCCCATGTCTTTCTCTACTGGCATAATCAAAGCTGACACAGTGCATTCTATACCAAGTTATATTTTTCGTAATTATAAGACAGCACATGAGATCTGAAGTTGTTATTCAGGAAATGGCACAAAGCTCACTGAAATACAGGTTTTCAGATTGATCCTCTGATAATATTGTTTTTCACATAGATTCTGGATACTCAGACTCTACATCTATGTCTTTAAGCTGTCTGGGTGCTTTAAGAAGGGATAAGTATAGAAGGAAAAAAAAAGAGAGAGCTTTTCCTTTTGTGCAGATTAAAAAATATACAAAGCATGAGATACTGACTTTCTTTCTCTTTACCAGCAGCTGAATCTGAAGCATATTGCCACACCATTTCTAAAGTACTTTGGGGGGAAGAGTTACAAGAATTCAAGAAACAAAAATAGAGGGATCACCCATAAAGACCTAGATGAGCAATCAGCTTTCCCCTCAGCTGACTGACTGGTGTGGCACACCTCTCATGTCTTGAGACCAAAGGGTCTTTTTCCACTGATTCATCTCATTAGGCTCAGCTGCCTCTGACTTGAATTGCCATGTTTTTAGATCTGAAAAGAACAGACTATGAGATATAATGGACTTGTTATAATACAGATGCATTTGGAAATCTCTGAAAAAGTGTAGTAAAATCTGAATGCTAACATTGCAGCCCTTTGGCCTCAAACGTGCAAGGTTGAAAATTCAGATCCCATCTGGACCCAGTGAATGTGTGACTTGAAAGAAGGCAAATGAATGAAGCCTTCCATGCTCTGGAGCTCCAGCAGAGAGGTTCTGCAGATCACCTGGGAAAATCTCAGTTCTGTGAGTAATCTTCCATATGGTTTCATTTTTAAATTTGCTGGTATTTTAATTGAATTAATGAAAATAGTAAGGAGAAAGAAAAATGATATTTGGATTTTTATTTAAAACAGATTGACACTAGTAGGAAAAATGGGATTATCTCACTTGATAAAGTTGAGATTATTACTTTTCATTGAAAAACTGTTGTCTCTTTCAATGTCAGACTTTTTTTGCACTTCCAGAAACAAACTGAGAAGGCTATAGCTATACTTCATGGATGTTTATGTGCAGGCCTTGTCTGCTTACTGGGCTCCAGACTCATGATATCTCTAAGTCTTGCTTTGCCTCACTGACCTACATGCACAATAACCATAAGGCAGAATGCAAGGTCTTTCTCTCCCTTTCATCTTTAATACAGGAAACTTGTTAATCCCAGTAGCTCCTCTGCTTAAATATAATTAACAGTTAGTTTTAACCAGGCAGATTTTATTTTTTTCTTTGAGCAATTAACTCAGCTGCCAGAATTGGGAGCCTTTTTATGTTAAATTGCTTCTGTAGTTGATGGAAAAAGAAAGATGCTTCTGATGGGAGATGTAGCTCTTCGTTGTCCTTTGGAAGCACCTGGTCCTTGATGCAGATGGTACCTGATTTCAGCATCTTAATTTAAAATGCTTCCAATTAAGCAGGATGGACCCAGAGCTCTTCATGCTGCTGAGAGCTTGCTGGGGATATGTGAGGAAAAGCACTGCTGGTCATGCACTCCTGTCAAAAAGCAGTTCCTTGTCTTAAGGCAACTCAGGGAATTAAAAAAGAGGAAAAAAGTCCAAATATTTTTGGCTCTAACTAGTGAATAAGACAGCTTATTCTAACTACTAATAACTTAAATGAGAATGGTTGTCTGAAGTACTCTTGAAGATAAACTCCAGGTTATTCCCATCAGTCTGACTACTGTTTAAACCTCTTGCTTGCATGTATTTATTGATGCATTATTGTTCATGTCAGTGAAGGACTTTTCACCAGAAAACTTTTGGGGAGGCTATAAGGAGTGTATTGGAAAAGAACTGAAATTTTTCTGTAATTTGTTCAGTGGATACACAGCTCTGTAAGAGCTGCCCAATTGGATACTGCCAAATTATTTTACATTGGTCACTGAAAAAATCTTTGGAATAGCTATGCCAAATTGCTACAAGCACAGATTACTTTCAAACACAGAAAGAAAAATGCAAAATCTTATTACTAATTTCCTAGGCCATCCAATTCACAGGCATCAATGCCAAAAATGTTTTTACTGGACTATTTTCTTAACAGGGTCATTATGTCTCCTTCATGGTAATTCTTAAACAAAGGGTTTAGTTCTCCTCACTTTCTCATGTCTGTGTCTCTGTCAGGAGTAGGCCTTTGGGAGCATCTTAGGAGTGAAAGTGTAAGAAACCAAGAATGTGTGCTGCATGTTTGTTGCTGCATATTCCTTCAGAACTTGCTTTTGAAATGCATATTGGTTACAAAATAAACCCGAACAAGCCATTATACTCTGGTGTGTAATTATGTATTTAGGACACATACTACACACAGCTTTAAAAGAAATCTGTATGGAAACAAATTGCATTACATTTGCAAATAGCTGAAGGTAGTTGAGCAGCAACACCTCAAGCCTTTCAAAATACTGAAGTCATTTACACCATTTTCTTAAGCAATTATTCCCAAGCATCAGATTCCAGTTGTTTCAATGCCTTTGCTGGAGAGGAGCTACAGAGGTCTCAGTATAGCATAGAAGACCTGGTCTTGGCTAACAGCTTTGATGTAGACTTAGTGCTTCTGTTGATGTACCATGGCAGAGTAGGACTGCTGGCCCTTGGGAGGGAACACTACTTGGGCTTAACACCCCACGCTGAGAGTGGAGACATGGGCCAAGTAGAGAGGCACCCCTGGGGCAAGGGTGAAACCCAACTTCCTCTCTCCGCCAAGTTTAGTGAGGAGAAGAGATTTAAATCTTAGTTGAACAGTTCTATGATTTACTGGAGTGATGGATTTACTTTTGTGGCCAGCCTTGAGGATGGAGAACCCTTATTTCAGGGTTTTGAACTGCCACTAGAGCAAGACAGTGCATCTCCCCAGCTCTGACACTGTTGTACCACTTATTTTTCCTCTTTAACTGGTGCTTGGCAAAGTACCTGCCTCTCAGGAGGCCAATCCTCAGAAATAGCCATGTGCAACAGAAATGGCAGCAGGCACCCGTAAGGAAGCTGTGTGCCTGCCTGGGCCAATGATAAGGAACATCATCAAGAGTGCTTCCCTGCCTTGAGACAGCAGTTCTGTATTAAATCTACAAAATGCCATTTTGTGCACAGTGCAGTTGGAAATGTTAGGAGTCATGCTTATTAGCACTGGCACATATAAGGCAGAGCTGCAGTAATGAGTTAAGTGTCCAGAGGATTTGAGGACTGGGGTATTGCTTTTCCTTTTCTGGAGCTGAGCACTCAAGAGACTTTCATTAAACCTGGGACTTGGCAGATCCTCATGCTGATTCTGCCACTTATTTGTTGTTCGGCCCCAGGCTAGTCACTTAACCTCTTGCCACCCTAATTTCCCCATCTGGAAAATTATATTTACTTACCTCTCCTGGGGATTGCACGGGGCTTAATGAATGCCTGTAAGGGATTTGAAGATCCTCAGATCTGAGATGATACAGGACTGCAAAAGATTCACTGCCTGTGCACGGAGGAGGGGATGCATGCCCAAGCGGGAGAGCCCGCCTGCGCTCCTGGCCTGGAACCAAGTCTGAAAATCTAATCAGCAGGGGAGGATCGTACTCTCTGTTTTAGATTAGATCCTTTTCCTTGTGGCCTTTTCAGATTTGCTGGTTGAAGAAGGAGGCAAGTGACTGAATGGGGAGGAGGGCAGCTGAGGTTAACTGCTTTCTCCTGTTGGTCCCCTGGATCTTTTTGTCAGTGCAATAACAGCTGGATCTCCCAGGAAAGTAATGATCTTCCTAGATACTCCATCTTGCTGCAGGCTATTAGAGGAGCCAGGCAGCCCTGTTGCTGCCCATTTCTTTAGCAGGAAAAAATGAACCTCTGACCAAAAAAAAAAAAAAGTTCCTCCATATAATTAAGCAGCATTAGAATGAGGCCTGTGCCTTTGCTGATGAACTTCAGTGAAAGCAGATGGTCACAGTGGTATTAAAAACTAAAGACTTCAGTCAAGCTTTTAATTGAAAACAATTGGACCCTGCTGGATGGTAATTACCTTGGCTGCTTGCAAATAATATCACAGCACTGCTACCTATGAAGGAAGAATGAAGACTGAGTTAATAAGAACTGCTTAATCTGCATACAATAAACAAGGAGCATCCAAAACTATTTTCTCTGGTAGCTTCTTCCCTGCAAGAGGCTTTTAAGTAGTTAGCAGTGTGAAAAGGAACACGGAGTGGCAGAAATCGAAACGTGTAAAATGTTTGCTGGGTTTATAAAGTAACTTGAAGAGCCCATCTTCTCTCATCTCCCTGCTTTTTTTAACAGCTGAAATTCCAGATGCATATGAGAAAAACAGCAAAATATAATAAAGTGGAAAAGCTCTAGATTATCCAGCATTCCTTCTCTTCTGAATGGCAACAGTAATGAGTCTGTGTTTATCTTGTTTTATCCACTTTCTTATTCCCTTGCTTGATTGACTGGAAGGCTGGGGCCTTCTAAACACCCAGAGTGTTTTTCACCATGTTCTTAATTGGATTTTAATGATCATTAACTTAATATGCTTCAGTGTCTAACAAAACAAATGTAGTATGTGGCATATTTTGCCTGACAATTTCCTCATTCCTCTGCCTAGTGCTGGGATCAGACAAGGGTTAGAGGGTTAGACTCTAAAAGAGTCCTGAGTCCTGGTGTGCTATGTATTTGTTGACACACCATGACATTAATACTGCTTTACAGTGTCCTCCCTGCTGTGGAAAAGGTCTTGTATTGCTGTGGATGTGCGGGTGGAAAAAACAGTCCCAGTGTTTTCTCTTTTAAACACAGGTCCTAGACATGTATAGAATGAACCAAATCTTGTTTCATGTAAACACTATTTTTCATGTGGCAGTTCTCTTGGGCATCACTTTTTGTTCCCCTATGAGCAGGCAAGGTGCCTTGCTGCCTCAGTAGACCTCAAAAAGCAGCAGCTACTGCAATTTTGCAAAATTAATGAGTAGCTGTGAACTGCTAGTAAAAGTGATGCAATGATTTTCCATAACATATCATCTTAGAAGAAATGACTTGAACTGCTTTTTCTTTTCCTATCCAAATATTCGTCTTTTCAAGGCACCAGCCAAAAGTTTGTCTTGTCTTGTCTGGCAGTATGATGAAATGAACTTTAGGGTGTTTGTCTGGATTTCATGATTTTATGCCTGGAATTCAACTTTCATTCACTTAATGCACCATGATTAATGCAGAGAGTGAGGTCCTCAACTCGTGAAAGTTAGTAGCTTTATTGCTCTAATGCCTTGGAAACTGCTAGCTGACACAGTCACAAGACATAGGTGTATTTCACAGAATCATTAAAACTGATGGTTTTAGTTCCCGTATTGCCATCTAAGTTGAGATATTCTCATTTGTGATTAGGGCTTACCCTTGGTCTTTCCTCTGCTGCTGGGCTGCTGGAGAATGGGTCTACAGCTGATGGGACTGGTGTCCTGCACTGTCTCCTGGCTCTTATTCAAGCTGGTGGCAGGGTCTGAGCAGACTTTTTCTCGCAACATTTCCAGCCCCTCCTTTATCAAAGAACTTGGGACAAATGTGAAATTAGGAAAGGCCACCTTTCAAAAATGTCTCATGCAGGCTGCTGTGGGGATTTTATCAATTTTATAGCACCTACTTTTAACTCAACAGAGTTTTAACTATACAGAGTACGATCTTACTGTAATTACTGCTTGCAGCTTTAAGGGAGCTGGTGTGGACAATACTATTTTAAAGGTATAAGCTCTATTGATCTAAAGTGTGCTGAGCGATAAACAGCTGCTCAGGTTGATTAAAGCTGAAGAGAAGCTGAAGCATTTAATCAATCTCCAAAGCTGCTCCAAGTATATTACAAAGCAATTGTGATTATTGCTATTATATGACAAGCTATATCATAATAAAGAAAGAGGCATGATTTTTCTTGGAAGCATTTAGAGGTGTTGTTGTGCTTCTTCTCAGCCTGCCTCATGCTGTCACCTCTGAAGCTTGGCTAAGTGACAGAGCATGCCACTCAAGCAGACTAATCTTGAAGGGAAAATACAACAGCAGGGCCTTTCAGCTCCCCAGAGCCTTCTCTTCCCTGTGTCTATCTGTGGCCAACAGCAAGTGCTTGCGGAAAAAAACAAGAAAGAAGGCAAGTGTACAGTAATGCTGGCCACATTGTAACTGCCTCTGATCCTTGCATCCTGCATAGCTTGGGATGTTTTGGGCTGTGGGATATGTTTGTGCCTGTCTAAAAGTCCTGAAGACACCTTTCTTTTTTTACTTTTTTTAATCACTTCTTGAACCTTTCTTTGGACAGCCTTGGGCTTCACACCATCCCACAGTGGTGCATGACACAGTGCTCTCACATGGTTTTGTAAAATAGTACTTTTTTGTTCTTGTTTTTCAACTTTCATCTTGATGTTTTCTTTTAGTGCCTTCCTACCCTCGTGTTAAGAAAAGCAATGGATAGTAGTTATCTGTTAACCTTTTTTTTTCATAGACACAGAGCTGTCTGCCTCTGTTGTCTCCCTGTTTTTCAAGGCCTGTTTAGTCTCCCTATTTTGGAAGGTGACTTATTCCTCTGATGATCCCTTTCACATCTGCATCTGCCACTCTTCTCATTTTGCTGCACGCTCTTCAAAAGGGTATAACCAGAATTTCATGTGTTACTTTAAGATGTGGGCTTTTCTAAGTTTATTATTTCTTTCTTTTTCAGGTGCTCAGTGATCTGTACTTATTACATAAAACATACATATGTCATGCAATGTTGAAGACATGGATATATGATTTCTGAAAACTAAGGTGCACATGAAATAATCTTAGGTTTAAGATTCATCTTATGCTGCATTTAAAATGTAAAGATGGATATTATATGAACAGAATAGGACTCTTCCTCATAGAAAATAGAGTATGAAAACAAATTAATATATTAAGTTTATTAAACAAAGATTAATAAATAAATAGACAAATTAATAGATAAGTTTACTAAACTTTGCCCTTGCTGTAATTGCAACAAAGAAATTATAGCACTTTATCCTGGAGAGGATAACATTTACACAGGCTAACTTTTGCAGAGGGTGTCAGTCCTCTCAGTGCTTTCTTTAGTCTTTCTCCACCAAAAATAGTTGAATTGTCTCAAAACCAGGAAGTCCATGCTGTCTGAAGAAACCTCCAAAGGTATGCTCTTGGGAGCTTTTGCTTTTGCTGAATGTACCCCACACAGGCAAGTCAGACCCCCTTGGGTTAGCAGGCAGACACAAGATGTCCCTTCTTTTGTTTCTTTATTATGATATCTCTTTTGAAACTTTGAAACATTTGAAGCCTCTCATGACCTTCATGTGAAACCTCATGCATGGTCCTAGTGTGCTGGAGGCTGAGCCTGGAGCAGTTATCTTTGTTGCGTAAGATTTTTTATTGCAACAACTGTTAAATCTTCTTTATGGCAATTTCACGTGAGAGTCACAATTCCTCTGGGAAACTTCTCCTGAGTTTCACTTTATAGTGGTATGAGAGTCTTGTGAGTCTTGTGAATGTAGGTTTTTAAGTGAGAGTTTAGACCAGTAAATAAAATTTTAATTGGGAAATCTTGAGGTCCTCTGTGGATGGATTGTCTGCCCTTTGAGAGGAGGTGTTGGGTCCTCAGCCTGTTCAGCTGGGGGAAGAGAGCGGTACAGGTAAGCCTAAGAGTAGCTCAGGTTCTTGACTTAGTTGGCTAGGACTAGTTTCAGTGTGCTGAATGGGTTGGACAGCTGACACTACAGACCAAACTGTCAGAGGTTTCCCACTGGAAAGTGGGCCATAGCAATCTACTGGCAGTAGCCCTCCTTTCCTTTGGATGAAATTTGAGGAGCATTTCCTTTGCACTCCTGTATTAATTTAGTGGCACCAGCAAAGGTCTGGTACGGCTACATGGCAGATCATCAGGGAACCAGTTCAGGTTAAAAGTAATCCTTTTTTGTTCATTTGTTTTAATCAGTTTTAAAATTGATTCCTCCCAATCTCCATGAAAATTCGTCTTTCTGCCACTGAGGCACAGGGCAACAGAAGGTACAGCTTTCAGGGAGTGCTTCATCTGGTACTGGGTTTCCAAGAGGCATTTTTCAGACTGTGGCTTTAGTCAGTCTTTAAGAGCCCTCTGGAACTATCTCCCAATCCCATGGCTCCACGGATTGCCAGCTGAAGTTGACCATTTGTGAAACCAGACTTCAAGTCAAGTCTGTGGTAAAAATAGCCTGCAAAAACAATGAATCACAACTCAACACTGCTGCACAATACTACACTTGTGTTGTTCTGCCATTTTTTGGGTTGCAATCTAACCATCTGTTAATTGGCCCCATTGCACATTGCTACAGGGTGCTGAGACTCATTGTAGGCCTACAGGATGATTTGTGTCTCCTGAGCCACTCAGGATGGGGCCTCACAGCTTTTCAGGTCCTGCTGTTGTTTACATCAAGTGCACTGAGACTGGCTATCCCAGCTGCCATCCTCAATCTGATTGTCTCAGCTTCATTGCTATTTTATGGCCAGAGATTGTGTCTGAGCAGAAGGATGTGAGTCCATCACCTGCCTTCAAGAAAATCAGTTTGTGCCAAGGAGGACAGGATCTTTAGGCACTGCAACTGTCAGTTAACATCACCTGGAAACCAAGTGAGATGCTTTGCATGGGGTGAGACTGATCCTGCACCTCAGCACTCAGCCTTGGCACTGCTTTCACAGGGATCAGAATAATTCCTGGCCAAGCTAAGACCTACTTCTGTGTATGTTCCTTTCTAAAACTTTCTAAAATGAATCTCTTTTTTCTCCACTGCACATATTTTCACATTTGTGCTAATGAAAGCACTGGATTGTTCCAGGGGATCACATGGATAATATCTGTGAGCTTTGGCCATCTCTCTGAAATACTACAGTCAATTTGGTATTTGCTTTGGCGTGTTGCTGTGAAAGATTGTAGAGTGCTTGTGTTTATACGCATACAGGGAAAGTGGGCTCCTGCTCATTGTGCCTTTGTGAGGCTGCCAGACTGTCTGGCCCCATCTATTCTACTGTAAGTGAAAAGAACCTCGCAAGTGCTCGCTGCATGCTTGGACCAGGCTCTGCTAGGTACTTTGCTTGGAAGCCATTCTGTCAGCTTGAAAAATATCTTTCTGCCTGAATGGTGTTTACTCTCTGTTACAAGTAACGTGTAGGATTTCTTGTCAGTGAAGAAAGTATTCCTTCTTCCCTTTGTTTCTTCTGTGTACTGGGCAGCTTTCCATGTAGTGCATTTCAGTGGCCCTCTTATACTAGGGCAGCTAGCTGCCCTTTGAGAGCACAAGATTTTCCATAGAGAAGTATGAGAAATAATGTGTGAAAATTGGTGGTACAATGCAGCCCTGGTTGAAAGATTTTGACAATGCCCTTGAGAAAGGACTTACTTTCCTCCTGTAGCCTGCTGCCTTCTGAAGGAATATAAAACAAAGGTTTTCAGGTGGAAGACTTTTCTGTCCAAAGTGAAATTTCTCTGCTCTGTGTAGAGAGATATTGTCCAGCTGAAAGCCCCCGCAACACCCTTTGAGAAGATGAAGGATGACTCCAGCAACCCCTCTATTAATTTTCCTGCCTACAAGAAAGCTTGTTCTAAAATTTAATGACATCTGTGAGCTCCTGCTGAAAAGTCATGGGCCGCAGGACCTGCACTTGACTAGTAATTATAAAGTGCTTTGATATTGAACTTGGAGTCTGAATAGCAGTTTGCAGAATGCAGGTCTCCTTTCCTTTTTCATGTGACAACAAATATTTATCTCAGATTTCCTCTTCTGGAAGGAACAGCTGGAAAACAAATGTGCATTTACGGGAATTGCCAGGTACCTGAATTCAACCTGTAGCCCAGCTATCCTTAAGTCATGTCTGTAACTGCACTGAGTATTTGAAGGAAGATGCAAATACTGCTGGAATGCATGATTGCAACTAAACTGCAAACAAGCTTGCTCATTGCTCCCCAGAGAGCTCTGTCAGCTTTTGTTTCAAGCAGCAGCTCTGTTAATTTCAGCAGGGGAGGTACAGTAGCTGATGCTTAACAATTAATATTTTTTTTGTTTTCTTTCAACTGTCACCCTTTGCCAGCCAGTTTTGCTTTGCCAAATCTGTAAGTAGGGAAGATAGGTGTTTTCTTTTGTACAATGGACATGAATGAATTAAAGGATTCAAGACTGTAAAGTCTTAATGAATAATTTAGGCTATTTTGACAACAAATTTTCACTCTGCTATGTACACCCTGATATTGGGCTCACTACTCACTGATACATTTTGGTATCAGCAACAGAGCCAAACCCCCAGGAGCCAAAAGTAAATACACTGTTATTCAGTGCCAGCCATCAAACTCTTTCCAACTTTCAGGACTTACTCTTGTCAATTAGGCGCTTCAGCTTGAGAAACCTGCCTGTTAGCTTGCAGTGAAAATAGATAGGACCAAGCACATTACCTGCACAAAGCTCCCCTGTGAGACTCTGTGCAGCCCAGCCAGCCTTGTTCCTCCTGATGCTGTTCTTCATGTTGCTCCTGTGAATAAACAGGGCTGCATGTGCTTAGACCAATAAACTCAGACATTTGGCTTCTCACTAAAGTGGCTGGACTACCTGAGGCAGGAATAGCAGGAGCCTTCTCAAGAAAAACAGTGAGTGAGCTTCTCTGTGTCTTGGCCTGATGGTTTTGAGGGATATCATGATATTATGGAGACTGAAGAAAGCCTAGGAATTTGCAGTTGCCTGGTAGCCCGTGTCAGATTCTCTTAGTTCTGCCAGTGTGAGACCTTTAAGGAAGGATTTTCCCTGGTGTAGCCTTTTAGTTTTTTGGTTGGGGGAGTTTGCCTGATATTTGAAATACTGAAAGCAAACTCTAGGACAGCTTGCTTTGTCAAGAAAGCACCTTACCAAAGCTCTGCCTAGTACAAATGGATCAATCCTCCAGCTCAGTGGCTGTTTCATACTCTGTGCCTCAAAGCATTGACCACCCTAGCATCAACAACCAGCAGGGTGAAGGATCAGCAGGCCCCTGGACTTCACCAGTGCCAGGATTAAATGTTTGTTTCCACTTCTCAAACCACCATGTCTGAGGGTTCAAAACACTGCTGTGTATGTTTCCTTCCCCCCTGCCAGGGCATGGGCATGTGCTTCTGTAAAACCTGTCAGAGGTAAGCTGCTGCTGAGAGCAACACAACACTGAGTGCAGCCCTATGCATTTGAGAAGATAAATGAATTCAGAGGAAGAGGCTTTTGCTGTGCTGCTGCTATTTCAATGGGAAAGTGGAACCCTGAAATGCTCTGTTCTACTTCAGTAGCTCTAAGAGGAGCCTTTCTCCAGAGGTCTCCGGCACCCAAACTAATTGAAATAACTCCAAAGGGCTCTTCTAAACCTCTTCTTCCCCCATGTTTTCAGATTCTGTTTTTTTTGCCCCTCCTGTCTACACCCTCAATTGAACAAAAAGCATTAAAACTCTTTTTTTAGAAAGGATTCAAATGAAATTTGAATGAAGTTAATGTGAAGTCAAGGTTGATTGCTCATCCCCCTGAAACCACCAGCAGTGACTGAGTGCCGGTGAGTGTGAGAAGGGAGTTCAAACATAGCTGGGAAACTTGTGAGCAAGCTGAACAAAGAGTGGGCTGGGGGCTGGGGATCGCTGCTCCCCCTCCCCCCATGTGACTTTCTCAGCTCAGGCTGAACCCTTTGATCACTGTCCAGCATGGGGTTATGTGGCAGCCTGGGCTGGGGCCAGGGATGTATACATGGGTGGAGGCTGCTGTAATCTTCATATGCTCTTGATCCATGCTGTACCCTTATTTCCACAAACACTGTCGCACATCACAGTGGGGCGCATCACTGCTGGTGCTCCTTCAGCTAAAGTACGGGACTGTCCCTGCAAAGCAAAGCTCCCTTTTCCAGAAATCTCTCTGATAGCAACATTTTGAAAAGTGTGCTTGTATTTGGTAACCATTACTCTATTTTTGCCAAGCACATTTGTATTTGAGACTGGAATACAATGCTGTGATTTCAATTGTGCTATTCAGCACACAGAGTTTGTGTCTTTCAGAAGTGGCTGTTCTGGGAGAGCTGCACAGGAGAGCATGGCTATCTTGGGAAGGGGCTGCTCATGAAGAGAGCACTGCCAGAATCTTACCTCTGGAAACACATTCTCCAGACCACCTGCTTTAGGGCAGTATTTTAGCTTCATATTCCTCTAATAAGGATTTTAGTACTGCACTTAATGGCTATTAAGAACTCTAGAGTCCAAGATAAGTTCTTACAGATGTGCTACCATTATAATTTATACTTAAATGTTGACATAGTAATCTTCAAAATGAGCTGAAACTCTTGAAGAAAAAGGCTAACTGTCTCTAAGGGAAAGTGGATAAGAATCAGTGATGGAGAGGCAAGCTGTGGTCCCTTGTGCTTTTCAGTTGCATTTGTTTGTGGTCATCCACCATCAGAAAGTGGAAAGAGAGACCTGTTTCTCCTGTCTGCCTCTGCCACTGTGTCTTTGGGTAAGTTGCCTTCAGCACAGTGGCACAAGTAGACTGTAGGCGTTTGAAGACTGCCAGCAACATATAGCATGTCCCATTTAAAAAAAGACTCTGTCTACTAAAACCTACAACAAAACTGATATTTGGGTTCTACACTTCTGTATTACTTCCTATTTATTTTGGGATGGCCAGAGGACCCTAAAGGAATTGTACAAAGCAAAATCTCTTTGGCTTGTTCCTACAGTGTGGTCATGTATGGCCATCTGGTTAAGTGACACTAGGATTTCCCAGGTGGTAGATCCACTACTCCTAGCAGGTCAAACTAAGGATGTTGCAACCCTGCAATTATTTTTCTAGTGCAAATGCTGAAACTGGTTGGAGAAGATTGAGAAATCTAACCCGTCTCTCTTCAGCTACCTCCTACCCCCAGATTACTTCAAAGGTCAATGAAATGCAGTTTTGCCCAGACAGAGGAAAAGCTGTGTCATGAAGTCTTCTCATTCCTTCACATTTCAGCACAACAGGACCAAAACAATACACACTCAATTGTGAGGAATATGAGACTGTGAAACTGCCATGAGCCTGCCAGTTATGCAGCTCAGAGTCCATCTGGAGCCACAAAGAGGGGCCAGGATGTGTAAGGGCAATTGTCTGGGGCTTGGGCATGAGTAGTGGGCCATGCTGTGCGATGGTGATGCAGAAAAGCAGGTCTGACTTGGGGACCCATGGGACTTCTGCCCTTCCTGTCCACTTCTTACAGGGAAGATGTAGCCAGGTGAGCTCAGCTCCTGCTCTAGGACAGTAGAGCTTGCTGCTCTGCTATATAAGAGCATGTCCTATCCTGTTACTCTGGTGTAGTTACAGAGGTAAAAATCCTACAGAGGTAAAAAGACTATTTGATACTCAACCAGGGAATAATCAATCTTTTTGTATCAGGTAGAAGATGCAGCTGAAGGAGCCTGGGGTACCTTTATGTCTATTTACTTATTACTGTATTCACACTGGGAATTGTGGTGCTGCATAAGGACAGAGGAAAAATGCCAATGGCTGCTCTCTCTAGAGTGCCTTGGAGCTTGATATCACCCTAGGAGCAGCCTCCCCAGATTGCTCTGCAGCATTCATCAACCCCAAAGATACAGATGAGGATGTGGCCCTTACCCTGGGCCTGAACTGCAAGTCAGCCCTGAGGTGAAGTGCTGTGATAAGCAAAAATTGAGAGAAAAATGAATCTGGTTTAGGAAAGCTACCTGTCTTTAAGATTATTTTGAATGTTCACATTTTTTATGTAGCATTTTAGAACATTTCAGCTGCTCCCATTTGGAATTCAATTCCTCTCCCTTTTAATCAATAGCAGGCCTTAACAAAACAATATCTCACAGGAGACACAAGCACACGGTGCTGAACAAAGCAGAAGAGCCACTGGCTTACAGCAACAATTGCTGCTACACAATGGGTTTTCAAAGCTCAGTATATATTTTGTCCCTACTGGGAAAACTATAACAAGACTGAATTAGTGGCTAGACTTGCCAAAGGGAGAAATTAGAGTGTGACGACTTGTCTGACACCTTGAAGTACCTTTATTTATTCTAGGGGAGAGGACAGCATGGGGAAATAAGATGCCTATTAGGGAAAATTATTTTCTATTGCTTTCCAAAGTGTACAACAGATCTGTATGCCTAAGGGCTTAATCTGAGTCAGGGATCAGGAGTACCTTCTGGTGGCTGTGAGAGGAGCTGACAAGTGTGGGGATGCTGCCCACAAATCTGGGGATGTGCAGGGGTGGATGTAGGAGTGTGGCTTTCAAGGGCAGGATGGTCTGGAAGTCCCTTCTCCTTGCCAGGGGAGGCTTGGGGTTGGTTTGCAGGTGACTGTTTGGTGAGGGAGAGAGAAGAGGGAGATACTATGTGAGAGCAAAGCAAATTCCCTTCCCTGTACGTGGCTGGTCACCCCTGAGCTTGCAAACTTGGCTTCTCATTTGTGGCTCTCGACAGCTCCTTGCTCTGGCACTAATGGGTTTCAAGAGCTCCCAGTGAGCTGTAATCACCTTGGTTCAGGGCTCAGCTTGCACCTTTACAAGCACCTTCACCCCTTACTGTTAACCTGTGGTCTCCTCTATTCGGCAGCTGAGCTTGTAAATTCACGTAACCAAATAGCTGCGCTGTTAACTGCCTGCCTGCACGAAAGTGAACAACACATCCATCTTCCAGTGCCCAGCCAGCAGCCTAATGACACTGCTCACCGTGCTTGTGGGCAGCCTTTCAGACATAACTAACTCTGGCACTGTAAAAACAATTGTTTCAGTGCTCACACAGGCCACATGGCTCATCTGGGCAGAGGAGGGAGGTTGTGCAGGCAGAAGCCTTCCCACGGACTGTCCCTGTGCACCAGTGCCCTGTGCCATCATCATCACATTCCACGGTCTGATGGCTAGCTAGGGAGAACTTCACCCCGCTGGTAAATTGTGCCTCATGCCCAGAGCAGCAGCCTGCTTGCAGTGGTTTTATTTTTGATTGTGATTGATGTTTGACAAGTCTTTTTAAAAAGGCATGCCTCAGTTTTGCTGTCTGTAACCTGAGTGCAATTTTCTAAAGTAAAGTGCCACCAGGAGGACAGCTGCTAATGAAACACTGAATAGTGCTGAGGTTTTCTGGCCTCTCTGCTTCTTGCTGAAGTCCGTGGCTTGAATCCTCTAGTCTTGAGATTGATCTTGTCATGAAGATTGCCTGAATGCAGCCCTGGAGCAGGCTGGGCTGCAAGTTCACCCTTGGCTAGAGACCCCACAAAGGAGCTTAGCTGGGGACACCACTGAGGGAGAAAAGCTGTGGCTGCTTACACTAGTGCTTGTGTCACTACCTGTTGTTGAAGGAGAAACAGTGCAGCTTTCTGTCTGCAAGTAACTTAGACCTGCCATTGGCAGCGATCTGATATGCTGTCTTCCTCACCCCAAAGCAATCAAAGTTGGGAGCACACAAGCTGACAGGGATTGAATGGTCATTTCTTTTCTTTATTTGCTAGCTACTTACCTGGTGCAACAGGCACTACAAGAGAATTTCTTAATTAACCGGGCTCTGTCCTGGGTGGCATATGTACACTGCCAATGGGCACTATAAAAGCACAGTTATTGCACTTTGGCTTGGGAAAAACCCCTGGTGCAGTTGTATTATTAAGGAAAGAGTCTTGGAGGAAGGGAGACAGGGAGACTGGTCTCCACTCCAAAGGCTGTTTGTTGTCTTAAACTTGGCTGGATCTAACCTCGGGGGAGGTGCAGGGTTAATTTGAGCTGCCTTTGAAAACAAATTTGAGCAGCTGCACAGCATGATCTCAGGGAAACAATGTTTATAATCTGTATCCTGCTTCAAATTGTATCGGCACCGCGCTTCTACCCCACGACCAAAATTAGCTGCAGTCACCAGGAAGCAGCTGGTGTCCCAAGCATGAGACCTTGCACTCAGCCATCATTGGGTAGCTTTTATACAGATATGAGGATGGAGTTCTTCCTGGCTATTAAGCATCACCTACTCTCTGCCTCTGCAGCAGCAGCAGGAAACTTATCATATGTGGAGGCTGATCCAGTGTTCTTAATCATGCACAGCTCCTGCTGATTTTAGCAGGAGAATTGTTTTACAGTGCATAGTTGAAATGTGTTCCTCAAGAAATGGTCTGTCTTCTGTCCTCTCTGAAGGAGGGTGGGGAATGCATTGCTCTGCCAGCTGTCTGCCTGTGCGTCATTAGAAGTGTACAGGTTATGATATGCAGTCCTTAAATTTAAACAACAGTATTAGGGATTTTGTCAAGCTAGGTAATATTGAATCAACAGTGGTTGTCGATTAGCTTTGTCATCCATTAAATCCAGGGTGCTTTCAGCTTTTAATTCACTCTGCATAAATTAGCACATTCCTTTCCCTCATCCTTTTGAAAATGAATGGCTGCTTCTCCCTCCAGTTTGGACTATGGAATATTTGAAAAGTGGCAGTACATTAATTTCTGCTCCAGCAGAGCTCTGCAGGAGAAACAGCTCTTTAGGTTTTTCTGTGACCACAATACATTTGAGAGAGTTGGTGTCAGAGCTTTTTGTAATTATTTGAAATATTGAGTAATGCAAATAAACAGAAACAAAGGAAAATAATTGGGGAGAGAAGGAATTCCTCTTCTCTCTCTCTGCTGCTGCAGGTTTTACTCTGACAGGCCAGCTTCGCATTCCCCAAGGTAGAGACTTTTATCCTGTCTTTGTGACTGTTTTACTTCCCTTTTCTCCTGGGGGAGGGGGAAATGAATAATTTCTGCCTTCCTCCTGTGTCTTCAGCTTCATCGGGAAAGAGGAGATGAACAATGACAGGACCCTGCTCTTTAACTGCTTTTGTTATTCAGTGGCATGATGGTCTTTGGCTTGTTATTTACCAGCTGTTTAATTTAAATGTATCCCCATCAGGGACCCAAAAGATCCAGTCTTAGAGCTCTTTTGCAGGATTTGTCTAACCACTCTCTAAATTATTTAACATGGCTCTGAACTGTTTGGAGATTTTTTTTTTTTTATTTTAAGCACTATGGTTTGATTCAAAACATCTGTGAATCTTTGATTCAAAAAATCACAAATGACCTTACATCTGGACAACAGCTCAGCTCTGTCTTGATCCTCTGTAGGGTCAAGTGTTCGAGCTGTTTGAAAAGCCTGAAATTCCTGACATGTTGAAATTCTTTTCTTACTTGTTTGTTGACAGAAGATGGGCAGGGAAGGCAAGGCAAGGCAAAGCAAGATCAAGATGCTGTGCTGCAGGGCCAGAAGTGAGTAGAACATCTTGTTACGGAAATAGCTCCTCCCTGCATTAGAAAAGCAGCTATTTAAAGCAGGATCAATTGCCAGTCCTCTTTGCCACTGTTGTCATTTGGATGTGGCATGTGCAAATAATATTTCCTCACGAAAGAAAACTTCCAGCAATGACAGCATTGCTCTGGCGTAGCCTCCCCCAAAGGGAACAAATCAGCTCATCCACAGAAATGGCGTCTCCCTCTGAAAAGAATCCCCAGGATCTGGGTTTTGTTTTTTGTCTAAGACTTTAGGCAAGTGGATTTTGATCCGCTGATGACATCAGGATGGTGCAGCTTTTAAGATGTGTTTGATCATTGGGGTTACATAGGACAGTGCACTTGTTAAAGTAAAAATACATGAAGAAAATGAACAAACCTATGTAACATAGAGCAAACTCCACTTTCCCCTAAGATATGCATAATAAAACTGGCAGTATATGCCTTTGAAAGAGATTGCTTTATGTTTAATGATGTCAGTGAGCATAAATCCTTTTGTTCTTGGCAAATTACAGTGGGATGATATCTTTCAAAAAACTGGAATTATCAAACAGATTTTCCAGGGAGGCTAACCCATGCTTGATTTAAGCACCCTCAAACTTTCCTCTAGTTGAGATTCACATCTGTATCCCTGCTCTCAACTCAAGCCTGCTGCTGTTTGTTATTGTTTGCATTATTTGAGGGCCTACTTAGGGATTGTACAAAATGTTCTTTTAAAAACAATAAATATTGAAGTGTTCATACAGAATTTGAGAGAAACACACTCCTTTTGTAAGGTGCTGCCATCTGATCATTGCAGAAGTATAGAAAAGAAATCTTGGGGCGTGCAGGGTGCTGACGCTTTAGGGATAAATGTTTTCACAGTATTAGGGGCTAGGAGTCATCCTCATTTCCATGTAAGCCCCTGAACCAAGTGAAGGGAGAGCATGAAACCTTTGAGGAGCATTTATATGTTCTATGTAAGTGAACTTAGAGAACTCACTGGATGCAGGAATTGGAAGAGATTTAGATGACCTGAGTCTGGATTTTAGAGCTAAGGATCTCTTCTTCTAGCAAGTCCTAGCTGAAGAAGAATTGTTGAACAACCCTGTTGCTGTCCTGAAGGCTGTGAAGATACAGCAGAGTTGCTGAAGATACCAGAGATAAATATCATCCTCTTGTCTCTCCTATGTTTATCTCCTTTTCTCTAAACTCTTTGTTTTATTTTTATTGGGATTTTCTTTGGATTAACCCTATTAAATACATCACTAGCCCTGAAATTTGCCGATGCCAATAAACCCATCTGTTTTATTAACTAACCACTGTCTCTGGAGTGTTTCTCACTGGCTGAGACATGAGCAGCCCTTTCTGCTGTCTCCAGCGTTGTGTGTCAGCCCAGGGAACAATGGGAGGGAACCCAGGAGGTCTCTGGCAGGAAGCACTGCTTCCCCTGGATAATTAACCGGCAGGGAGACTGAGGAATGAAGATAGCACATAAGACACACACAGTACAAACTGCTAAAACAATAAACAAACAAACCAATGACCATCACTTCCTTTTCATATATTGTTAAGGCCACTTCCTTAACTCAGGTTGCCCCAAACCCACCCCTCAAAATGAAGCTTTTTAGGCTCATAAATTCTTAACCTCTTCACTGCCAGTTCTTGCTGAAGGCACAAATAAATTTTTGCCAAGGTGAGATCAGCCCAGGGTCTGTGGGTTCTCCTTGTGGCTTGCTGGATAAACTGGAGATTCCTGTTTCTGAAAGTGATAAAGGCACTTTTACCAAAAATTCAGTGAAGAGAGACTTTTCTTAGTAAACACCCTGGTACCAGGGCTGCTCCTCCTTTAGGTATCAGCTTCCAGATCAGGTAACACAGTCTAGCTCTGAAGAGGTAATTTTCCAGAGAAGCTGGCCTCAGAGCCAAGACCTGAAGGAAATCTGGATCAGGACTTTGTGTCTCAAACCCAGCTTTCATATCAAGCCATCCTCTGATGTGCTATTTTTTCACCATCTCTGTTAGAGGGAGGTCAGCTGCACAGCCAGTGCTTGCTACTGGCTACACCGGTGAGCATCCAATTGCACACTTCCACTGAGGTCCTCTCCTCTGACTCCAGGTAGACTTATTTGCATTGTTTTCTCCCCCATCCAAACCATTCTTTGGAGAAGTTGCTGTTTTGTTTTTCTGACCTGCTAACACCAGAATTATGAAAGCAGATACGGCGCAGTGGCAATGCCAATCCCCGCCTCCCTCCAGCTAATTTTTCCAGATGTCTTATTGAAGAGCAGACAGAGATTGTTTTTGTGCACAGAGCATCATGCGTGTCTTTAACCCATGGAGGCCAGTGCCAGTGGCCCCTAAGAGCTGAGATGACTACGTAGCCCACATCCACCACATATTGATACCAGTTGGTGGATCTCATTTCACTGTGTCCTCAGCAAAACACTGCCAGCGAGAAGGCACAGCCAAGGATTTTTAGGAAGAATTAGGCTGATCCTGCTGGAACTGGGAAATTTAGTTTTCAAAAGTGATACTGATGTTTCTTCTCATGAGCCTGCAGATTCAGAGCAAGGTGGGAGCAGTGGTACTCAGGACAGGGGCCTGTAGCCTGTCCCTGGACTGGCTGTCTCCTGTCCTGGGGCAGGTCCTGCCTGCTACTGAGTGCTCCCAGCTGACACCTTATTTGTTATTACTTTAAATACCCACTGTTTGTGTTAGGCACAGCAAGAAACCTAGTAAACTGAAAAGGTAACGTTTTAAAAATGAAGTCTCTCAAGCACATTTTTAATATTTCTAATAAGGAAGTAATCTGCTAAATATCATGTTTAACAGTTTGCAGTAACTCCATATCAATACAATCCTAGAATCACAGAATAGTTTGGGTCAAAAGGGATCTTAAAAATCATCTAGTTCCAAGCGCTGTGCCATGGGCAGGGACACCTTCCACCAGACCAGGTTGCTCAAAGCCCCATCCAAGCTGGTATTGAATATTTCCAGGGATGGGGCATCCACAGCTATGGGCAAGCTCTTCCAGTGTCCCACCACTCTCACAGTGAAGAATTTCTTCCTGATATCTAATCTAACTCTACCCTCTTTTAGTTTAAAGCAGTTTTCCCTTGTCCTGTCACTGCACATCCTTGTAAAAAGTCACTCTCCAGCTCTCTTGTAGCCTCCCCTGAAGTACTGGAAGGCTGCTGTAAGGTCACCTTGGAGCCTTCTGTTCTCCAGGCTGAACAAACTCATCTTGCTCAGCCTGTCTTCATAAGACAGGAGCTCCAGCCTTTTGATCATTTTCATATCCCCCTGGACTTGCTTCAGCAGATCACATCCTTCTTATGTTGGGGGCCCCAGAGCTGGATGCAGAACTTCAGGTGGGGTCTCACAAGGGCAGAGCAGAGGGTCAGTATCCTCTCCTTTGCCCTGCTGACCATGCAGATACTGCAAGTGCTCTCTAAACTGGAGAGCCAGGTCATGTTGAGCTTCTTATCAACAGACAGTCTCAAGTTCTTCTCCTCAGGGCTGCTCTCAACCAATTCCTTTCTCAGCCTCTACTTGTGCTTGGAATTGCCCTTATCCAGGTGCAGGACCTTGGCCTTGCCGCATTTTACGAGATTTGCACAGGCCCATCTCTCAGACCTGCCAAGATCCCTCTGGATGTCATCCCTTCCCTCCGATGTGTCAACCACACCACCCACATCAAAATATAGCTGGTGAGGCATGATTTAACACTTGGTATTTCATTAATCCATTAAGAGTTTCCTGTTTAATCTAAATTACACCTGTAGCCCACAGATTAAGGTGCAGTGCTGGAAGTTTTGCAAGTAAAACTGTTGCTTTAAGTGCTGTGGCACCCGAGGCTCTGGGGTGGCTGGGAAAATGGGGGGGGGGGGGAGTGACTGTGCATCAGGGTGCTGCTCATAAACCTCTCATGATGGGTTGAGGACTCCCTTCTCCCTTGCTCTTCCCAATAGAGCATCTGTGGCTGCTCTTGCCCTGCCTGCCACCTCCTCAGAAGTCCTCCCTGGCACCTTTGTACCCTCACTGGAGCATAGTTACAACATCTGCTGCTGCCAGCTCTGGCATACCATCATATAGACAAAATCAGGCATAAAGGGAAAATCTTCAATGTTTCCTGTGTGTCTAGATGAACAGATGGGGACAGACAGGGGATACTACATGGAGAAATAATGAAAACCAGTTATAGAGATTAGGGAGTGTGGTAGGAAACCTGCCACCAATGTGAATTATCAGAGAAAATATCCAGTATCTTTTGCCATACATACTTGCTGGATGCTCTTCAGCTCTGTTCAGAGCTGGAGCTCCAGCAATGCTCTGCATTCTGTCAACCATGTCAGGCCACCCCAGATCAGGTCCTCTGTTGCCAGTCAGGAGAAACAGTGGGTGGTGTGGAAGGGACAAGGGCCTGTGGATCCTGCTGCTCTGCTGTGACTGATGTCTGCTGAGTGCTCGTGACATAATTTTTTGAGAGGGGTGGGAGGGAGGATGGGGGTAACACCTCTCCCTCTTCCTCTTGGGGCGATCAGCCTTCCCCTCACAGAGAAATGCTTCTCCTTGACAGGTTTCCATCCTTAGTGCCCAGTATATATTGGTATGTTTAAGGACAGAGTGTTTTCAAAGCTTTTAATTTCTACTGCCAAAATCTCTCTGTGTCACAGTGTGTCTCCAGCAGTGCAGAGTCGACAGAGAAATGTTGGATTTGCACATTGAAACTTCAGTGCAAAGGGAGAAATGTGGAACAAACTCTTCCTGAGCCCAAGTCTTTAAATTTCAGAGGGTTTCCAGCAGCCACTTGTATGGTGCCATTTTCCTGAATTCTGCAAAATTAAGCCATGTTCAACCAACTGCAGAAGCAAGAGGTGGAAGAGTGGTGCTGTGGGAACAGCTTTGAAAGGAGCTGGGAAAGGACAGGTGTGCCGCTACATCAGGGAGGTGCTGTAAAAAGCCCAGTTCCTGTTTTTGTGTCATGAATCAATGATTCCACCTAAATCTCCTCACTAACTGATTCATTACTCTATGTCATGCTAACAGCAGGTTTCTGCTATATGCCTCTTTTCACAGTATATGAAAAAAAAAGGGGTTTACAGTTAAATAACAATTCAACTGTTTACATTTTAAATTAAATAGCTTTATTTCTCATGGAAAAGATGGGATGTGTGCTGTTTAAGACTTTACATAAAGCATGGATGGATCATCCAGAAGATTATGGAAACTCATTTTTCAGGCACCAGCAGTCCTCTCGTTTGCCTCTTTGTAAATGCTCAGTGATTCTGTGCAGTGAAGTTGCTCTGAGAGCCTCAAGGAGCAGCACAATTAGACATGGAAACTAGCTCCCTGTTCTCAGAGGGCCAAAACACAATCCCTAGTTGCCTGTGGCACTAAACATAATATAAAACCACCTTCACCAGGAGCTCCCAGATTCTCAAAACCCTCTGGATAATGTGCTTGAGAGACTTCTAAAAGTATCAAAACTTTACTTGCAGTCATTGGATTGGAAAGGCATCTTCCTTCCTTCCTTCCTTCCTTCCTTCCTTCCTTCCTTCCTTCCTT
>QUSF01000038.1:4331507-4376117 GCA_003676055.1 Chloebia gouldiae
CCTTCCTTCCTTCCTTCCTTCCTTCCTTCCTTCCTTCCTTCCTTCCTCTTCTGTCCCATCCTGAGTCCATGTGAGGCAGCAAATGTCACTTGGAGAATCACTGGGTTAAGGGGAGTGTGCATGTTCTGCTGCTGGATTTTCTGTCCCTTGCACCACTTACAGAAGAGTGGAAAAGACACCCAAGATCAGACATTGAAACACAAGATAACACTCACTAGTGTGTTTGCCAGGGGAACTTGGTCTTTGTAAGCCAAATGGGATGGCTGAACGAGGGGAAGAATGGAGATTGGAAAATACAGTTGGGAGATGTACGTGGCAACTTCCTTTCTTTATAGTCTTGGGAAATGAGACTATACTGAACACTTTACCTTTGTCTTGTGCTAAGTGAAAGAGAAAAAGAGAGTGCTCAGATCTCATTTCCAAAGAGACCAGATGTCTAGATTACAAAATGTTTGGGAGTTTCACAGTTTCAGGCTACTTAAAAGTAAATGTCAACCTGTGTGTGGCATGCCAGAGCATTTTGACACAGGTAGAAGAAACATCAAAGCATACTTCTTGATTTATCCACTCTATTTAAGGTCTTTTAACTACATGCCCACAGAGGAAGAAACTCATGCATAAGTGGAGAAATTACATTGTCCTGAAGTGCAATAAGTCTGATAGATTAGGGGAAAACTTACACCACAAAGAATTATGTTCTAACTGATGGGACCATCCTTATTCAGAAGAGATTAATCACCTTTTATGAAACTTCTAGTATAAAGGAGACATTTTCCATAAAATGCTCCCAAAATAAAATTTTACTAGTTGTAAGGCCTTGGACACCTACATCATGTGTTTGGTGGAGTTAGGCAAAAAATAAAGGACCTGGTTTTGCAGCCACTGCTCTTCTATGGAGGAACCTTCGGGACCAATACTCAGGTCCTACATTGTATTGTATGTAGGCCACTAGTAATAACGAGTATAATCTCAAAAACCAAGCTAGCAATGGAAAATAAGTGCCACAGTTGCATTGATAATGGATGGAGGCAGTGGTACACCCCAACTCTTCCCTCTATCTGTAGCAGCATGGTGTCTGAGAGTCACAAGAGATTTTGAAGCTCTTTGTCTTTGTCTTTCCCTTTGTTCCCCCAGGGCAGGGCTGGATGTGCTGGGTGGGCAGCAGGTGCTGGGTGTTTGCAGGTGCTCTGTAACTTATATAATGGAATGGGATGAGGCTGGGGGAGGTTGGAGGTGTTTTCCTATCTGGTGTTCCAGTGGCAGGTAGATCATGCTTACACCAGATCTGGGGCATAAGGGCACATTGGGGTTAGTGCTCTGTAGAAAAATGGCTCTGCCCTGCTTCTCCTGGCTTTTTCCTAAGCAGTGACAGGGAGGTCTGCTGCAGACTTCTCAAGTAGCTCTGACACCAACCTAAGGACTATGTGTGTTCAGAGAGATATATGGGCAAACGTAGAATTTACTACAGCCTGAGCTAATATGCCCACAGACTGATATGCAGGACTGTGCCCCAGACTAATGCCCACAGACTAATATGCAGGAGAACTGTCAGAGTTGTGAGTGCTAGCAGGTGATTTCAGCTGCTTTCTGCAATGTGTGTGATCACAGCAGGGTGGTGGGCAGCACAGAATGGAGACAAAAGTGGAAGAGGAGCACTGCAACTTTCTTGTATTCTCCCCCAAGAAGACACAGCTTGATTCAACTAATGGCAGTAACTGGAGATAATACTTTGCTAAGAGTTTCCTATTTCCTTTATAATTAACCCTGGGGAGCTTATATATTTTCTTACCTACAGCAGCCTGTCATATGTGTGGTGAGAATTTGTTGAATTTTTCTTCATGTTTTCTTTTTTACTTTACTGCCCTGTGTATCCCACCTCCCTCTGTGCTCCAATTCCATGACAAATTTTTGGCTTTCTCCATTCATAGATAAATGGAACATCACTGATGGAAACTGCCACCTCTTATATCCTTGGGCTGATAAAGATGAAGTGTTTTGGGCTCATGGCCAAGAGTGGCACCTATGCAGTCACTATTAATAGCTGTTCTAAAGGCATAGGCCAAAGGTGGTACAGACATGTTAAGTGACTTGCTGATACCAGCTGCTAGAATTAGAAACACATAAGGGTCTTGGTGTGGTCTGAGAAGAAAGTTTTTATAGTTCCTGTTTTCCTGGCAGGGAGATTAGCTAGGATAGCTAAAGCAGAATTTAGCTTTAGATTTGGATGTTTATGCCAATTAATCATTTGCTTAGATTACCAGTTTCTTACCTGAAAAAGCATTAATATACCCAGAGCTAAAATTAGGACCTGGCCAGGGCCCTGTTTTTCTTCTGCTATCTTTCTCTGACCCCAACTATTTCACACCATCTGTGTCCAGTGAGAAGGATGCATACATTGGTGGCAGATATAGGTGGATGTCTGCTCAGTGGCTGTATCTGTCCCTTATTCATAAGCTTATCACTGGATAAGCTTATGAATTTCCTGAACTTTAGGTTAGGTCCGCATGTCTGTATTTAGCCTAAATTTCTGTCTCTTTCCTATGAATTTTTATAATTAGCACCTGAATCTGCTTGTACTCTTGGTCTTTGCAGTATCCATTGGCAATGAATTCCACAGTTTAACTTGGCTGTGTGAAAATGTACTTCTTTTGCTTCTTTTTATCTTGCAGCCTGATGATTTCTATGACAACTCCTACCTTTTGCATTGCAAAGATTAGTGAGTAGTATTCCCTGCTGAGTTTTTAGAAGCACTTTTGATAATCATTCTTGACATTCTGCATGATTTTCCTCAGTCATATAGCTACTTTTTCAAGCTAAGGAGTCCTATGCTGTATAATCTTTTCTTATACACCAGCTGTATCACTGATGATAATTCCATAGTTAGTAAAAAATTCAGGTACTACCAAGAACTAATAAATTGCCTGAACAGACAGAGAAAAAATTTGTTTTCTAATCCACAGAAGCCTCATTCAAGATAGGAGGAGATGCAATGTAATATGGAACTGAATATTCCTCTAAAAATGGCTACCTTAGCATAGTATAGTGTCTTGTGCTTTTTAGAAGATCACAATTTTCCCTACCAATTCGACAGCACAGATGTCTAAGAAACTGCCGTGAAATTATATCCAAATTAATTATTTTTGATCATTGTCTTTTCCCTGTAAGATCTGAAATGACAATTAGTATTTTTCAAATGCTTCATATGCTACATGCTCATGAGGACAAATTACATGTGTTGTACCTACAAATACCCATGGCCATGTATTTTTAATTTAACTCTGATACTGATATCAGCATCCAGAGAGACAACACAGATGCTTTGGGTCTCAGACCCAGATGTTTTGGTCGCTGTGACAGCACCTGTGCTGACTCTGTTGGCAGCATAAGCAGGCCCAACACAACTACTGTTGCTGCACAGTCCTCAGAGGAGCAAACAAGCCTGGTTCTCTAGTGGGGTCCTGGGTAGCAGCCTGAGCATGATGCAGAAGTTTATCTTCATTGCAAAGTTACCTCAGAAGCTGAGGGGAAAGCAATAGTGAAGCTGTTAATATTTTATTTCCTTTGCTCTCTGAAGAGCAGAGGGGAAAAAGACAGTTTGTTGTTGTTCAGTACAAAGCAAATGGGTTTTTTTCTCTATTCACATTAGAACGTGCAACATAGGATGGGACAGAGATGAGGACATCTCAGTCAGGCACCTGTGGCAAAGTGGGGAGGAAATGTCAATAGCTCAATGTTTTGTCAACTGGCAACATGGGGAATTCATTTAAACTGTGACTTAGTGAGTAGGCTACCATGTGTAACAAAATCTTTCACAGGGTCACTGTAGTGATTTAATGTTTCATTTCACACTTGTTAATAAATTAGTCTTTCTTTCAGTGACTTTGCAAGTATACCTTAAGAGTGGCAGGATAGAGGTGGAGAAATGCTTAAAATACTCTATGTATAACCCACTTCTTTTTATTTTTTTTATTTGTATGCTCATAAACAATTTATTTCAGTCTTGATGCATTATATCTGCATGAACACAGATGCCAGGCAGTGATGTTCATACATATCTTCTGGAGAGGAACAGTGCTTGATGATTTGGCAAGATGTCAGTGCTTTGTTAAAATTCTCCAGGTATAATTGGTGGCTTTTCTGGAATCAAATGAGTAGGTAGAGGATACAGGGTTCTGTTTCCAGTTGGTTTTTTTTTTTTTTTCTTCCCCACAGGCAGGTTGTTATTATTGCTGAGAAGATGGGATATATAATGCAAATGACAAAATCTAGATGATGGCTATATGACCAAGAAGCAGAAATCAAATGGAAAATAAAATCACTAGGAGAAGTCTTGACAAGGTCATAGTGCATGCCAAAGGAGCTGCATGACCAGGAAGATGTATCACACCTAACCTAATTAACAAGGCTATTT
Source organism: Chloebia gouldiae (assembly GCA_003676055.1). Taxonomy (NCBI): domain Eukaryota; kingdom Metazoa; phylum Chordata; class Aves; order Passeriformes; family Passeridae; genus Chloebia; species Chloebia gouldiae. Next base: position 4,335,919 of record QUSF01000038.1, read on the forward strand.
AAATGTGAAAAAAAATCCTGGTTCAGTCAAGGTTTGACTGAAAGCATTTAAAGAAAGGTAGACATCAAAGATTAGCAACAGAGAGCAGGGAGGAATACATATATATTTTCTCCTTGTCAGTAAAGTATTTTCCAGTCATAAGAGTGTCTTGTGCCACATGCTGATCTCACAGATGGTGCCGTAAATCAAGGCTAACTCTGAAACTGTCATTGGAATTATCTGTGTGTAAATGGTATCTGAATAGGTCCCTAGCTCTGAAAGACAGGGTTTGCCTTGGGGCAGAAGCACAAATAGGAGAACTAAAGGGTTTGTTTTCCCCTCCTTCCTCCCCCCTGCTTTTTTTTTTTTTTTTTTGCCTTGGAGTCTGACTCACTTTGTGATTTTGAGGATTTTGCATAATTCTTTTGCCGTGGTTTCCTCCCTGAAAACTGATAGTTCTAGAAGAGTGGAAAAGTTTGATTATGGAAATTCCTTGTTTATTACTGTTAATGGAAGCAATATAATACATTAGAAAATTTTAGCTTAGTCAAGGGACTTTGAGGGCAGAGGGCTCTACAGATTCACCAGTAGTTGGTTTTTGAAGTACCAGCTATCATGCTGTATAATGAAGAGAACTTTCAACTTTGAGGAAATAAATACCCCCCAAGAGTAAAGCAAAGAATACAATCCTGTGACTGCATGGGTCAGACTTCAAAACTCAGTATAAGTTCCTTGTGACTCGCATGTGAATTCAATGTCAGGCAATAATGACCACAAGCCATTCTTCTTTGATGTCTGTTCAGCTTATATCAAATTTGAGGATGTTCTGCAATATTTCTGTAGATGAAAAGATTTTAGAGGTCTGTTACCTCAAGTAGAGACTCTGAGCTTGTCCAGTCTGTTATACTCTTTCCCTACCCTTCATTCCTTTTCCAAAGGACACACCTATCTTCTGCTTAAAGATTGTGAAGGATGAGGTCTGTGCTTGTTGTTTATTCAGAATCAGGAATATTTATTAAAACATGTGGTCATGTTACCACAATAATCTTATTTGAATTTGAGGCAATGGATGCTCCCATATCAAAAATCCTGTGTACTGCACAGGGGCTGATGTGCTGCCACAAGGGAGCAAGATGGCAACCTAGTGGCAGTGATAGATTAAAGCAAGTGAGTGATGTTATCCTAATGTCTCAAATAAATTATCAAGTGCTAAGTAAAGAAAAAGAGAGCTTCTGAAATGGTGAATTTTGTTTTTGGGAAGACAAATCCAGAAGCCTGCTCACTGTGAACACATCCTTCAACTTTCTAATAGAGGAGGCTGAGATGTGCCAGCAACAGAAGTTTTCTGGCCTTAACTATAATTCTGGACATGAAAATGGGATTAATTTTGCCTAAATGTGGCCAGGTGTCTGGCCTCCTTCCACCATCAGTGGAGAAAATGGAGGTGATTTATCCAAGCTCTCTCTGTCCCTAAGCTGTGGAAGGAACCTAGTTAGACCAGATAGTAACTTACAGACAGATAAAATTAGCAAGATGAATTGCTCTTTTACTACTTTATATGTTTAATGAATTGCACACTTTCCCCACGATTGTATATAGGGTCTTTTTTTTACACAGAGAGAGGAACGTGAGGCTGAGGTGAACTTGACTTCCCCAAAAGACAGAGAACAATACAACTGAGGTTCAAACACAGATGCACTTGGGTCTAGCCCCTACCCTTCTTCCTCTGCCTCTACCCTGTTGCCTTTTAAGCTTATACTGCCTCCCAAGAACAACAAATAACTACTCTCCATGCAGGAAATCATTTCTACTTCATGGACATAAAGAAGGGTCAAAAATTATGGCCAAGTGGACAAACACAGCCAGCTCCATCAGGCAGGTTTTGAGATTTAGGATTTCTTATGGGACTTACGGGGCTTATTACCAAACCTGGCCAATTTCAGTTTCCTAAAGTAGGGTGAAATTTTCAGAAATTAGTTTTTGAAGAATTGTGCAGTGATTTACCTGCCTGGCCTGACAACAGCATTGCATCCTTGCTGTTGCTCTCTTGGCCAAGCATATGGAAGCTGAGTGCTCTCTGGCTAGTATCCAGACATCCAAAATTTATGGGAATTGCCACAAGGGTTCTAGCTAATGGGAGACATAAAAAATGAAGCCTGTTTTATTTTTGATTGTTTCTTTTCTTATGAGAGCTTTCTTCACAGAACAAACCTAGATATGACTGTGTGCAGCATATTTCTTCTGCGTTGTCCCCCTGGGGATGACTTACACCAAGCTGTGATCAGTTTTGCTGTTCCAGCCCATTGGGCTCATCAGTTTAGTCAACTGACATTTTAAATGACCCTATTCCTCCTGACGGGAAAAAGTGGCAGGAATCTAATTGCACTTCTGGGCAAGGGATGTAATGCCAAGGTGATGGGATGAAGAAAGAGGAAGACTGCTTCTCAGAAGGAGAAAAGGTCACTGCCCAAACCCACTGAGGTGGCGTGGGTGAGCCAGTTGTCAGTACACAGGATACACTTCAAGTCACAGAGCTGGTGTCTGTACAGCCCAATGTAGGATGCTCAGTGGTTTCTTATTCACAGGGACATATGTTACAGAGAAGTTTAGATATGCACCTGTAGCTAGATTAAATGTTTGAGGGCCTATCGTCTTTAAGCCATTAGAGCCTGGGGTCCCTCTTCACAGACTGCTGTATTTGAACTCTCTGGACCAAACGGTAGATAAATAGGTCTGCAGATGGAGAATTTTTTTTCCTAAATCACAGTTCTGATTCATTTTATGTTGCTTGCTAGATTAAGTTTTAGAGCTCTCTGTTTTTTTTTTTTTTTGTATGCAAAGTGAGACCAGAAATTTTTACTGTTGTGCAGTTTTGAAAGCTTTTTTTCCCTTTTTTGCCATAAGCAAAACTGAGGAAATTGAAGGTGATTCATCTTTAAGCAGCAAGTGATTTAAACCAAACAATGCTTTTTGATTTATGATAATGAAAAAGATTGCAGAGTGATGACAGGTCAGATGAAAACTCACACTGCACTGATTTTTATGATAAGTATCATTACATTCCTGCACTCAGCTAATACTCCACTATCAGTTTTATTTGTGCATTTTATTTATATTAAAAGTTTTTATTTTGAGAATTTATTGCCAGGGTGTGATTGACAGCCCTGGAAAAGGCAGTGTGCTATTCAGAGAACAGAAATAAAATTTCCTCATGCAGCTCTGCCTGTGTACTGCAGCTCATCAGGACCACAAAAAAAAAAAAAAAAAAAAGACCATCTTTCTGTGGTCAGATTATGAGTATAACCTGATGTCTTGTCTTCTACAGTGACCCATAAGTCCTGGGGGCTACCATGAAAGAAAGGGAAATGCAGGGTAATATTTTCTCCCCAAAATTTTTACAGTCACCAAGAATTTGTGGCTCAGAGATTTCCTGTGCTGGAGTCTCACACATGTAGGCATGCTCATAGCATTACCACACACACACACAAATGAAGAATACACAATATACTATGGCAAGATATTCCACTTCCTTAGTTGCATTTTTTGTGACAACAAAATATTTTTGGCCTTTTTTTTTTGTTTGGTTTTGTTTTGGTGGGTTTTTTTTTGTTTTGTTTTGTTTGTTGTTTGTTTTGGTCTTATTGGTTGGTTGGCTTTTTTTGGTCAATTTTTTTTTTTTTTTTGGTCACCAGCAGGTTTCTTTGAGTGCTTCCCAATTTTGAACTGAAAAGGGGGTTTCCATATCCCTAGGTCTATGTCATTCTCTGAGAGGGCCATTTGGTTTCTGAATCTTTCCTTAAGCAACGGAATTTCCTCTTTTGCTAACTTCATGCCTAGACTTGACTTAGAGGATGGCCATGAAAAACATTAAATATTAATGAGCACTAATGATGGAATCAATCCCAATCACAAGATTTTTTAATCAACTGATTTTTGATTTTTAAGCTAAATAATGTATTTCACATCTCTTGTGGACTTATAGCCGCTGGAAGTACTTCTCTGTCATGCTTTTAATTTATTTGGAATTTTTTCCCCTGAAACATAAATTTAGACAGCTTTTTGCTTATTTAAATTTAGCTTTCATGAATCTGCCTGACTGAAGGAGACAGAGTTTTAAGAAATGGGTCAAGTACAGTAAAATTGAAGACAAAGCCATAAGATCTTGCAGCATTAGGATATTTAGAGTGTTGTAATTGTTTCCTTTTCAGAAAACTCATTCAGGAAACATCTAAACAATGCTGTATTTTACTTGGGCTGCTCCAGAGAGTTACATCTGGACTCTGTGTTTAGGAAAGAGAATCGGGGAAAAGTAGATCTGGAAAGGGTTTGTTAATATCATTTGGCTCATCCCCCTTTCTGAGATAGGATTTCTGTGCCATTGTTCCTCCAAGCTAGACTTCTGGGGCAAAGAGATTGCAGCCTTGCACCTTCCTAGTACTTAACTATCCTATCACCATAAAGTTTTCCTAATGTCTAAACTAAGTCTGTCTTTCGGCAGCCTAAGCTTATTATTTCTTATCCTTATCCTCCCCTCCACAGAGAAGAAAAACATTTATTTGCTGGTTCTTAGCTGCAGTCTCTAGAAAAGCATTATTGTGTCCTTCTTAGGTCATCTCTTCCCTATGCAAAACAACCTCCATTCCCCTCTTTCTTCTCACAGGCCACTGCTTCTAGACGTTCACCTTATCACATTTTAATTCCCTTTGTTTTGGCACGTGTCTTTATTGAGGCATGAAAGTGGACCCAGCTGTTTCTTTGGGGAGGATATCAAGCCTGGGGCAGTGCTGCACGTAGGAGATGGACCATTTCTCACATCCTACTAAATATAGCCACTGCAGAACCCCATCCCAAGTCAGCCCAAAGGTCTCTTTCTCCTGTTTGTTTCCATTTCTTTGTGCATTGCTGCCATGCCAGCCAGTCCCTCCCACATTCTCTCGCCTAAGGGCAGCCTTTTGCACTAACCCCCTCCCACCTCTCCCCAAAACTGATGCCTTTGTGTGGACCAAAGCCCCACACCTGGGTACACAGCTGTCTCACACCTTGACTGGGAGATCTTTGGACTTCAACATGACCCCTGGGGATGAGGCAATGCAGATGAAAGATGTTGCAGGGATCTGTCTAGACACACTCACTTCATTACTGAAAGCACTTGAAAAATACTGGAGGCCTTGACTTCTCCCTGTACCTTATATTTCTTGCACCTGGTCAGTGCTACAGGATAAAATGTATTGCTTCTCTCTCATGAGACATGATTTCAAATAATGTCCAGTAACTTGTTTTTCTTACAACTACTTGTACCTGAGACTTGGGTCTCTTTGGCTATGTCTTCAGTTATGAAGTTACAGCTCACATTTCAGCCAAGTTTGTTCCACTTCTGCTGAGTCCACAGGGACTCAGTTGATAGGTAAGAGCACTGTACTTGATGTCTTTGGACTGGTGTTACCACATTTTAGGAATAATCCTCCAGTGTGCCTTGGCATTTTTCATGGTCCAGCCTGTCTGGAGTGCACTATAATCACAGTTCTTGCATGAACATGGATCTAATATACCATTAGAGCTGGAGTTCACTGATGAGTACTAACATATTGCACTAGTCACAATAATTCAATATGTTTGTAATTTTTTTGCTTCATGCACGGTACCCTTAAAAATGTGTTGAAGCAGCATTTTTATTATCTTAGTGATGTTGGCAACATCATAAACCTATAATTCCTTCTTTCCTGCACTGGTCAAATCTGCCCAGTCCACTGATGTCTGACACACTTTGCAGCTTATAAAAGCAAGGCACTAAAAAGATTAACTCTCATCCCCTTTAAATTAGGTAAGCTGGTTTTGGCAGTCAGTGGTTTTCACCTCTGTCTGACCAGCTTTCATCAGTAACTGCTCCTTGGTTGCCTCACACTATGGAGCACACACTGTACTTGGCACTCCTTGGTACTACTCTATGATGCAGATCTCCCTGGGCAGTTGATGAGTCACTTTGGTACTACTTCTCCCTGCTCCTGCAGCTCCCAGATGTCAGCAGAGCCTCCCAGTAAAATGATATTTGGAGTTTCTGACAAATCTGAAGGAATTAAGTGGGGATCTGTTATTACTGTCCATTGCCAGGACATAATCAAAATGACACGATCTTATTCCTACAACAAGCACAGTGCCTGCAATCTATTGCCAAGGATTAAAGGAAATCCTGGAAAATTCATGTGCTAGTACTGCCTTGCCATTTTCTTCTTGTTACTCTCTACAACCCTCTCTCCTCATCCTCCTTCCACTCCTTCTTCAAAGAGGGCAGGGCAGAGATGAGGAAGATCTGGCCAAGATATTGAAATGTCTCTTTGAAAGGCACCTGATAAACTTTATTCAGTTAAGCAGATAACCTGTCACTCATGGAAGGAGCTTTAATGATATCCATCTATGTGCTGCTCTTTATGATTAATTGTTTATTTGTTCAGTTTGTTTATTTTGATGATTGCCAGGAAAGGCAAAGATCTGGTGTATGGGTAATAGGAAGGAGAATGGAGAGTGGAAGAGGTATTTGGATTTAGATAGGGCTGTCGGGAGCATAAAGGTTACTAGTTTCATGATTTTGTGCAGAGATTGAGACTGAACTGGCTGAGACAGCAGCTGGATTACCTTGAATTAAAACCATCTTATCAACAGTAGTATTCTGCAAGCCTGTCAATTGCTCAGGCTTGTAAAATTGCACCATGTCATTTTTATGAGCTTGATGTCTGGAGAGCTATCTCAGCCATTAGAAAAGATGGTTAAAACTACATCAAATTATTTGTATGTAGCATAACGTTGCTGTTGGGGTGCCAGCCACTAAAAAACTTTCTGACATAGTCTCCAGTGTATCACTTCCTGCTGAGTAGCAACTTTCAATATAAAATAGAAGCCATTAGCAATGCTGTATGGTAAAGTGCTCAGAAACTGGCCTTACTCATATTTTGTTTGGCTGCCAATAGCTTTAATCAGTTACCTTTTCTGAGTCATCAGTGTGACAATTACCCTTGCGAGGCCACCTAGAACAGACCTTTTCTGAAATTGCCTGTCCTCTTCCTAGAGAGCTACCTCTGATCCATAAAGGCAACTTTGGCAAATCCCTTTGGTCTTCCGCTGTATCACAGTCTACATCACAGAATTAAATCAAGTAAGTTAAAACATTGGTGTGTTTCCTTGGGGACATCATTAAGTGTTCTGCTGAAAGGAGGAGTGCTTGTCATTTCTGATGCAAAATAAAATTAGTTAGGTGACTTGCCTAAACTCCCATTCTGAAGCAGTGTTAGAGCTAGGATTAGGATCAATCACCTGAGTCCCAATAACAAGATTTAGTCACTAAAAATAAAAAAACTCAGCTTCTCTAAACCCATCACATTGGATTTTCAGATTCAGTCTAATTGGGAATATTGACATATCATTCCAAACATTCCACTCTATTTATAAGTCCCTCTGCCAGTACACCTCAATTACCATATTTCTGCATGTATGGACCATATGTTAATTGCCAAAAACCTTTTAATTCAGCAGAATTGCAGCTTGTTTGTAGGTATGGAAAGGAGATGTATTGTATTACCCGTCATAGACCTTTTCTTCAGAGTCAAGAAGAAGATTCACAGTCAGAGGCATGCTCCTTTCTGTCTTTGGTGCAGAATGCAGTAGAAGACTTTCCCCACAAGTAGGTTATTTGAAGCTTAAGGTTATTTTAGGGAACATTATTTCCCATGGGATTCAGTTTTTCTGGGAGGTGAGTTTTATATGTTAAACCCATGGTAGCCCAGCAGATCTTGTTATAGATAATTAAGGTATTTGTGTACTGTGAGTGGCTTGATAATTTCTGACAGCAACCTAGGGATTTAATTTTTAATTTTTTTAATTAATTATGGTAAAAAGTTATCAATGAGCACTGAGGCCTCACATGTCTAGTTGCCTTGATACAAAATTTGCTCATATCTATGTGCAGCTGTGGGTTACTACAGCCTTTGAAGACCCATTCTTGTGTGTGTCACAGCATTGTTTTACAAGCATCGATCTTGATGGGAGTATTGTATTAAGTATCTTTCTCCACACCTTTGTGTGGGTGCTAGCCAGTGCCACCTTGGGATTACTGAGGCTAAAATCTGTTTAGTTGTGTTCTGCTGTTAATCTAGCACAGTGATGATGATATGAGCTGCATTGGCACCTGACCTCACAAAATCAGCTGGGCAAGCAACATTGACTCAGCGCCGCAGGAGAGTGAGGGCCAGGAGGAAGTGGGAGAGGGAGACAGTCACAGAGGAAAGGATTTCCACACTCTTACCAATGATTAAAGATTCCCCATTCTGTTGCTTTGTGGACACACACTAAAGCAATTCAATCTCATTTTGTTTCAATATTCAAGTGATGCAGGCACTGGATACCTTGGGTGGCATCAGTCATGGCTAGGCAGTGTAGCCTGAGAGGCCTCTGTGGCACTTCTGCCATGTAAGCTAACATAGCATGGATCAGCATTCTTTAATTTAAATACTTATGAAAGGATTCCTTAATAGTGCCTAATAGAAACACGCATGTAAGTGTGTATATACATGTGTGTATATACAGATGCCACTTAAAGAAGCTGTGTGTCTTCAACAATACTTCAGAGTCCAACAGAAGACTGTAGGCATGTTTGTCTCTAATTAAATAGTTTCTGATCTAGGATAATGTACTTCTGACTTCTATTTAATGATATTTCACTAGCAAGATCTGGGAAATAGCTTTTTCCTTTGCGTTTTAAATAACATTTATGCTTCCATATGGATTACATGACTCAGCCTTTATCATTTATAGGTTAAAAAGTTACAATTAAAGACATGGATAAGACTAACAAGTTGAGCATGGTAGACAGAAGCACTCTTTTCTCAAATGAAATTCTAACTAAATTTTAAATATGCAAAGAAAGCCTAAAATCACAGTGCAATATTGATTACAAAGAGTTAATTTGTATAATGAGTCAATTCTGAGAAATTCTGCACTGCCTAAAAAGTGAAGATTGCCTGGCGCTGTGTGGTCATGTCCTTCTACACTCTCTGCTCCATCAAGCCATGAAAACTGCATTATTCTTGTTACAGATACTAATTTTTTTTTTTTTTAAGGACTAATTCTTTAAAGTAGAAGATTTTTTGACTGCAGTTTACCCTGGATCCTTATACATCATTTATTCAGGTGTTATTCAGCAGTTTTGTATTTTCTGCTCATGGTGGGGAATGTTCACCCTGCTCTGTTTTAATATTATTTATAATTAAAATGTGTTCTTCAGTAAAGAATATATTTTCCAAATAGTCATCTAAGACATGCTTTTCACTTTTGTCTTAAACTTTCAGTACCTGAAGTCCAGTAATTCTGACCAGGCAGTGCAGAATGAAAGGAGGAGAAAGGGTGTGCTGTGACTGGATGGTGAGGTGCATTTCTGATCACCTACTGGGAATTTGGGTGTTTGATTGACCAAAGACTCTTGGATATTTTCAAATTTTTGTTCTCTTGCTTTTGTAAAATGCAACCTTATCTCAGCAGCTGCTCTAAGAATCCACACCAAACCTTACTAAATGGCTGAATAGTCTTGCTTGTTTGCTTATTTATCTATTTATATATTTTTCAGTGAGTAGGCAGGAAGAAGGAAAACTCAGAGGAAAAGCTGGTGGAAATTCCTGTAGTAGAGAAGGTTTTGTGGTGTACAAGTCTTTGAATTTCTACGTGCTGTGGCTTTGGCTCTCCAGAACCATGAAAAACTCTAACTTAATTTATGAGAAGGGGTACAAGAGAAGAGGAAAAAACCTTCAGGAAAATGTATGTGTGTGACCCTTCATGCTGCCAATTAGAGGGCAGAGTTCTGTTCTTCATGCAAGTGCAGATCCCTCTCCTCAGGGCTCCTGAGTGCTATGGACCATCCACATGAGATGGTAGTTTCAAGAACTGCTGAAGTTTGATTGTAAATTTCATGTTCTTTCTCCTTCAGATTTGTTCAGGTTGCTTTAAATTACTTTCCCCTGATCGAGATAGTTCATACTCAGGCTCTTTCATACTCAGGCTTAAATATAAAAAGGTCATATACAATAATTAAAAATATATTATTTTTGTGAAAACTGAAAGAAAAATGTAAGCCTTAATTATTAAAGAAACAAATTTGAAAAGCATAATTTTCTTATTCCACAGCTTTTCCTTGAATGTACTTTGCTTTAGGCACATGCACTCTAATGTATGATACTGTAATGCATTTTTTTGCTTTTTCAAACAATTATTAAATATATTGCAAATTCCTTACCTCTGTGTGCAATCAAGAGAGCTTTCACCTTGTTCATCTTTGCAAAGTCTTTATTGCTGGTAATGACATGTTCACATGGAGGAATTGTAGTAAGAAATTTAAAAATTAATGTGATCTCAAGCAAGTGTCAGACATTTCATAGAATGCATGTACAAGGGTCAGGATAGGTCAGTATAAAGATTTTAGCAGAGGCATGACTATTATGTATATGTTTAAAAGAAAGTTCTCAGGTACTTAGTGTGCTATGCAATTTTTTAATGTAACTATATATGACCTGTCTCCGGGAAATTGATGGTCTTAGATTATGCAGGGCTTCAGATTAGCCCTGGATTATTTTAAACCAAAATGTGCAAACTTTACCACTCTTTACTCCCTCCTAACCTCCTGAGGCCATGTTACATACCTTTGACAGCCTCCAAACACTCACCTTATTTTTGCAAAACCCAGTCCCAGATCTCATCTAGCCCTCTTCTTCATCTGCCCAGTTTCAAAAGCAGGACCTTTTAATGCCTGTGCCCACACATTTTGTTTTAAAAGATCCTATCCATTTGCTTTGCTCTCAATTTCTGTTGGAAAATAGAAAAACTCACCTCACACATGAAGGAGATATTTGCTGAAATTCAGCCTAGGGGACTTTCTAAGAGAATCACTTCTTCCTTGCCTATGACCCAGGGGCAGCTGTTTTCTTTTCCTTATGTAGGAGTTGACTGGAAAGAATCTGTTTCTTTTACAGCTGTCAAGTGCATATGACAATATTTGTCCTTGTATTCATGTACACACTGCAGAAGACTGCAGAAGGCAGATGTTTCATCCCTTTGTTTTCCTGATCTCAGATTCCCAGGAGGTTAAAGAGAATTGAATAAAATGTAGAAAAACTTTAGCATCAGAGGTTTCAATATTGTTAAGGAGTCTAATATATTGTAATTGTTCAAGCCTTTGATGTTTTCTTGTGGGCCTGTTTCTCCCTCACTATGATTAAGTTCATGGTGAAGTCTAGATAAATATGACATTTAATGCAAGCCTATTCTTGCTGCTAGGGCGACATGCCTTGTTGAATGTGTTGACTTCATTGTGGTCTGGAAAGCGTGATAAGTTCAACATGCTTATGCCAGGTCTTTCTAGCTCCCGTCTTGTTAATAGCTTAACATGCGTGTAAGTCTAATTGTCAATTTAACACATTTGTCTTCATTAAAGCCCTTCAACAGACCTCAATTAATGAAGTCCTGTCACTGTGGCTTTGGGAGGGAAAGGCCTTTTACAGTACAGGAAAAATAGTGAAATTGAGGGACAGAGACACCAGGTGTCCAGGTACCTAAGGTCTGGGTTTTGCATTAGGGTCTCTCCAGTGGCAAAGCCATTTAGAACATTTTTCTGTGCTTCCCCATGGTTCCACCTGAAGTTTGTCTTTCCCCTCAGCCAAAGTGGTTCTGTGTTTGTGAGACTTCTGAAAGGCCAATCATCATGTTGCAGAGAGGACATCTTGGCCCCCTCTCCTTATCCAGACCTAAATGAGAACGGATACCAATGGAAAATTTTTGTTATAAAGATGGAAACAAAACCAAACTAGGATTCAGGTTTTTGGTCATGGTGGCAGGGTCATGGCTTTCAAAAGAAGCATCTGCTCCTTGCTGTGCAAACAAGAGGAAGACAAATTTTCACCCTGCCTAAGGTGATGAAATGTCATGTAAAGAGTGTAATCAATTGTTTTCTAATTTCTCTGTGTTTTGTTTGCCTTTTTTTTCCAGTCTGCATCTTTTAATGACCTCCTTAATCCATGAATTCACAAACAGCCAACAGGAAGGAGCAGGGATTAGTTCCTAAATCAGAGGGAGGGCAAAAGCTTTGTCCATAAAGAATTCATATTCTGGAATAATTTCCATGGAGATTAATGGGAGTTTAGTATAGTTTAGTGTGTGCATATCTGTCTATATTAGGTCAACATGAATACTAAAACCACTGTGTTCTCCAGTTGGTCACAACTTAACGGGCTGGAAATGGGGTCTTGCACCTGATTTCCTGTTTAAGAGTGGAAATTCCTGTGTCCACAGCAAAACAAGGGCAAACTCCCATGGAGCCAACATGTTGCCTACCTGTGCCATGGAGTCCAGGGTGGTGTCAGCTTTATGCATTGTTTTGCATAATTTTTATTTCTGCCCTCTCTCTATAGGTTTTAATAAAGAACAGGTTAATGAGCACTAAGTGACATTTATTATCCAGACAGCATATCAGGGCCAGTTAGCCTGATGGATTGGTAGGAACATGTCTTAGCTCCATACCATTATTCAGTCCTTAATTAGAAATTTTTCCTCAGTAAGTGCTGAAAACCGTGCAAGGCTTTCAGATTTACCTTGCGTTATTTGTAAGGAGCAAGTGCTTCTTCTGCACACTCCAGAGGACACAGTCTTCCACCAATATCTGTGAAGGGCTTTGCTCTAATTTCTCATTTAGAAGAATTTATTGTGCAGGGGCTGTGTCTGCATGCAGGAGAAGACACAGGCAGCCGTAGCCGTGCCAGTCTTTTAACTCCTTTAATTTTAAAATGTATCAGAGGTACTTTATTTTTCCAAGTAAGGAAATCAGGACATGCCTGTAGTTTTATACCTAGAACTTACCTCTAGATGGGTTCATCCTCTTTACAGCCCTAGTCCTTTTTGATGGACCAGCACACCTCTATGTGCATGGTCAGAGACTTGTCAAACTGCTGTAAGAGCTGAGCTGACTCCTCTAACGGGGAACAAGATGTTCTCCCAGAAAAACACTGTGGGTATCTCTGGCCAAAATAAAGCTCTGGTGGCACGGATAATCACTGCATCAGGAAAAAACTCAGAGTATTTCTTTCTGCAACTAGTGGAAGCAAAAGGACTCTAACTGCAACCTCTTAGCAACCACTGAGTGCCTTCTATCAAGTGAAAGAAAATTGTACTTTGATCCTTTGGGAGATGCATTTGGATGTTGCTAGTTTTGGAATATTTCAGGGAGCCTTGGGGGGAAGTTCTGGTGAGAGTGTTTACTTTGCAGCCACTACCTGTGGTAGCTGCAAACTGTCATGTTTATTTTTCCTCTCCAGGGAAGATAAAAACCATGCCTGTTTCCAGTGATGATGGAGGCTTGCCCCGTAAAACACCTTCCCCTGTATATACTGCAGTGTAATATTTGTGGGGAGGCAAAACTGAGCAAATCAGATTTGTTCATAACAAATAGAACTTGCTCCTCAGAGGCTGCTGTGGTGCAGCTTCCCCAGTTCAAAATGATGCTAATTTACTCTCACTTAGTTACCAAGGTGAGGCTTTGTGATTTCAGATATGTCACCTGCTGGAAATGACTAGAAGACTGAAAAATATATTCAGTTCCTCAGGGACTGTTTTTTATCCTTTTAAATGAGTTTTTATGTGAAGAAGTATTTGATAGACTATCCCCAATGTAAGATAAATAGTTTCCCTGAGTTCAGGACTAATTATCCTCAGGGACACAGCAGACTGAAGAGCTAGATGAGCCAGAAATAAACAGGTATCTCTTGGCTGTGGTGGGAAGTAGGCATTTACATTCCTACCATACACATTTAAATGGCTGTGGAGCATGCTGCTGCTGGAGAGAAAGTGGATGGCTTTCTCCTAAGAGCCTCCACATGTAACAAAGAACACGTGCACTGCAGCAGCACCCTCTCCTTTGTGCACAGGTAGATATACACCATTGGCAGCACTTGCTGGCTGTACTATTTCAAACTAAACAGGCTCTTAATATAGTCAGAAGAGAGAACTTTTTGTATATGTGGCATTGCACATGTTTTTCTTGTTTACCTAACATACACATTTAAAACACACATTTCTTACAGAACGATGAGAGAGCATGCTTTTGTTCTTTAAAAATCCAGGAATAAAATGAGGTTTTGTCATGTTTGCCCAGTGCTTGAGATATTTTTCTGTTTTCTTTATCTCTTCTGTTTTTCTTAGATATTTTTCATTGACACTTAGCTTAACATTTGAGGCTCCAGGTTGTGACTGGAAGCAGAAAAGTAAATACACATTGAAAACAACCAGAAATCTCATGAGAATTTAAAAGAAAAAAATAATTTTTGCATCTTAGGGTATTTGGTATTTTTTGCCTCCTAAGACAAAACTCCCCTTAAAGCCAAATGTTTGAGGTGAATTTCCTGAGTAAGTACTGTCAGATCTAGCCAAATTTTGCAGAATAAAAAGTTAATTTGCTTCTTAAACTCCAGATGAGTATCTAAACTCTGTGCCACATTCTTAAAATAGATTATTCCCTGTGCAAGCCTCACTCTAGGAGACACCCAGCCAAGCCATGCTGTGGGCTGTGCTGGGAAAGGCTCCCATAGGGTAGAGTTCCCCTGTGGGGCCACATGGGATGTGTGGGAGCACCAAGAGCTTTCAATGGGAGGGGCAGAAAGAAGGAAAAGGGTGAGAGGCAGAGCACTGGTGAGGGTGTGCAGTTGAACCTTTTTGCTAGCATTGCCATGGTGTGGTATGCAGCTGGGAGGTGAGAAAAACCTGGAGCATGGCAGCGCTAGCCCCAGCCAGGAGGGAGGGGTGCAACTCTTGGCTGGCTGAGGGCACATCTCATTGTGGCTGCTATTTATAGCTGGGGAGATGATGAGTGATTGCACTCACAGCCCCCATCCTCCCTCTAGGTGTTTGAAGGGCAAATGCCTCCAGGGCAGAGGGCAGTTTCTCTGTGACCTCTTTCAGGTGCTACTCAGAAACTGTTTTATTTTCTAATGAAAGCTCATGTCTATCAGTCTGCTAAAACTGGGGCTTGGGCCACAGCACAGCATTGCTGGAACAAACACTGGCTCAGTGGTCCTCCACCCTGCCTCCTGGAGTAGAGCAAACACATCAGCTACAAATTCCTCTCAATGTCTGTTTGGAAGTGTTGATGAAGTTGCCAAATAGAGAGACATAAAAAGGAAAAAAGTCTTAGCTTTAGCCAGTGGATTTGTGCTTAGCATGGTATATTAACTAATTGTCTGAGAGCTCAGAGTACCTTTGAGAGCAAGGTGTGCCTTGGGGAAGTGTGAAAATAGGGTTTGTCTAGCTGAAGGAGGTCTTTTGACATTATCTGTTCCTCTGTGCCCTCCAGACGCTGCTGCTGTCAGCACTGGGGAGCCGTTCACCAGCATCCCAAGGATTTCTAAATTTTCAATTAGCATTGTGAAAGCAAAGGCAGCATTCATAATTTGTGATTCTCTAAATGGAATGTTTGTGACCTGTGCATTCACAGCTTGTAGTCACAAAGCTATGAAATTTTTGATTTTTTGTCACATTCTGATAAGATTAAAAAGCCTCACATTTATATTTGATCTTACTGACTGAGTTGCAGAAATAATTTCTTCTTCAACTGGAATATAAAATTTTGGAGGTTTCATGTCCATTGGGATGTAAAGCAAAAGGATTGTGCAGAGCACCCTCATTTTTTATACTAACAGACATTTCAGAAAGCAAGTAACTAAAGCTGAGCCTCTGCCTGTTTGGAAAAAAACTATCATTTTTCTAAGAAAATCAGAACCTTGTATTTGGTCTGCAACTTTTATGAGGAGTAGCATTTAAAAGTCAAAATTAGTATATTTTGAGATTTGCCCACTTTAATTAACTTTGATCAGCTTTGTGGGAGCTTTTGGCCTTTCAATCCTCTTATTTTTGAATGTGCATATCTGCATTTATTTTGGGAGTTGCTCTTCTAAATTGCAAACATTTACTAATGATCTTAAAATAGCTGCAGATTACATTTTCTCCTGGCCTGCAGGGAGAAAAGGAGCACTTGTCAATCACTTACAAAATGAAGAACAGTGACATGAACTGTACTCATTTCTTGTAAAGATAAAGAAAGCCAAAGAAGAAACATTTTGAAGGTTAATTCTCTGAAATTCCTACATTAGAACATTTGGAGAAGGAGAGAGACTTACTATTAGTCAACTGTATTGATTTCTGCCACTAAGGGAAGTGAGAGAAAAGAATATTTACTGTGTTAAACTGCTGAAGCTTTCAACCAGTTCATATTGAACACTGTGTCCTGCTGTCTTCTCTTGGTGTTCCCTCTGTGGAAGGGGAGACTGGAAGAGACACTACAGCAGAGCAGTGAGAGGGAGCTGCTCTGTGCCTGTTGGCTTCCTCAAGGGAAGCAATCACCCCTTCTCACTGTTAGCAACAGGTCACAAAATAATCTTCACAAGTGTGACAAATTAAGTGCTGCTGCAATTAAAAAGAGGTCATTGCTGCTTTTTGGTCTGGTTCCTCTACATGGCCTTCTCAAATGCTACGAGTACTTGCAAGTACAGTTACTAACATGGCAAAAAAATAGTTCTAGTTGATTTATTTCAGGCTGCTTGATATTTAGGCTGAGTTGCCAGAGAAATTTCGTTGTTCTGTGTTTGGGAAAACTGGAATAAGTGTCTTAGTTTTTAGGGTGTTTTTTGTACTTTTCTTCTCATTTTTTACAAACATTAAACCTTAAATATGAACTGTTTGCTTCCTTAACAGAAGGCAAAGATAAAGAAGCTCAGACTTTTAACTAAACTCTTAAACTTGATGATTGACAGATGGATAGATGTATTTTATAGTGGGGCTCTACTCAGAAAAGTGGCTGGGTAATGATGGTGTCTTCTTCCTCAGCATGACACTGTATGCATTCAGTCAGATCTTTATGGCTAAAATAAGTCTTGACTGCTTTTTACTCATTAGCCCTGCAGAGGCTACATAGCTAAGCAGCAAATATAGCTAAGAGTTAATGAGCTAGATTTTCCAGTGGTGAGCACTGAAGCCTCAGCAGCTGAGACTTCTGCAGACCATTGATTACTCCTTACAACAAGGGGGTAGTAGGCACAACACCATGTTTCTCAAAATAAATTAATTACAAATAAACCCAAACCAGCTGCCTGTGTACTTGACTTTTAAGTTATAATATGATTCTAGTTCGGAAATATCAAAATTAAATAGAATGCTGAACTTGAAAGACCAATTTAAGTTCACCCTTTTAAGGCTGCACTTTAAGACACATTTATTTTCATCATTATTAATTTTTTTGGTAACCAATAGTTCTTTTAATGCAAATTAGATTTCACATTGACACTAAATAGATGACAGATTATATATAAGACTTCCTAAATTTGATTATTAAAGCTTTTACTGTGAGAGTTCAATGCTGAATCATTAATGTTTGAAACTGCAGTATGTGATAAGTTGCTCTAATAGATTTTCTGCAATGTTCCTGAAATTAGTCCATGAATTTGTAATCTTCTTTCAATTAGATAAAAAGGACTGCTGTGACTGTAGAAATCTGAAACAGAAACTGAAAAGAAGATAGGATATTTTTGTAATTTTTGAAAATTATAAGAAGTACAAATGGGAGAGCATGGGGAGCTGTAATGGGAACTGCACATGGTGAGTCCATTTTCATTAGTAAAGTAGTGAAGCAAATGTTAAGGAATGAGAGCTGATGAACAATAACACCTTTATACATATATTAAATAATCTCTTACATACGGAACTGATATTTTTTAACATTACTGATTTGCTAGCCAATGGTAATGATAGCATGACTGAAATACAGGTATTTCTCAATATTATTGAAAAATTTGACAAAATACCTGCAATCTGAACAATTCTTTTGTAGCAACTTGGGTATAAGCATTGTCTCACACATGGAAAGAGTCTAAATAAATGGTGGTGATTTGCAGCAAAATATTGAATCCTGGAGGTGCCCAAGTGATGTGGTGCTGGACAGCGTAATGTACATTTTTTTTACTGGTGTTTAGTAATTTTTGCAAGAGAAGAGTAAACTGCACATTAATTATGTTCCACATGGACTAAATGGGGAGGTATAGCAGATGATGGACTAATCACTTTATCACTGACCTGGTATAATTTAGTATAGTCCAACTAAAAGTGGGAATAAATTTTCCTTGATTTATTTACTGAGCTGGTATGTGGATCTGTATTTTACTTCTTTCAGACACATATATCTGTTCTTATATGTCAAGGCTACTGGCTTTTTTGTTAATGGTTTTTAAACTGCTTGTAGATGATAAGTGCAAATAAAACAATTTTATTAAGGATGAAAAGAGGAAGTGGATAAATATTGAGGCTCACACAATGATACAAAAAGGATCAGAAAAGGCTGACAGAGCAGGGACAGCCTGCTGCTGAGCCAGACATTATTCTTTGGTTGTCATAGGTTTACAGGGTGTGCTCAGGGCCGTCCTGTGGAGAATGAGGAGGCTATGATCATCCATGGAAAAGTCTTGCACAAAGGATACAATCTGATGTTTTTTAAGAAAATTTCTCTAGTTATTTTAGTTCTGTTTCCACCCTGGTAAGAACTCTCTGAAGCTAAGGAGACCCAGTTCTCTCACAGGGCAGAGGGGGAAGCAGGGGAAGACAGAAATTCCCCTGTATAGGGTAGGCCTCAACTTTTTTGGTCCAGAGGGGGGGTGTGCGTTTCTCAGTCAGAACTTTCGGGAAATGATACACCTTGCCTATGATATCAAAGACTTTTCTTTTGGAAACCATATAGTTATATCAAGTTCTTAATTCCACACAACAAGAGAAGTGAAAGCTCATTTTCTACCTTGTTCTTGATCACATGTTGCGCTGCAACATTTGTGAAACTTATATCCAGATTATGATTTTTAAAACTTGATGATCTTTAAGACTTCATAGTCGTTGATTTGGGCCTATCTGAATATTAAACATTGACATATAATGCTTTCTATATGTAAACATACTCTTTAGCTTTCATTTTCTATCAACCATAGGGAGGTTAACAAGAAAATGGAGCCAAGTTCCTCACAGTATTTCATGCTGGGTGAGTAAGGGATAATAGACATTAGTTGAAATGAGATGTTCAAGTTGGCACATAGTCAGACAATGGAGCAGGTTGGCCAAAGAGGCTATGCATGCTCCATCCTTGAAGGTTTTTGAGGTACAGATTGAGAACACTCTGGTCTCAATCTTGTGTGTGACCCTGCTTTGAGCAGAAGGTTGGACCAGAGACTTTCTGTGGTACCTTGCAAGTTGAATTCTTATGATTTTTAATTGCTGGTTTGTCCAATCTATTTACAAAAGATATTTTGGGCAGTGTTAGATGAAGATGAAGGCCCTTTCCCAAACTGGATATAATTTATAAATATAGAAGGGCAACTAAAATGTTGCTATTGTTTGATGAAGATTGTTGTTTAGGAAGACATGATTATAAATCATAAGGATAGGAGTTGAACTCGCTCTGGCACATTGGATTTATACATTCTTTTTAATGTAATGCTTAGGTTAGATTGTCCAGGGACTAGACTTCATTCCTTTTCATTTCATGGTCTCTCCAGAACAGCAGAGCAGTGGGCAGTTTAGTTGAGTTTAAGTGGTAGCAAAAGCAAGCACAAACCAGGTAAGCAGGGATTTACACTGACAACTCTCTGTGTTACAGTCATTCCCCTAGGACTTCATTCTTTGAAATCTTACCATTTTTTGAAGAAACTTCTCATCTGTTTTTAGCTCTTTGCTGATGGTGAAAAAGACATTCAGATCCCACTCTTGACGTTTTTTCCCCTCTCTCATTTCATTTCTGCCACTTGAGCTATGATTTCCACTTCTCTTAGCAATCCCCACAGAACTCCTTGTCCTCCTTCCTCTGACGCTATAGGCAATGCAAAATGAACAATTTGCTGAGGACAGATTTTGCAGTATCCCAGCTGCTACTTTCAGAGATCCATTGAGGAATCCCACAATTTCTCCAAGTTTTCTTGCTTAGTTGAAAATCTCTGTCCTGAACTCCTATCCACTTCTAACCTTCACACTAACTTTTTTTCTGCAAAGATCAAATTAATTCTAGCTGTTACCTTGACTTTAGTGGATTTACTGCTGGAATCTGAATATCTCATTGTCTTTCATTTCTGGGTACCACTAGGATTAAAATAACTGCAGTTTTATGATCTTCTTATTTTGAGACTGCCATTAGAAAAACAAGCACTTTAATGCCCTCTGATATTTGAGCTTTACTCTGGTATTTGTAGTATCTCCTACAGTGAGAACAAGAAGTATTGCAGTATAGATAAATTTTGAGGTACCATAAATGTTAAATTTATTTTAAATTACCCATTGCAACCACACAAGAAAGACATACTTAATACTTTATTCTGAAAATATAAAAATTCCTCCAAGACTATGTCCTAGGAAAGTGAGAAAGAAGTAACATTTCTTTCTCTCAGAGAAATTGCTTATTGTGTTAATGAGTTACATCTAGGTCTTGCAATTCTTAGGTTTTTCCATGATTAGAGACCTTAGGTGGCTTGTTCCTGCTGCCTCAGCCTGCTGTTAGGGGAAGACCATCTTTGCGAGCACCTGACCTTAACACATGGAGTGTAATACACACCTCTAAACTCTCTAAACTGTGATGGCTCCAAATCTCAAGGGAAAATGAATTACCTGATATGGTTTGAATCTTTCAGCCCAAAGGTGTGAGCAATTGTAACTTTTGCTTGTTTAATTCTGGGTATAAATAGGGAAGCTTCAATTGTTACATTTGCCTACCAACTGAGAGAGACTAATTTTTAAAGCTGCTGCCATAGGTGGAAATTTAGAGAAAATTCCCAAGGCTTTTGAAAATTGCAAGGAAGTTTGCAAATATTCTTCATGGGAGGATTTTTTTATATATATATTAATGTTTTGAAGGGAACACAAAGCAGTTGAGTATATAATGAAAAAAAAAAAGTCCTATTTAGGAAGATACTGCTTCCATACAGCTCAACTCCTCCCTTTGTTGATCAAAGAATATGGCTGTTTTGGTCAAAAATCCTAGAAGAGTTTCAGTATTTTTCTACCTGTACTGAATGTGTGAGGAAGAAAGAAGGTAGATAAGAGTCCTCTATTGCTGCTAGTGCCCTTGAGAGTCACAAACACCACTTTACTCTGCAGGGCAGCTCTAAGTGCAACTGTGGATGTCCTTGTTTAGATCTTTGCCTTCTGCCTCAGCCTTGTGTCACATTGATACTGCGTGAACATACTGGCCTCCAAGGAGCAATGTGCTGTCATGTACCCATCTCCTCAGCTACAGCCCAAGCCAAGGTCAGCATCCAGGCAACCATAACATCAAGTGTTAGCAGCTGGGCAAGTTGAGTAGTGCATGGCAAACCCTGTTATCCATGTCTGTGCTTCTCCTATGGAATAGGATTTTGTCACCTCTGTTTTTACTCAGTGCTGAAATGCTGTGAGACAGGGTGTGCATAGAGATGTGAAAAAGCTGTTGCAGTGCTGCTTTTTGTCAATTCTTTGTGGTTTGGGTCATGCTGTTAGCAGTCCCCGGGTGCAAAGAAGTTCTGTGAAAAGCAAATTAAAATAAGTACAATTTGGTTGTAGAGGACATTTTATAAATTGGGTACTGATTTCTACCTAGTTGTATTTGCAGTGTCAGGAGCAGGGCTAAATAAAATAATCTTTCCTGATTTGAACTAGCAAGGTGGCTTCTTTTATGATGTTTTTGAGACAAGGTAGTGAAAAGTGACTAGAAAATTTGGTGCTCAAATGAAAAATAATTGGAGAGGTCTAATCTTCAGAACAAAGATACATATCTCTTTTGGAAACTGAACAAACAGTTAGGGGAAGCTCAGTAAATGCTGCCATCCTTTCAAGAAAACCTAGACCATAGGAGAGGAGAGGTATCTGTGTTTCTTTTGTTTGTATATGCAAGTTGGCTGGTTAAATTAACTGCACAATTTCTCTAGGATTTTTTTGTAAGGATTGGATACACTGTTTATTCCAAAATTGGTGCAGGGAAATGACAAGGACCATAGTTGGAGGCCAGAGAGACTAGCCAGCTACTGCAAATGGCTGTTCGGTGAGTGGGCAGTTCAAACACATCTGAGAAGGTACATGGGTATCCTTTATATAAGCATTGCTGCTTTTTGTAATTAATGATACAGTTATGTGTAAAACTATTCAAATATAGTTATGTCCTTAAATTAGGAAATGCAATAAATGTAGATGGTATTTGAATGCTACAGTGTGCTTAATAGTCCTCAGTCATTAAGGAAATTCGCTGTGTGAGTGTTTCTGTGGCATGTGTGCACATTTAGCTTTTTCTTCAACCCATCTGGTTAACTGTGTTGCTTTCTCAAAGAGTATAGTGTATCTTTAAATCTTTGTTATGCCACATTTATAGTATTTGTTTTTTAAAAAGGAAACATTATTCTTTTAAACTTAAAAAACTCCAACTTTTTCAAATCTTTTTCCATAAAGTTCAAAGGTGCTTTGACATGCTTTAAAAGTTCAAACCAACTGTAACAACAAAAGCAAACATGGATTCTTTTTCCCCTGAACTAGAATAGAGAGAAAAATTATTCCATTGCAGATACAAATCTCAGGTGTGTCGTGTTCTCAGCCCCTATATTTTTTTCCTCCTATTGGACACCTGAGGAAATAAAGGTGATTGTAACATGAAGGAGAGAAAAAGTAGTTCAAGTTTATATTAGCCAAACATGGGAAGAGAAGCAGGCAGCAATTTATGAATTCTGAAATGCTTTTTTTGGAAAGGACTATGACAACTTCTTTGTCACCAGCAAATAAGACACATTTTAACTTGATGGTTCTTCTGCCCAAATGCTCCTGTAGCAAGGCAATACCTTGAATAGCAATTTTGCTTTTCTGTCAAAGATTCTTGGGTTCATGTATCTAGAGGCCAGAAGGGCCTATGATGACTTCCTAAATAAAGCAAGTAAAAGAATTCAATTCACTGGTGTTTGCAGAAAGTCCCTAGCACCTATTAATGAATAGGTTTTAGTAGACATCTGGTTTTGTTTTAAACACACCCTATAATGACAAATTGTCTGGATCCCACAGGAAACTGTTCACATAGTTATTTCTTTCTTAGAAGCAAGCATTTTGTGTTGCATTTGAATATTTCTGCTTTCAGCTCCCTGGTGTTTCTTATCTCATTATCCAAAGATGTTAACAAGCATTCAACATCAGGCTCAGATGAGATCACTGGAGCAACTGTTGCCCCATCTGCTCACCCACCCTGTCCCAGAGGCTGCTGCCCAGCAGAGCAGGGATGGCTAAATGTCTCCTGAAATGACACAGTTTACAGTGATAAACTCATCCTGGGCAGCAACTTACAACAAAAGAAGACCTAACTGGTTCTTGCTGGAGCCACAGAGTTTGATCTTTGGCTGCATGCATATCAATACTTTGATGTACAATCTGAGGTTCCTCTTATCTCCATGGATGTAGTTATGAGCAAATGTCTTCCTAACCTTCTCTTTGAACAGACTGACCTCTGAAATGTGCCTGTAATGACCCTGTAAATTGTGCCTTTGATAGCCTCAATTTTGTAACTCTTTTCTGAGACATGTTTTAATATGTGGACATGACACTTTGATAACCATTTCTGAACAATTATCCAGCAGTATGTGTTAATCTACATAGACCTCTCCTCACTGAAAAAAGGTAAGCCTGTCTCACAGAGGGTTCTTTGCAAATAAATTTCTCAATTCTTTAAGTGTGACGTGGTGCCAGACTACTACAGAAAAATGTGGGTTATGAAGCTTTGGTATTTAAATGCCACATTTGAATACCATTGAGAAAAAAAAAGCAAATGACAAAATTAAGGACATATGATTTACCTGTTGTTTCTTTGATTTTCACTACTGTATCGGGAAAAGCTAACTGAATACAAAACGTTTACATTAAAAAGACTTTTCTTTTAAGAGAAGTACTTTCTTCCAACATGCAGTTAATAGTTTAAAGCAGGATATTAGGACTGTCCATTTCCATTTGGAAGTTCACTGGAGTAGCTGTAATATATTGGATGACCAAATTAATATGTTTGAGAATGTCCAATATATACATGTAAAACTATTGTTTTTATGGTAGCTCACTATGCAGCAATTCAGTGATGTCAGCAGTGTAGGCTGAATTCAACTTACTTTGCTATGAATTGGAAATCAGAAGTATGAGCTACCTTGCATTGCTGAAGTAGGTGAAGTTCATTAATGTTCATTTTGGGAATGATTTAATGATGAGCAGTTGATACATTGCCAGCTCATAGTCAGCTCAATATCAACTCATTAGCAGGAACCTGGACTCTGTGTGAATTGTTTTGAGACTTATGCTTCAAACACAAGAATAATGATTTTATTAGAGGAAAATAGTTTTCATTATATGAAACCATATTTTAAAAATAAGGTGAGAGTTTATAGAAGTAATGTTGGAACTGCCTTGAAATTGCTTTCTAGGAAAGCTCTCGCCCATAAAAAATACAACACGAATAACAAGGTATGTCAATGTCTTTCTCATGCTAACACAAAACCACTATTCTTTGTAACTGCTAGGAGCTGCTTATGTAGACTGCTATCTTATACTTTAGATCTAGGAAATCAACACTGAATTTAATTTAGACTCAGTAGATAAAAACAAATCAGTAGCACCATATCAAAAGCACAAACTACATCAGTTCATGTACAACATTCAACACACTTGAAAGCACACCACCCACAGCAACATATCTCAGCATGCTAAAAGCTTCCAATGCTACCTTCTCTGCTTTCTTCCCCTCATTTAGAGTGTGTTCTTTAAAAAAAGACAAATAACAAGCTGAGTTTTCATTATTCATTTTTCCCTTAATCTTGGGTTTGAAGCACTACCTCTACTTATTTTTTAGATATTCCTGTGTTCCTTCATTTATTGTCTCAAGCATCAAACAAGGTGATCCATAAACTCCATTCCTTTGGCATGTACTTTGCTGCTCCTAAGACATTTGTACCCCACAGACTCACATCTCTTTCCAGATATGTTTTTTGGGGATCCCAAATACCTGAGAGTATCTTTTAATTGTTTGTATAACCAAATCACTGATATATTGACTTTTGTCTGTTTTCATTTAAAACAAGCAAAATGTAACAAGCTTAAACAAGCAAAAAATACTGAAAGATACAACATTGTTGATTGATTTGACTGCGTGACATTTGATACAATCCTTATGGGCTACAAAGCCAGCATTATGTTTGCAATCACAAGAGGTCATCTCTAAAAACTCAAGGAGGAGGAGGAGAGCTGTTGGTGCTGGGAAAAAAATTCAATTCCTGTAGTAAAGAACCATTTGTTTCGGTTTATTCACTCCAGTGACATATATGAAGGCAATGACAGTAAATCAGTTGTCAGCTGACAGCAAAAGACTTTGCTCCAAAAAAAGAAATATTGCAAACTAGGATATGCCAGTTTCATGCCTGGTAGTTTTAAAAATACTAATAAAAACAGGAAAATGTGTGACAGGAAACTGATTTATACAAAAACCCAGCAAACCTGTGTTATTTGTAGTGTAAAGTGTTCTGCCTCTTACAAATGCTTCCCAAGAAAAATTCACAGACTGCAAATCTCATTATCCTGTGGATATTTTGAGATGACCTTGTTCAGGTCTGGGATAGATCCTGCTTTTGCTAGAGAAGTCAAAGTAGTGGATTCTTGTGTGGTTTTTGCTTCTTAGGTGGATAGCCAGCTCTTGTTGCTTAAGAAGAGACAGCAGAAGCTGATCATGTTTTTGATGCAGAGGTGTTGCAGTTTCCCTTTTCTGGCAAGCCAGTAGCTGTGAAAGAATTGTGAAGAGAGGAGACAAGTGGAGCCAGGAAGTCTCAAAGATGACACCAGAAGGAAATTCTTGCTGAATTTTTGGATAATTGTATCAATTTTGTGTTCCTAGGCAAAAAACCTATTTTCTCCTGGTACATTTCATTTGTTCAAGTAGAGTCATTAAAAGCATGGGAATAATAATTTGTGAGGTAGCTTGTGATCCATGCTGCTCTTTCCTCTCCTTCAGCCTAGCTCAATTTAAAAAAAATTCTTACATTATTGTCAAATTCTTCTTGCAGCTAAGAAGATAAATGCAGTAAATCATCTCCTGTTAACATGTAAATTACAGGTTCTCCCTACTGGAAGAGCGAACAAGTGTTTTCTGTACAGGGTAACAGTTTGTTTTCATTGAGTTTGCACTGAAAAATGCAGATAATCTCTGTGAAACAGTTTACAGAATGGAAAACTGGGAAAATTATGAACTTAATGTTTCACTTTTTACCAAGAATGGTTGTCATACTATGCCAGGCACTTTAATGAAGAAATTAGCAATAAGCATTTAGGAGTGTATCTTCAAGAGAATTGTTACCAGCTTAGGCGTACAAAATACTTGCACTGGAGAAAGTAAAAGTTAAGTTAACGAACAAAAGGTGTGGTATTACATTCAGACAAGACAAACTGTGCAGCTAAAGAGAGGCTATGCATTTCTATACTACAAGCAACCACTGTTTTGTAACCTGTAATTTTTCCT
Organism: Chloebia gouldiae; assembly: GCA_003676055.1. NCBI lineage: Eukaryota > Metazoa > Chordata > Aves > Passeriformes > Passeridae > Chloebia > Chloebia gouldiae. The sequence continues at coordinate 4,362,485 of QUSF01000038.1, forward strand.
TCCTTTGAGTAGTCTCACGTACGCACCTGAGTCTCTTTTAGGTGATGGCAACTATCTCATGCTCAGGAACATGTTTTAGAATAAGGAGATTTATGCTTACATCTCTTTTCCATGCCTTAAGTGTGCAGTTTTTCTAGAAATAACACAGGGTTTTGATGATGGGTATCAATGTTTTCTTGAGGGTGTTAAACACTGTGTGTATAGGGCTGCTTGGCCCAGCTATAAATGGTACCTGGCCATGAGAGTTAGGGCCCCAGAAAGCCAGAGGCTGTGGTGCCTCCTTGTCTGCCCTGCTGTGCCTCCTTGTCTATCAGCTGTTGAGCAATGCAGCCAGGCTTGGCCCACATCTTTGACCTCAGCTTCATCACAGTGCTGATTTCTTGTCTGCTGCAGGAGGCTCTCATAATGAAGCTAAATACTGCTTTTCTTAGTTTCAGGAATACAAGCTACTGCATAACAGACTAGTCTTGCTATTCAAGGCAAAGAAAGCAGAATCTCCTCTAATTTCTCTGCTGTTTCCCCTTTGTCCTTTATAATTTTAAACTTTTTTTCACTATTCCCTACCAGCTTGAGCTGGGTGGAAAATCAGCACTTCCTGTTTCCTAATGCGAGGCTGTGATGAACGCTTTGCACTACATTGCAGCCTTTCTGCTGTATTTGGTTCTGACATAAACTGGTAGGACAAGCTGTCACTTCTCACTCACATTATGTTTTCCTTGTTAATGGGTTCTTCGACATCCTTTTGCCCAAAGGACAGTCCGACACTCTTCTCTTGCCTGCTCTGTTTGTTAGCTTCCAGTGCTTATTGCTCTGATTGTGCCAGATGCAGAGAGGCAGTTACTCCTCTTAGAAATTTGCAGTAGGCCTTAACTGAGGACATGGACACAGGTATTTTTGTGGTCCGAGGAAGACATTAAACAGCTGAGGTAGGAGGGGGATGATGGCACCTATGAACAAAGCTGGTGCCCTGTGGAAACCTTAGCTAATTACCTCTGGATGAAGAAGCTGTCATGGTCCACTGGCCAAACTGCTGGATGCTGCTACCTGAGCAGTTCCGTGGGCTCCGGGCAACAAGCCAGTGCAGCTTCCAGCCTTTGCCAGTTCATTAGCTGCAAGCTACTAATATGACACATCCCTCACGACTTGTGTCCTCTAAAGGCAGTGCTGGATTCAGTTCCAGATACAAGCTCCTACATCATGTGCTATTTCCAGATTTTAATTTTTTTTATTAGAAACAAACTAGCAGAAACAAAAGCCTAACTATTCCTTGCTGCTTGGCAAGCACAGACAGTTGACACCGTGGTGCCTGCTTCCATGTACAGCAGCGCTGGTGGGAAGTACCAGCACACTGCAAACCTCACTGTGGTGCTGATGCCGTGCCCTAAAGTTCCATTCCCCAGTCACCTTGAGAGAAATCTGCCAGAGAACAGTGTGGGCGGCCCCAGGCCTGCACTTCCAGGGAAATACCTCTAAGGGCCTGAACAAGCACTGATGTAAGCAAAGAAGAAAAAGAGCTTGCCAAGACCTTGCTTGCCTGGAATGTGAGGGTGACTACCTGTGCTAATGCTTACTTGGGGGCAACAGAAGGCAGCAGCCCCTGCACAGTATTCCTGGGCTGTGCTGGCAGCAGGAGGAGTAGCTTAAGGAGTGGTGTGTGCTTCTTGCTGGTACAACCAACGCTTAACATTCACTTCTGAAAGGACATCTCTCCACTTGTGAAACAGCTCAAAGCTATTTTAAGCAGGCACCAGCCTTGTCCAGCAAAGCTCAGACAACACTGACATCTCCAAATGTGTGAGGAAAAATATCTGAATGAGCACAACAGTGAAGAATCACTATCCCAGTCAGCCAGAAGCACAGCATCCATCCCACACTGGCCATTAATCTCACAGAGTAATGAGAGTCTGGCTGGGGAAACTCCTTGTTTTCTCTGGTGGAAAGAGACAGCTGGACAAAGCCCTGCCAGAAACAGAGCACTGGTCAGGCTGTGGGTGACAGATGTTTGCAGGACAAGTAGAGGTTTCCTGGAGGAAAGCTGACCTGTGGCAGAGTTCAGGGCTGTGCTGAAGGACCATGCTGAAGGCATCATCTGGCAGCACTTCTAGGGCTGTGTTGCATTGCTTTGAAAAGGAGAGGAGGCATTTACCAGGTGCATGACAGGTGAAACAGACAGAAACAGCCCTGCAGCCATCTGAACCACTGCCATGCCAAAACATCAGTTACCTTTGCCTTTTGTAGTTTTGCTCTCTATGGACTTGCTTTTTAATGAAGAATAAATTCCTCCTCTGGTCAATAACATTTAAGCAACTTTTCCTCCTGGAAAACTACTTCATAGGAACCTCACAGCAGTGACAAGAGAAAGAGCCATGTCAGCATGCTGACTTCAGACACAGAGCTGTCACTTGGCCAAAAGTGCCTTCTTCATCAGCCTTCAGAGCCCAGCAAAACTCATGCTACAGACTTCATACCACTACAGATGCTGTACATAGGCACTGTCTGCCCCTGCTTCACTCTGGAGGGGCAACTCCAGCTGCGGGTGCTGTGTCCTGACCTCTGTAGTAGATAGGCTGATTGCCTTCTGTGTGGGCAGCAGGGGCCACAGAGGGCCAGAGGTCTCTCACCTGAGGCCATTCTATTGTTAATGGTGGAAACAGCTGGATCCATTTCCTTAGGCTATTTGTTACTGTTCCTCAGCAGCTGGCTCTCAGCCTGCAGCTAAACTCATGAAGGAACCTGGGAAGGCACTGCAGTGGTCTTGAGCTCTTGAGGCCCTTGGGTTGTTCTTCCACAGTGAGTAAAGCTTACCTAGCTGGAATATGATGAGAATTGCTCTTATAGTCTGTTCATCAGCTGTTTTATGTCTATTTGGACCTTTAGCTTGTGCACCATAATTGATGGTAATTGTGCAAATAATATTTTAGCCTTGTACAGATGTTTTGTAGTAAGTGACCACAAGCTAAGAAAGGAAGGATTTTGATCCATGTGTTATTTTAGTTTTCCTGAACACGCCCATGTTGTTATTTAACCTTCTGGTGCCTAGAGTCTTTTAATATTTGGATATGTTGCCTTATACTCGGAAACAGACTTGGTGTGCATAGTTTTTCCTGTACCATCACCATTTTCAGCCAAGGGTAAGGATGTCATATGACCTTCCATTCAGTTGACTGTGGTAGGTTAGACTATAAGCATGGATAACATGCAGATTATGGGGAGTGTTCACCCATTGCTTTTGTGTTGTTGGTACCCTCTGTAGAGGAAACAGACTGGCAGCTACTGCTGCTATCAGGGTTACTTTCTGCCTCACAGCTCTGTTATGCACCCAGAGTTGGCAGCTGGGTTACCAGTATAGGACAGAGAGTGTTATAAGAAATTCCCACTTATAAACCTGTTTCAGCCAGCAGAAGCTATCATTGCTCCCAGTTGCCCATCAGCCAGAATGACATTCCTCCTGTTTGCTTGGTGAAAGGTCCCTATTTGGCTCCAGCTAAATCAGGTTCCTGATTCCTCTGCTCATGCTATTTGAGGAGATGAATAACCTCTGATGCAGGAACTTGTGAAGTTTCTTAGTGGGCAGCAGGGTTTGCTGTCCTGAGGTATGCTCCCTCAGCTGTACAGTGCATAATTGTAGTCATGCAGGAAAGCAGCTGAGCCTCAAGAACAGAGTAACTATTTTTGCCCTTCTTGAAATGATGTTTCAGAAAATAATAACCCATGAAAACTTAACTAGTAAGGTTATGACTAGACTGTAGCAGGTGCTTTGGTATGCAGACACCAAGGAGAAGAAAGCTTACAATTTTTTGTGCATGTTTATTTCTGAGCATAATGTTCCAGTAACATTTTTCTAGCTGTGTGTACAATTATAATTAATTTCTTGTAATGCTGTACTGTTTTTTATAAGACCACTCTTCTATTTTGTTGTAGCTTTCCCAATTCTTACTCTTGCTTCTTTGTTTGGATCAGGCTATAATCTTTCTGAAGGAACTCGGTGTCTCGGAAAAGTTATGAGTCTATCAAAAAGCAGCAGTTTAATTTTATAGGTACAACTATGAATTTAATTCTCCCTCTAAAACTGCTCTTAAGTCCTTAAAGGGTCAATCCAAACTCAGGGTGGGAAGTTTTGATTGCATGGTCTTAGTAAACTGCATGATATATAGACACAGTCAAACAGACAAGTGAGTTGTCACTAATCCTGAAACCTGGCCAAGTCATGTTGTGATGCACTTAAGCCACTGCATTTAAAATGAAAAGTTCCTCTTGTGATAAAAATCCATTTATTATTTTTTATTATATTTCTTACTGCTGCCATTAATAGCTAGCAGCTGCTATAAGGTCATTGGTAGAGGCTTTCCCCACCTGGGCAAATGTCTGTTAACTCTAAGTTCCAGTACATGGCTATCCTTGCCCCCCTCCTTTCTTAAACTGAAGCAAAATATTTTTATATACTACTTCATATCAGCTCATACAAAGAGTAATCTCTGCCTTCAGAGAATAATGCTAAAGGGGAGCAGGACTTCTGAGCTGGAGAAAACCTGCCTATTAGTGCAGCTTGCTTTCAAAGAAAACGCATTTGGGGCTATTGGTATTGAATGTTGCACATAACAATGGTATTTCTTCCTAGCATTTCACAAAAAAAACCCAAACCTTTTCCTATTTCATCCAGTAGGTGAGACGAAAGCCTATTTCTTGAAAAATTTGAGGTAGATATAGAACAATATATATTAAAGATTGCTTTAAAGTGATCTTGTTAGCAACCTTTTAAGTTTTCTTAACAGTGGCCTTAGCCAAGCTGCACCTCAATTTTATCCAAAAGTTTTCTAGAAGGGAGAAAAAGAAGAAAGCAGATTTAGAAAATATCAACCCAGGCAGCTCTTAGAAATATGGACAAAATTACAATGACCCAACAGACAAAATTACTTGAGCACTGTTTAAATTCAGGCTAAAATATATTTGCTTTACTGTTAATGCCTATATGTCTCCTATCGTATGCTTTTTTTTAACCTAAATCAAAGCTGTGGCCAAGTCTCTTTATGAAGTACTGATATCTTGACAAAACATAAGTACCTGAAATCTCTGGATTGCCTGTTCTTTGGGATATTAATGGCAAGTTTGTAATTTTAGGAAGGTAAAATTGCTACTCTGAAGTCCTTGTGAGCTCTGACACCTATTTCAGTAGGGCCAGTGAGTCCATTATCTGAGGAGCTCCCTCTTTAAGGATGGTGGGTATCTCACATGCTTACCTGAACCTGTTACATGCTTATATAACCCTGTTGAGGATTTTATGTCATTAAATATGAAGCATAACTATCCTGATTATTCATGGACATTTTTTTTTTCTATCACTGAAAAAGGCTGAAAAGGCAAAGGAAGAGAATTGCTATGACTAAATGTGCATCTTGGTGAAACTTGAGTGCCAATCCACCTAAGAATGCTAGCTCAGACTTGGGGAGGAGGTGTCCAAGACCCTCTGCAGGGCAATCCACATGGTGTAGGCAAGCCCTATGCTTGCACAGCTGCATTATACACTCATTAAATCCATTCCTAGGCAGAACAACTTCATTTTTCTTCAGTGAGAAGAAGGTTTTTAATGTTACACAATGAAAAGACAGTGGATGCACCCAGGCATTTTTGGTTTTACTGACAGGTGACTTAGCTGAGGTTGAATTGTCAACCTCTGTATTAGTGCTGACCTTGCCTAGGTGTTAGTAAAACCTGCAAGCGCTTGTGGCTCCTTGCAATTTACAGCAAGTTTAAATAAATAAATAAGAAAGTGGACATCCTTTCCCTGCCCAATACCTTTGTGTTAGAGAAGACAGTAGCCTCAGTTCTGATAGACCTCTTAGTCATCTGGCCTCAATGAAATATTATCTTTATATTGTCTGTAATTGAATTTTGTCTCTGGGTCAGAAGTAAGGAAAGAGACTATGGGACATTGGAATAACAGAGGAAACCTGCAAAGGGGTGGTAGAGAGGAGAGATGCAGGAAACCTGATTAATATAAAAATCATTCTGGAAAGCCCTGGAGTATTCTGATTTCTACTTTGTCTTATTTATACATCTTCACACTGATTTCTGTTTGTTCCTTAACTCTAGAAGATGATGATTGCTCCATACTTGGCAATTACTAATGGCTTTAATAGATTAAATCTGTAGTAATGTCTCTACAACCTAATAAAGCTGGGTAGTTTGTAATGCAGAGCATTAGGATTTCCATGATTTCTGTATTGGCAAGAGGGAATATGACACCAAGGGAAACAATTCTAAGAGCATGCAAATAAAACCCAGGAAAGACTTGTGAGTCTTCTGACTCAGAATTAAATGAATTGTTAATGAAACAGTCTTCACAAAGAGAAGCCCTTATTGCTTCACTGGATGTTATTTTCTAGAGCTCTTTGACAGTGTTGCTCATATCTTGGAATCTAGAAAACAAAGAGAAATTATTTTCATTTCTTTTCTACTAAAACATTCCCTTGATGTTTGGGTTCAATTTTGATGATACTCTGATAGGTTGTTGCACTTGTATATACAGCTTTCCATTTTAAAATCTAGAGTATCATATGTATCCTGAACCCTCACATACCTGCATGATATTGGGCAGTAGTGATACCCTTGAGTCACAGGAGGGGAAACTGAGACATTGAATGTGATTTCCTTAGTATGCTCCAATACATCTGAGACAGAATTGAGAGAACAGTCCAACAGATTTCATCCTGCCTTTTTTTTCCTCCATGTTTCCTGTGAACCTGGATATCTGATAAAATTACTTGTATCCCCTCTGCTTTTCTTCCTGGAGGAAAAGCCTAGGTTTGCAGAAACATCTAATTGATGAGATGAATGGAAATACTGATAAACCTGTCCATGGGTTGGCACTATGTGTGAGTAAAACCATAACATGCTTCAGGGACCAGGATTTTCAGAGATGTGTGAGTGGATCTTCTTATAGCAGTTTAGGAAAGTACTTGAGCTGGTCATTTAGTCTGAACTAGAAAAATGGTTCTTTTTGTCCATGGAAATGGCTGTCCCTTGCTGTGCTTCCCGTGCCTGCGAAGGGGAGGACTTACCCTTGCCTCAGCTGTTCCTGTGCAAATTGTGTGGAACAGAACAACAAGGCAGTTTGCTAGCAGGTGTGGCTGAGCAGGCCACAGGGCCTTGACAATATGCTCCTACAAAGGGAGTAACTTCTGACAGAAAGTGTGGTTAGATAGAAATAATAGTGTTTCATCATGCTTTTTGTGTATATGAGGAGCTTGAAGGGTTGAAAAATAATAGGTTTTGTTCCTCCCCCCAAAATCCTAAGTGTTATTTCTGAATTAATTGTTTAATCTTATGCCTGTCTCCTGGGCTCTTTAAGTTTTAGAATTTTTCTTTGCAGAATTTTGAGGAAGAGCTACTAATCAGCTTGTAGGTATACTTGCCCCTTGCTATGTGTTTGCATACTGTAAGCTGCTTTCACTTCTAATTAAAAAATTGTGATTGTTTTATGAAGTTGTTTTTCAAAACCTCTGGCACTGAGCTCTGGACGGAAAAAAAATCTGAAAACTCTAATAATATGTTTAACAGTTCATTTGAAGAAGCTTTCTGAATTGTTTCTTCCTTGTAAATCTTCCCATCAAATCCCCTTTATATGCCCATTGCTAGGCACCAAATAAGTAACTATTATGCTTCTTGCTTTCTCTGCTGCATACCTATAAATGGCTACTGCCTGTCTTTCTGAAAAGACAAGAGATCATTTTGCATAAGGTCCAACACAGGCAGGAAAGAAGAGGTAAAACCATGTGGTCTCTCACACAGATTCCTTTTGTGTCATCTAGCATACTTATTTTAGCAGGAAGAATAATTTTGGTCTTTTGTGTGTGGATAAATGTGACAGGATGGAAATATGAGCCTATACCCACAATAACTTCAGTGCATTTTCCTAGAATACTGCGATGGATTTAATAACATACAGGACTGGACGGACAAAGACCTATTTGATCTTCTTCCATTAGCTTTACTCTCAATGGGACCCAAAGCAGAAGGTTTCCTCTCCTCAAGCTTTAAAGGGTTGCTTTTCTGTTTTTGCTCACTGGTCCACTCCTCCGCCAGAAGTAGATGCCAACACTTGATCTTATCTCTAAGCTGAAGGATCAATGAGAAGCGTTAGCAAGAAGTTGTGCTGTGTTAGACCTCATTATGAGTTTGTCCCATATCTTGGAAATCATAACCTTTTATGGAACAGATCAGTTTCAGCAGCAAACAATTACATGAGAGAAGCTAGAACATGTGTTTGCCTGTTGGTAGGTGTGGGTGCCTGAATTTCATCTACTGCCTATTGTCTCCAGTTTACTCATTTGGAATAATGTTGGTGAAAAAAGGAAGGTTTAGCCCCTCACAGGAAACACAGAGTGCTGTTTTCCATGGTTGCTCTTTGTCTGTCTATTAGGTTGTCTTTTCTATCTCTATTTTCATGGTGCTTACTAAGGAGTAATGATATGGATGCTTTCTAGCTGAACCAGGGGATTGTGGAGCTAGTGATGTCAGCGCAGGTGTAAAACAGTGGTGTTCATTCAGAGAAAATTGTTTCTTTAAATACACAATTCCTGTGCTTCAGCTGACCTCTGGAAGTATTCTAATGGTTTTCCATTTGTAAGAATCTAAGGATAGCGAGTTTTGAATTCTAAAAAATTCCATTCAGCAAATTTCACTGTCTCTTTGCTACATCTGGTACAGTTTGATTCTCCTATTAATGAGAAAGAAGTCACTTAGCATTGTTAATTCCTTCATCTTATGACACTTCAAATCATTGAATAATAGGAATCTATTGTGTTCCTTATGGTTATTCTGGGTAATAATAGTTATAATAGTTATTTGTATAATATTTTTTATAAATTCCTCACCTCCACCCACAGTTGTTAATGCTTGGCTGACTTGGGAAGAAGTGACTTACTGTTGTCAGGCTAACACATTTTATAGTAACTTAACAACTTGTGAACTTCTTAAGCTTTAAATACCTTGTGGCAGGGTATATATATGTATCCTGTAACTATATTTAAAAGTTTTCTACTTATTCTCTCCTGCTTTTATGCTTGATTAAATCTCTTGGATGGCCCAGGAATTTAGGCACCAGGGCCTAATATAAAACTGGAAAGTGCACATGACTAGATACGTGTCTTTAAAATAACAGATGTGATTTAAATGGATATTCATTCAGTGATTTTAGTCTGATTGTGTCATCTCAGATGATGAGTATAGGAGGGCCAAAGCCTGAGACAGAGGAACATAAAACTGCGGACCTGGAACAGGGTAATGTAAATACCACAGAAGTGCCATGGGAGGAGGGTTAACTACAAGAAGGTGGATGGGGGTAGGACTGCAGCCTCTTTCCTCCTGTCATTCAGTTCACACTTTAGTGTTAAAAAGAATTCATAAGTTAGGTTTTGTAGTTATGTTTTGGGCTTTTTTTTTTTTTTTTCCCTTAAAGGAAATTCTAAGAACACAGTAAAGTTTGGTTCTGGATGAGAAACAGTAACAAAACACCGAGTCTACTACATGGGTCTGACTAAAGCCTTCAAATTTCTTACCTTTCAGATTCACCAGAAAATCTGATGTGACATTGCATACTAACTGGCCTGGGCTCTTGGAAAGCTGTGTGATCCATTTGATAATAAAACTGCAAAATAGCTATGTTTCTCTAGCTTTAGGATTCTGCTTTGAAAATTTCATGTTGTGGCTATATCCTTTACTCTCATTTTTGTCCTGCCAGGAAATCCTAAAGATGAATGGTTTTTGGGGCCATCCATGTAACTTTCTTTGAACTCTCCATTAGAGTAAGCAAGTCAGAAAAGTCTTGGTATGGTTTCTCTTCCCGTTTCCTTCTTTTTCCAGCAGTACCTGGTGGGAAGCAGTGGAAGCATCAGGTTTGCTTTCCCTTCCCAATCATGATCTCTCTCTCAAGGTCTGAATGTTTGATTCAGTTTGTTCTACCTCTGCCTGTCTCCTCTTTATACCATCTCCTTAGGGAAGACTACCAAAGAGCTGCCTTTATTATGCTGGACCTTTGAAGGATAGGATACCAGTACTCAGACAAACCACAGGTCACTTCAAAAGGAGACATTGCCTTTATGTTATAGCCCTTTGCTGTTAGATTTCTGTTCTTCAGCTCTACTATGAAAATCTTAAGAGTACTAATTGTAAGATTCAGGGTTTTGCTCTGACAACAGTAATCTAGAGCAAGATCCTTAAGGATGACTTATGAAATGGTGCAAAATTACTAAATCAAAAGACTGCATTATGTTTAGAGCTAAAATGAAACTTGCACCTTCCTATCCTTTGGAATATTTGTGAAAGGAAATTAAAGAAAACCAACCCTATTCTGGACTGAAGCAGAAGTACTTTTGAAGTATTTGTAGAAGGAAAAAACAGGTCTGAAAATTTGGAAATGTGATTCTTGCACACCATTCAAAGGCTGGGATTTGGTTCAGCTGAGGTCTCTGGGCTGCCAGGTTTATGATGGATGGGCAGGACAGATGTCCAAAACTCCTTAGACTACTTTCTCTGTCTGGGATCTTGGGGAGCCTGGAAAATATTTCACCTTACTTCAGAAACACTTGTCTTCTTCCAGTAATTGCCTCATTGTTTTCTGTTCTGTTTTCTTTCTATCACTGTAGTAAATACAACCTACTCAAATATCTCTTTGACAGTCCTTTTTGAAAGAAGACTGGTAATTACTGAAAGCTAGTTCTCTGCTATTTGCAAAACTTTAACACTGTACCGATCTATAAGGCCTCAACATCTCTCTTGTCTCAGGTGAAAAACAAATCCTGTTTGATGACTGACCTTCCTAGGAACAGAAGCTTCTCCAGAAAGACATCACATCTATTGGTTTCCAGTTGCTGCTAGGTAAAAATCATTATCAGACCACACAAGGGAAACCTAGCTGCACTGGCTGCTTAACTCAATGAACATATTTCTTAGACGATTCCCTAAATTAGTATGAACCAACATGGATATAATGTGATTGTACCTCTGGCCCTTTGAAGGGAAAGGGCTGTAATTCATTGATAGGATTTACTGAGTAGAAGTCAAGTAGTTATATAAAAAAATACCCCAACACAACACTTCTGAGTTTAGACTTACTTTGTTGTCTCCCTGCTCTTGGAAGATGGTACAGGGTTAGAAAATCTTTCCCTTGGTAGGCAAGTGGCTCGCTTTCTCATTTTGTGTACAAATGGACTCGGTGTGTGCTCAGTCTGCATAAAGGATTAATTCCATTAATCAATTTAATTCCCTGTTAATAAAGTAGCTGATGATTGGCTAGCAACACCTCATAGTGCAGTCAAATTTTTAAAGTTGGAACAGAAGTGACATATGAAAGGAGAATATCCTTGTATTTATCTGGCCGAAATCAAATCCTTTTGACACTTAATTTAAATGGCATAAATTTCTTGGCTTCACTGAACTGGGCTGTGACTTTACAATGTCTCCCAGCAGTAGACTGAGATGAGACTTCTCAGCCTTGGCATTGTGTCTCTTGCTCTGATAGTACCCTGCTGCAAAAAAGTACACTGAGGTGCTTTTTTTACTATGCTGGCCCAGTTGAGTTGGCTGATGGTAAAAAATAGAAAGAGACAGTAATGAACCAAGACCCTCCCCAACTGTAAAAGGAGAGTAGATTGGCTTCTCCTTCACTTAGAAATGCAGATTTTGTCTGTGGGCGGCCTTTGGAGTAAGGAAACCTCTTTCCCCACCTTTCTCACCAAAAGAAGTCATGATGGGTATGCCCAAGTCTGTCCAGGCAGCTTCAAAACAACGTGGAAATCTGAAGATAGTAGATAATTATATTCAATTATCACACCTTATGTTTATTTTCTGCTCCATCCAAAACAGATAAAAGGAAGCAGAAAACATTTCTCTATGCTTTTAAAAGAAAACTATTATAGCTACTGGTAAAGCTGAGACTAAAATAAGAAACAACCATTTGAGAAACATTTGTAATTAATGCTCACTTGTTCTTGCCCTATTAACATTTCCCACCCCCAACATCCACACACCTACACATGCAGCCATCCTTCCCCAGCTCATATTAAATTCTGTCTTCTGGTGAAATGCAGTATAAAGTAGGATATAGAGCATGAATCTAGTACTTGGTAATCCAGCTCTGGGTTGTTTTTCTTATCCTTTATTTCTCTCTTTTGTCTTTATTGAAACTCCACTATATTGCCTGTATTATTTGATATTCCCCAAGTTTGATCTTAAATAGCTGGGTATGTCCAGCAGTTACTGAGACTCAGTTCTATTCCTTTCCTTCAGAACAGAAAGTTTAGGGTTTCTGTAGGCCTCAATGCACCATATACAGTCCTCCAACTTTTTGACTGCAGTAATCACCTGGCTTCACAATATCAGGACTTGCATGAAAGCATCCCATAAGGACCATGTAGACTGGGTTTCTCTAGATTCAAGTGAATAAAATCCTCGCTCTTACCTCTTACGTGAGAATGAATGTGCTTAGTCTTTAACTGGTTGGTGATTCTTTAGATGAATTCTCAGTAATTTTGTATAACTTTACATTTTGTACTTTTTTGTTTCTGAAGAGCAATTCAAGTGGTGATCTAGGATATACAATATTATATCAGGTATACAGGTTCAAAAGTACAGCAGATGATGTTGAGAATTCAAATATTAAATGGCTGGCACACTGACAATAAGGTTTTGTAGATAAATTTAGGAACAAACCTAATTTTAATTAAAATAAATTATAATGAAATTGGAGGTTTTGATCACTAATTGTCAAAAAAAATGACTGGACATTCCAAAACTTTGGATTTTACACAACAACTCAGTCCACTGATATCCAATAGGCACATCCCCATCAATTACTTTGAGCTAAGGGTTTTGTTTCAGTCTCTGAATTTACACTCTGTGGAATCGGTAAATGTTGTGGAAAAGAAGCAGAGGATAAATGCTGAAAGTGTGCCGTTGATGCGAAGCTGAGGTAGTATATCTTTACAATAAGTCAATACAGCTCAAGAGATTGAGGTTACACTGACATTACTTACACTCGGGTGGCTACATCCATATCAGAGCTGTGCTCACTCATTTACGAATGAAACTTAGATTTCTGGGGCTCTTACTATCCCTGTTGTTAATAAGTCAGCTCTTTTGTGGTGGCTTCTCTCTCTGGTTCCACTGGAGGATTAGGGGAGGAACAGGAGCTGGTGGCCTTGCAGTCATGTTTGTTTCCTTCCCCTCTGAAACATAATTATGAAAATGGCTCATTTGTACTTTTGGAGCTGGCCTGAGTTAAAAGTTCTTAAAACACACAAAAACAAAGATTTTTTTAAATTTATTTTTTAATTGGCAGCTGAATCCTTTTGAGCAAGTTGCTCAAGAGAGCTTGCTTGGAGAAACAGAGGTTGACTTTGATGCCTTAGAGTGGCTACCTAAAACAAGATTAAGAGAATAAAAGTGGGTATTTATTGGACTTCAATAGGTTCACCTTGGGCAGTCAGAAGCCTCTGAGGGGCTGCACCCGGGATAGACAATGGTTACAAGTTTTTCACACAGTTATAAGTTTTGTCCATTTGTATATTAGGGGTTAATCCTCCAATTACAGCTTTAGGTAATGAAGTAATTTTACCCCGCCTCTCCCCCCCCCCCC
>QUSF01000038.1:4376217-4507191 GCA_003676055.1 Chloebia gouldiae
CCCCCCCCCCCCCCCCCCCCCCCCCCCCCCCCCCAGTTCACTGTTATTTGCATCTCTCAGGTCTGATACAGTAAAGTGACTTGAGTTTCAGGTCTAGAGAGGAATTGTTTGGTCTGGATAAAATGGGAGAACAGTAGTTGAGAGGCTATGGAGTTTTAGGGTTATACTAAAGCAGTACAGGATCTGAAAAATATGTAAGCTAAATCCTAAGGCATCACCTTCTTGCTGGGCAGGAATATTAGCAGAGATACCTGAAACTCATCTTCAAGAAGGGTCAGGATTGAAGGGTCAGTGTTTGGATGAGCAAGTATATTCTCTTTGATCATGGGTGCTGATATTTTTTTTTTTATATCTAACTTTAAACAGACCTGTGAGTTTTGATGTTGCTTTCTCAGGAGAAGTTTTGTTGTCATTGCCTGTGACTAATTACAGTTCCCCTGCAGTCACTGGCACACACAATTTTTTGTAACGTTTGTGCATGGATCTCAGATCACATCGACAAAGGCCTCTTAGACTGCCAGCCTCAGCTGTACCCTTAGCACACCTGCTGAGCTGAGAAGTCATGACTTTTTCAGTCTTTTTTTCTCTGTGCTTCATGGTTTGATGTGTATTCATTTCATGTTTTCAGCTCTTCCCAAGAGCTTAAAAACTTACTAGGAAAGAAACAAGGAACATGAAAGATGCTTATGCAAGTCCTCAGCTGCAATTGTGATTAGAGCATTAGATTATTGCTATAATAATAATATAATGAGGTGACAGTGCCACAGAAGTATGCTCACATCCATTCACCAGACCTAGTGAGGGAAGTAGAAGAAAGTGGGGGGATGGCTCCAGCAAGAATGTTGCTCATCATTATTTCACCGAAGAAGCTGCCTCTGTGGGTCAACAGCTTGGGCTATGAAGAGATAGCTTGAAACTTGAAGGTGTCTGTCCAGATTTGAAAGCCACCTTGGTGTTTCTGTGCTCATCCCTGCATAATGCAGCCCATGCTGGAAATAACTTCAGTTTGAACAGATGTAGCTGATCTCCCAAGCCTGCCTCATTGTCTTCCTCTCCCTCAAGGCAGTGCCCTCTACTGCCTCTCTTCCTTGGTGGAATTTTCCTCATAAGGCAGGAAGAGCCTTTATCTTCCTCCCTCCTCCCCAAGCCTTGCTCCCCAGTGGTGCAGCTGCCAGTCTGGAGAAGGGCTGGGGTACAGGGCTGAGTCCTGCTGTGCTGTGGTGAGGAGGAAAAAAAACTGGGATACAAGCATTAAGCAGATATCTCAGTGGCACATGTTCTGCTGGCAGCACATGACAACCCCATGCATGTGACAACTCTTCTCTTGGAAGTAGGAGTTCTGTAAGGCATATAGTGGTTATTCAGATTGTGTTGAGTATTTGTTATCCCTTCAGACACAAAATAGGCAGATTACTGCTGACTACAGGGTGCTGACCTGTGCAGCTCACTGCTGTGCTGGTGTCCTGCTCCAGGTTTGGTTATTTTGTTTGTTTTGTTTTGTCATTGCCATTGTATTAATATTTATGTTATTAAGGAACAAAAAAGCAGCAAAAATCATTTGGGTCACCAAGCTCAGTCTCTTGACTGCAGGCAGAGAGAGAAGATATGTTGGTCTGGAGAACATCTGCTTCTCTGGCTTCACAAACACCCTGTCGCACGCAGGGTGGCTTTTGGTAATGAGGGTCGAGATTCACTTCTGTCTAGAGCACAACAGTTCATAAGGATTTCACCAGCCAGATAGTCTGTTCATTTAAATGCTAATAAGATTCCTCTTTTGTTTTGAAATATAGAGAGGATCTTTCTTCTTCACCCTTTAATTCCCTTTCTCCTGTTGTTTACAATCTTGCTTCAGCAGTTCAGTCTGGTATTGCAGATGAGAAGTATTTGATTTAGCCAGGGTGAAAGTATCTTCTAGGTGTACTTTTCAGAGTATTGTGCACTGGATATGAGTGGTTCAGGCATGATCAAGAGAAGTCTCTCCACCTTTTTAGACTTGTTCCATCGAGGACATTGGCTTTTGTTTTGCTTTCAGAGCCCTAGTACTGAGAACAAAGGCCTATCCTGCAGACAGGATCTTATATTTTACCCAGGAAGTTTCCAACAAAGACATCAAATGCACCTTTAAGGGCTCCATAAGTGTCCACTGGAGACTTGCTCAAAGAGGGCAAATCCAAGATAATTAGCATAGTTTCCGTGGGAGCCTGACTCCACTTAGGAAAGGATGGTGCTTTCCCCCCAGTATTGGGCTGGACCAGAAATAGAAGCAGGCTGCCTCTGTGTACCACGTGGCTTTAATGACTTCATAACAATGACATGAGTAACCCCTCTGAGCATGCTGTAAAATGACAAGAAGCTGGAGAGAGCGCCGTACATGGTCTTCTCATTGTGTATTCTGGAAGCAGAAGGTAATGGGACATGAGTCCAAAAGCATTTAACTTAAATAAGGCTCAGCTCTTTTACATTACTCTGATGTGTATCTCAGGAATATATATTAGAATTTATAGAAAGGAAATTTGAAAAGTCCTGCTAATATTATTTGTTATAATTTTATTCATTACAGCGATCCAAGGGTTCCACTTTCTTGGCCCAATCTCCAAACATACACATGTGTACACTAAAAAAAGTTCCTGATATCACAGCCTCAGATTATAGCATGACCCAATGATAGCTCTATTTTGAGTTTAGTGACAACTGCTGTCCTCCTTTTCAAGTAGTAAAAATGGTTAAGCCCTTTGGGGCATAGTGATGCTCTTCAGATTATTTTCTATACGCATATTATTGCCCAGGTCAGAGGAACCTGGAACCTGGACCCTTCAGGTATCTAGGACCACCAAGCAAGCCTCATAAATGATGGGGAAAAAGACATAAAGGAAAACTCTGAGAACAGCTATCTTGAGTAACCCTGAAGAGACGAGAGAGTCTTTTTAGATTGTGTGCTGATGCCAATGAAGATGAAATCTCTTGTCATGTGACACCCTCAAACCTGGCAAATGGGTCTTGGTGTTCCTTGTGAGAGAGCAGAGTTTCTATAATGGATACCAGGCTCTACTGCCAAATGCTTATTCCTAATAGAACAATTTGCAAGATCCCAAATTTTGGGGAACTGTTAGTTCAGAGAGAGTAGCAACAGAACTGAAAGTGTTATGTAAACAACATATGTTAGATGTCTGATGTGTGGAGCTGGTTTGTTCCACACAAAGTGCTAGAAAACTGCATAGAACATAGGAGCCCAATTTCCAATTCACCAGTGGAAAAAAAAAGCAACTAAAAAGCAGAAAAGTGAATCACTATTGACCTTGAAATAAGACTGCCTTTTTTCTTATAATTGTTTTTTTCTATTTTTTTTATGGTTTCTCTCCTTAATAAAATTATTTTCTGTTGGATGTTTGCATAAAGGAAAGCAGTATGTGAGTTGTATTTGAATGAGAAGGTCCAGTCAGAATATAAGCTCAATAATTAGGCTTGGAATCTTCTAAAATAGCTTTTGCAATCAAAAACATAGCCATCAGGTCTAAGCCAGTTGTCTAGGTACCCACCATAGCTAGAAGAGGGGTATCCCATGAAGATAACTTGGCCCTTTTTAGAAGGACTTTTAAAATGAGCAAGATAGTTTGTCATCCAAAGGTGATTTTCTCTATGTTAGAGAAAACTTTAGATGACTTGTTTATTCCTACGCTTTATATAATTTTGATACTGTATATGTACATACCTTATGCTTACCCTTTATATAGTCAGAGTTAACTGAGAGAAATCTTGTCCTGAAGTGTCTAAGAAGGCTGAGTTTGAGAGCCTGTCTGAGAAGAATGGATCACAAAGCAGTGCTGGGCATGTTGCTGCTGATTGAGTGGCTGTTTTACAGTCCAGCCTCGCCAGGCATTTTGCAGCCTGGGCAGGGCCCTTTGCTTTTGTGGCACCCAACAGCGAGTTACTGCCACAGCACTGAAAAGTCCTCTGCAAACTGTTATTTTTCTCAGTCTTGACTTGAGTGTTCTCATTTGATTGCAGTTCCTGCTTTGTCTTCAGATTCGTATTCAAGCACTGTCACATTTGCTGGTTTTCTTACGAATTGTGCTGCTGGTGCTCTGACAGCTGAGTGCTGCCTTGGTGGTGGCATTACTGCGGGGCATTTGTGCTGTGCCTGCAATGACAGGCCCTGATAATTCAAAGCTTGGCTTCATCCAGTTGCTTGAGGGGGGACGAGAGTGAATTCTTGCCTTCAAGCTCCAACCTTGATGCCAAATCTTTTAAGGAAGCCTGCATCTTGGATGTGAGAGCTCCCCTTCTTCCTGCTCATTAGGTGGTAGGATCTGCTACAGTGGTTTGACTTGTACAGTGCCACAGGCAAGAGTTGCTGCTGCTTTTTACATTTTTACCTAGATCATTGGCATTCTGCCTCTCTGCTTCTGAGACTTGGATTAGGTATCAGATTCAGGAGGAGGCTGGAAGACACAGAAGCATGCAGACTGCTTTCCAAATCAGCCCTGATTAGAGATGAAAAATTAACTTCTTTTACATGTATTGTATATTTATGAAAGCACTGTCTCTCTGTAAACATTACCATTTTTACCTATGTATTATAAGCCAGTCAAAATGGATCATTCTTTGTATTGTTAAATATTCCTGCAATTTTTAATTTCTGAATGTTTATTTTCTGTGGGTGGGCTTTTCTGTTGGTTTTTTTTTTTTTTTTTCTGTTTTTTTTTTCTGACTTGATACAATTGATCTTGGTGCCTTGTTTCCGATACCTAGCACTTGTCCTGCAGAGGAGAGAGACAGAAATAGAATGTCAGATCCCTGCTTGGCTGGAAAGGCATTTGTTCCCTTGCTGTGATGAAGAGGGTGACAGCTCCTCAAATGGTGCTGCAAGCAGCCATGTGAGGGAAAACCCAAGCCAGCTGTCATTGCAAAGACACTTTAGCAACCTTCTGCACCAGAACAGTGTAAAAAAACTAGAAAATAGTTCAAAATTTCATGCATTCCCTCCACCCAAGTAAAAAATCCCATGTAAGTATGTGGTTCTAAAAGAAAACTTAGCCTGATCCTGGGCTCTTTGTAGTCACAGGCCTCCCCAGTGAGCTAGCTTGCTGCCTTGCTTCCTCCCTTTGCTACTTCATCCTGCTCCTAGGGGAGGAAAAAGGATTTTCTTCCTTTCTAGTTTCCCACATTCTACTTTGACCTGTTAAGTCTTTAATAATTCTCCATTTCTTCTTAATCAATTGCTTAATCAATTGGAGATATGAATTTTCCTTTTTTTTTTCTTACTGCTGAGACCCAACATAATTTTAGGCCATAAATTATACTTGGAAACAACTTTTCAGAACTGTACTCTGGATTACTTCATTGCCTCTTTTCTCATGGTCATTCCCTTTAGCACCACACATCATATGCTCAAAGACAAAATGAGAAGTTTCTCAGTTACCTCCCTGTCCTTTTGTATTAGCATTTTGAACATGTTAATATATTTTGAGTCTACAAATAGCCTCACATCTTATGTCTTTTGAGTATTTACAAAGAGAAGGAACTTCTGGAACTCATGTCTTTGGGCTGTAGAAGTTGTGCTGAATGAATTGTGGGTTTGTTTTGTGTAAGGTGGTCTGTGATGTGATCTGAGACCCTTTTGCAGAGCTTCCCGTAAATCATGCACAGCTCCACTCACTGTCCTCTGTGCCCAGCCCTAGACACAAGGCCAAAAGCTGAAATTCACCTCTGAGGCGAAGAAATACCTAGAATAGTTTTACTGGAGCAATGAGAAGCAGAGGTGGCCAGGCACTCCCTTGTGTTGGGGATCTCAGATGGGGGCACCCTACAGTGGGTGTGAGTGGCAAATGGATTTTGCCACTCCACAACCCCTGGACCTCTGAGACTAGCACTGACTGTGGCAGTAGTTTAGTACCTGTCACTGGTGTTATTGGTAGGGTTTGGCAATAGGATTCCACAGAGACTCAAGAAAATGCTGTAAGCTCCTCTAGCTGTTGCTCTGTATTATCAGTGGGGCCTTTGGGACTGGTGTCTTTCAGAAATTCTTACCCTTCTTCCACTAACTCAGGAACCTAGAGCCCTTTTTGCATTGTATTGTCAGAACTGTGCTCTTCAACAAGCCTTTTTCCATGCTATGGTACAACACCTGGAAACAGTTAAAGAGAGGGCACAGGTAAAAATGCAACCAAGTAGTAAATGCAATGGGAATTTTGAGATATCAGCAAAAGGTGTCAGAGACCAATGAGCCCAAGTTCTCAATCACACAAGCACCTTTGGATGCTCATCAACAAGTTTCTGGGGTTAGGACAGAGTTTATTTGTGCTATGCTGCTGGGAGAGCCCAGTTGAGAACCAGTGCATCCGCACTCCCAGATTGATGTCCCTATCCCACACAAAAAGGAATAGGCTCTGCCCTGGTTTAATCCAGGTGAAAATTTGTCAAAGAGTTTCCCCTACTATAATTACATAAGTCTAAGTAAAGTGTCTCTGAGCTTCTCACAGGCCAAGTCCTGGCAGAGGCACTGTCAATTTTCATTGAACGTCATCAGATAGTTTTCCTGATGGCACAAAATAGCTGCTCTCAAAGCGCTGCTCTACCTAAATTTGCTCAACTTTTGTCACGAAAGGAACTGGTGCACAGTGGACTGCTTCAGCCTTTGTCAGTGAGGCAAAGTTGTATTGTGGATAGAGCATACTACCAAGGAGTTGCACAAAATCAAGAGACTCCAACATTTGCTGGGTGGTGCTTGTGTGGCTTTTGTTGGGTGGTGTGCGTGCAAAGGCTTTTAGCCCCAGTGAGATTTTGGAGTAGTTTTGTATTATCAGGAGGGCCACTGGGATCTTGCCTGAGAAGCAGAATTTCTGTGTTGTGTTTATCTTCTCTTTGTTTGATAAGCAAACATAGATATTTTAAACTTTGCTGTATCCATGTGGTTTTCTCATGGCTGTGGTCTTTCATACAGAGCAAAAGGTTCAACAGACTATTTGTTCCTGCTGTCAGATAACAAGCAAGGGCTGGCTGTACACAAGGAGACGGGGCCAGGGTCAGCTTAAACTGAAATTTGCACTTGTTAAGTCCCTGAGTTAAGACAAACCAAAATCGTTTCTAGTATTTTGGTTATAAAATGGGGAGAAGATGGATCAGTCCTTCAAAGATTTAGTGCTAAGTACTACTAGAAACCATCTTGTCTCGGGAGCATTTTTTCACCCTTGACACTAAATGATTTTTTTAGTTCCATTTCTTAAAGCAATTTCATGCTTTGATAAAATACAGTAATTTTTCTATGTTGTATGTAGTAGAGTAGCCACTCTCAAGTAGACAAAATATATTTTGTTGCCTCTCTGTCCTTGCTGCAATATAAAATACCAAAAGTAATTAGTCTGCAACATGGATGAACTGATTAGTTTGGGGAACAGATACATTTTAAAATGAGAGCCTCTGGAGCCATATCTCCCTCTCTAGTAAAAAGATGACTAACATTCACACTAGCACAGTGTTCCTATTTTTTTAGCTCTTTTTTTTTGTGTGTTTGTCTTTAATTTACTGTCCAATTTAACAGAGCCATTTAAATTCACTGGATTTGATTTATCAAGTGCTCTGTTCCACCTGGGTAAAATAGAACTATGAAGAGCAGGGATTCATCATAAAGTGAATAGGCAACAACCCTTCCTGATGGAAGGGGTAGTGTAGCTTGGGGCAGGATGGCAGGAGAGGAATTAGCCATCAGAACCCCCACAGTGTTGATTCTTCACTCCCTGCTCTCTGCAGTGGCTGCTGAAACAGCTGGATATTGCAGAGCAGCACTAAGAGGCATGAACAGCCTGTCTGAGGAAGACCCAGGCCAGTTCCTTGCTGGTCCTGCTCTGGATTGAGTATAAGGGGGAATGGACTTCCACTTCCCCACTCTGCTGTGCAGCTTATGTGATGCCTCAATACATAAAGATCTTCAGATAAAAGGTACAATAAAGTCCTGGCATTATTCTGTAACTGAAAAATGGTTGAAACTCTGGTTAAACCCAAATTTAATTAACTTTGTTTTAAACAAAGATTATTGTAAAACCTTTATCCAGCTAAAGCTTTATCTGCCAAGTTTCACTGCAGGCTATGCATTTGCATAGCAGAGTTTTACACACTCCTGAAATTTGTGGTTTGCAATGGAATACCTGGCAGACTTGGTTATATCAACATTAACAGACATTCAGTATAATTGGAAGTATTGTCCCTTGCCAAAAAGGGTATCCTAAGAGCTTAATAGATTTTTTTTTCTTTTCCTTTAGGTCCTTGTATTTTAGTAGTGGAGGTTGCACCTGGATTTATATCAGGGCCATACATGGCTATGAATTCCACTTTCTGCATCTTCTACCCATGATCTTAGGGTGAGAATGCAGCTCTCCAATTTAAGAGTAATGCCCAATTTCCAGTATGGCCTTGTGTATGTGAGCAAAGGCCCAAGGACATTTTAGAACACCCCATTTCTCAGGTCAAGCAGTATGATGCCCTTTGAAAATCCCTGTGTCAGGGAAGAAAGGCAGAGGAGAGGTGGGAGGGATACTCATGTTTCACAAAGTCCACAAACAGCAGCCAGACTCAAAAGTGCTTAGGTACAGGCTGACTGCAAAAGGAATTCAATATTCCATTCTCCAGAGTGAATGACGCTGATCAAAGAAGCTCTGTCTGAAAAGACAAACTCTCTCCTGTCCCCTTCACTTCCAGACTTTAAGGAAAAAGTATAAGAGATCGCTATGCTGCAGGAACTGCCAACCCTTATTTCCGTGGGGAAAATACTTTTTTCCCATGCAAACCTTCTTTCCTTATATCAAAATAGTGTTTATTTTTATAAAGGGAAATGCTTAACTTTACTTGCACTGTAAAACTGGCTTCAGAAAGGGTAAGACAAATACAGAGTAGGAAAAAAAACATTAAGAGCTGCTAAAAAGCTCTAAACAGAGCTGCAAGTGCAATTTTTGGATAGAGTGGGGAGAATAGAGCACAGAAATGCAAGTCTGCTCCTGCCTCTGAGCTTCCAACCATACCATGATACCATGCTTGTCCCCAGGCAGCTGCTGCTGTTGTCAGAGTCTGGTGAGGCAGACCTCTGGTTTGACAGAGGACAGACATCATGTTGCCTTACCCTGGTAAATGGGAAACAAGATGTGGTTCCTTGTTGCAAGGAAAGGCCAGGTGCACTGTGTCATGGTCCTCCCGTATCATCACTCCCCCTGAGGACTCATCCTGCACACTTGGCTTTCAGCTGGTAAAGCTGTTAGTGCTGAGCAACTTCCCAGGGAGCATCCTGCTTTCCCTGCAAGAGCAGCTGCTGCCTGGGAATGCTCTTTGTGGCTGTGGTCATATCTGTGGTGGCTTGAAGTGGCTTGAGTTTTCCAACTCCTAATCTCTGCACGAGAGTGGAGACTATAGAAAATGCTTCTGTGCAGGGAGATACAATCCTCCAGGCTCTCAGAAGGATCCTCAGAGAGGTTTACATTTGAAACACTGAAGCTGAAAATATAAAAGTGTAAAACTGCATCAGATCAAACAGTTGTAATTATAGCAAGCATATGAGACAAAACCCATTGTCATTTTATCTCTCTAGGGACTCCACACTTTTTGTTTGAGCCCTATTAGTGGTGAAGTATGACGTCTAAAATTATAATAATTAAAATGATTATAAAATTCTGGGGATTGTAATTGGTTTTTTGGGGTTTTTTTTTTGTTTTTTTTTTTTAATAGCTGGGAACAGGCTGTTCATTACTGAACCAAAGATTTGGCTTTAAATTCACATCAGTTTAAAATACAGCAGGAGGGGGAGTGTGTTATGTGAATGTAGTGAGCATGCCTGAGGGCTGGGTCTCCTTTTACCTCTCTCAGGTATCAAGAAGAAGGGAGTTGTGGTGAAGGGCCGTCCTGAGCAACGGGCTGGATTTGTGTCACGGCTTGACCTTCTGGGAACCTGCTAGTGACTTCTACTTTGTAAACACTAAGTTGATGGCTTCTGCAGCCCAAAGCTAACATGTGGGAGCAGGCAATGCATTATTTTAATTTTCTGGAAAGATAGTCTGAGGGTGAAAAATTGAAGAGAAACACTAGAGGCATCAGCAATTGGAGCGAAGGAGCACTTACTGTCAAATGCACCCTCGCTGTGTTACTTTTCATTGCGTGTTTTATGCCAGTGCTGCTTCATGCTCTGAAGTACCATTTCATTCTCATGGCGGAAGATGGGGTGTCTTGCTGGGGCAGCAGCCTCTGCCAAATGTGGTAGCAAATCTCCACGAGTTGACTGAGCTTTGTAGGTTCCCAGGGCTCAAATGGGTAGCTCAAAGAGAGAACATATTAAATGCCTGATATTCAAAATACTTTTTATTTTCAGATTGGCACAACTTCTGGGATGAAATGGCCCCAAAATGTCAACCAGGTCAGTTCTGTGTCAGAAACAATTGAAAGCTGAGATGAGTGTTAGCTTTGGGCACCCATCCAAAGCTGTGGAAGAGAGGAGGAAAGCTACACCATAGATTTCAAAGAGCCCATATGTGTCATCTAGGACTCGGTGTCTGTCCTTTGCCAGATCAGGCCCACCTCTGTGAAGAAGCGACTAGGTAGCAACAAGGGGATGGAGGGGAAGGAAGGAGAGGAGAAAGGAAAGAGAATCAGAGAAACATTGATAAATTCTATTTAGTGAATAATACAATACATGAAGCAGCACAATGGCCTTTTCTGCAGGCAGATTATCCCAGCCAGAGCCTTTGCTATATTAAAAAGAGGGGGGAAAATAGAGCACCAAAGAAAAGGAAAGGCGGGCTGTACAGCAGCAATCAATGCTGCCCTTTGTGCTGCCTGACATTTGAGGGACTTGTTATCAACGATTGCTGGCTGCTTTATCTAAATGTATCTCCCCAGCTGCCAGGCACAGCGCTGATAGGCAGCGGGACGTGCCGATGGCCCGGCTGATACCGTGGCCGCCCAATTCACCCGCCAGCCCTGCTGCCGGGGGAGGATGGCTGCTGTCACACCGCTGGCACGCTGCATCTACTCCCAATGGGGCAGAAGGGCCGCTTCTTCCTTCTCCCCGCCTCCTCCTTATGCTTACCAGCCGCGTTTTTGCCTTTTTTAAAGGAGGAGGGAAAAAGAAGCAGACCAAACAGGTCCAAAATTTAAAAAGGAAAAAAAAAAAAAGAAACTTTGGATGAGAAAGGGATGTTTTGGGGAAAGGCAAATGTACTTATTTTTTTTATTTGTCCTATAACAGCTCTGTCATCTGCTGCTCTGGCAGAAATTCCCATATATGTGCTTGCCTTCTCTCTCCTGCTTTACTGCAAAAGAGTGATAAGAATAATCTAGTGCTTGGCTGCTAGGTTGTCTCTTAGTGTGAAAAATGCCTGTCTAATATTTTTTGTTTGTACAACATATATACTTGTATCTATGAAATGCAAGGGGCTGTGTGCACAAGTTTGCCTGTGATTATTATTAATTTTTATGACTGGAAGATTATGAATGGGCATAAAATAAATGTTAGATTGTGGCATCTCCTAAATCCTGAAAGGTATATGTATTTAAAAATAAATGTTGCAGTTCACTTCCATCCAGAAACTATCTGATCTTAGGTGTAGATGCTGCTTAAAGCCAGCTTAATTATTCCTAAAGTGTAGCCAGTTATTGACATGTACTAAAGTATGAAAGCTCTGAATTTGTGTGGCCTCTTATTCCATGAGACAGTTTAAATTATTGTCTTTACAGCTAAAAAGGTTTTGAGGTCTGTGTGAAAATGTCAGCTCATAGGTTTGCATGTATATTTACTCTTGCTGGGTGCTAATGAAGCCATTAAAAATGCAATACAGCAAAGCTGAAGGATTTCTTTAAAAATGACCAATTTCTGTTGCCTATGACTCCTTCTGTTGAAGCATTTTGAAAGCAAAGTAACCTAAAAGCACAATAATAGAGGGCACTGTATTAACTGATCTACTTTCAGTGATTCTTCACCAAAATGTGAAAGTAATTAGAGCTCCCAAAAAGCAGATTGTTCCAAGATAATAAATTCTTATCTCTCTCATGTTCAGCTGTCTTATTTTAATGCATGTACATTGCTACCTTGACCATAGTTGGAATATGTTTCATGTGTACCCAGTGAAAACTAATGTTAGCAGTGCATTTTGAAGCATTATTTTCTTCTGTAGTCGCTTACAACTACTTACATCAAAAAACCAAGGAGGAGAAAAGTGACCATGCATGGGGGGGTATTGCAAACCATAAAAATCCCTCAGGAGAGCCAGCGCCAAAGCCCAGGTACCTGTTCAACAGAAGATTAGCAAGATGTTAATAAAATATAAGATTTGCCTTTGAAAAATGACACATTTGAATATTAGCACTTCAAAAGTCTAAGCTGAATATGGAAAATGGTCAGGGATCTTTGATAAAATTCTGGCTGAGAAAATATCATGGTAAGAATCTAGTTCACAGGTCAGAGCTGGATGCTGTCACTCACCTCGGCAGATCCCAGTTTTGGCTGGGTCATGGAATTCTTTGTGGAGCCAATGCTACTGTTCTGTATAAGAAATAGGAACCATTTCACTATGCAGTGTGGAAGTGATCTTAAACAGAAGCTGTTCTGCCTAGCTTCCTTCATAAGTTATCCAAAATATAGCAGAAGTGCATTTAATTTTTCTGCCTCACAGCACTGAGCAAGGGGAGAGCATTCCACCCCCCCTATTACTCCTCAGCCTTTTGCAGGTGCAGGCAGCACAAGCTCAATGTGCACATAGTATAACCTTCCTGAGCATTTCTCTCTCTGTGGCAATAGGAAGCTAATTCCTCCCAAGAGCATGTTTATATCAATCTAAAATTCATTTCAGCTGAAATATTTATGCTTTTGTAGGGGGGAGGCAGGAGTTCTGGGGGTTGAGTGTGGTCAGATCAAGTTAGCTTCAGCTGGCAAGGTTGACACAAGTAGTAATCTCTCTGTCCCTCCTCCCATACCTAAATGAGCATTTATTCCAAGCCCTTTCTTAATGCTGTAACATAATTCATTAGGACAGCCTTAATGAGCTAGTAATTAGTCTTGTGGGAGGGGGGTGAGGAGGGGAAGTAGAAATGCTAGACAGAGAGAAAGTCGAGCAGGCTGGGACACCTTAAAGAGCCCTGAGAGAGCCTTTTGTCAACAAAATGGATCGGGCTTGCAGGCAGTAAAACTTTCAAATGACCTTCATGTCAAAATATTAGGCAGCTATCTTTTGCTAGATGGTGGTTTCATAAACATAAAAAGTGCACATATCATTCAGAGTGTTGTAAAATTTGTCTCAAAGAAGTGGCGTTTCCTTCCCTCTTTTTTTTTTTTTTTTTTTTTTTTGCAAGACAAATATCACTTCTGTGTGGCATGAGTGGGGGATGGGGTAAGGGGGATGACATCTAATAATCTAATATCACTAACTTCTGCTTAATCTGAACATAATGTTGATAGCAGCTCATCTTTGTTCTGATGGTTTTAAGTGCTTGATCTTTCATTTTAGGGGATGGGGGAAATAAAATATATACCATAGTATACATGTTAAAAACAGCTAATTGAGATGGTAACATTTTCACTTGTAAAACTTGAAAATTACTTAGATGTTTATAATTTATGGCAAAAGCTAGATGTTAAAAGAAGCTGTGATTTAGAAAACAGATATGGTAAATAAATACATCAAAGACAACAGCTGATTTCTGCAGAAGTGAAGCATCAAAAAAGTTCACTATTTAAGTGCTTTTTCTTCTGTAAAATCTTCATTTCCAAGGTTAAATTTTGACATGGAGGGTAAAGGGGTGACTGTTTTCTACAAGGCAAGGAAATGATTACTCAAAGCATCCACTCATTTTGCATTGAGCTTGTCTTTAAGCTCCTTTCATTTCTGTACTCTTATCTAACAAGCCCCAAAGCAGTGGGACTTCTGCAACTTGGATAAGTTGTAGAATGTTGATAAGGCATCACTTGAGTTGAACCATAGGAATGTGCAAGCAGAAATAACTGGGGTAGACAGCCAAATTTATAAAGGTAAAAAATAAGGTAGCAGAAGTATGGAAAAGCTGACTTGGTGATCTGTCATGAGGTTAACTATTTCTTTCTCTGCCATCACATCACACAATGCAGAAATGACAAGCTGCTCCTTCTCTGCCTGCTATCTTTCAACTCTACTTTCCCTTTGACCTCCTGAACCATTTATCCCTTGTAAACAGCCATTTCAGTGGTGTACTGGCAGCCAGGCCACTGCTGGGAGCCCAGATCTTCCCCCAGGAAATGTCCATGACAGGTGATCACGGAGCTTGGATAAGGAAAAGCCAGGACTGGGCTTAATGGACATCTGACATAGCCAGCCACCAGCTTGTGATTGGATGTAATTGCTCAAAATTTAAACTGATGTCAAGTTAAATATTTCTTATGTGGCTGGAAGTATCAGGACTGATCCTCAGACTTCCAGGTCCTAGTAATTTCCGACCTCTTTAGTGTGCCAAGCAGACTTGCCTGTGGCTAGTTAGTGGCAGAGGCTGGAGACTGGCTGGGTCTGTGCCTGTGAGCTAAGGCCACATGGGACTGGCTGCCTCAGGGATTTACAGTTTAGTGGACATTCCCTTTGAGATCTGAAGGCAATCTTTCCCACATAAAATGTGAAATGTAAAGACAAATTTAAACAAGGATGAGACGATGCTTGACTTCTCCTCAGCTACCAGAGCAGAAAAGGAAGTTTTACATGGACTTGTTTAGCCCAGTGTGGTTTCACACTGCTCTTTTATCCACTGTGTGAAAAAGAAAACACTTTGGACTTTCTTTTCCTCCCCTCTACTTTAATTATTCTTAAGTACATTGCTAGTGTTATAGTGCTCTGTCAGAACAGATTATGGATCACAATCATTTCTGGAGGACAAGTTCTTGAGTTAATAAATTAGGTCCTTGTTAAAATTTATTTTTTAAGCCAACAGAAAATACAGAGATGCTGTAAAATACAGTGTAACATACAGGCATATGTTCAGGAAAATTCCAGTGCGATCAGTTTACCATGGGGCAAAATACTGGTGTTGCCCTCCATTGAATCCTGCTGCAGGGCTATGTTAAACCTACCAATCAGACTTTATTTCATCCCTTCTTGCTATATTTTTTTTTTTATTTCTTAGTTTCTACTTTTTCTCAGCTGCTTACAGAAGAGAAAATTTCCTTCACCCTTTAATATATTCAGGATGATCCAGGCCCAACAATAAAATACCAGTGCTCAGTAATGAAACTGGATCTGTTCATAGGGTGAAGTGCAATGTTTCTGATACACAACACACCTATGACATGACCCTCAAAAAAAGTGTCTTAAAAAAGTGCTTTTTACAGCACAGTTAAGACTTGTAATGTTCTACTACATGGATAACTGCTGTGGCTGTAATCTCTGCTTAGCACTCCTTATAAGAAAGCTTAGGTTTTTCTTACATTCAATTATTTTCCCCTTCTTTTATGAAATATGTTTACTTTCATTCCCCAAACCTTGATTTTGGGAAATTGATTTAAATTTTCTCTGCTGGGTGCCTGATGCAGAATGAAGTTCATCATTCTCAGGAAAAACATATTTTTAGCATGTTTAAGAGAAAATTCCATGCTGAATTCTGGCAAATACTTTTTTACTACTACTTTTCTTTGTAAAGACCAGCCAAGACTGAAAGACAGTATTTTAAGATGGGTCTTACACTGTTTTTAGAGGGATATCTTCTGTATCTTTCTCTCTGCTTTGACAAATTTATCCAAATTCTTCTGTTTTTGAAAATCTGCATCATGTATAAATTTAATAAACATGTCTCAGGTGACAGGAAGATGTCTTAAGGAGAGGAAAAATAAAGTGGGAGGGCAAGGCTGAGAGAAGAGCTCAAAGGAGCTGAAATACTGCTGGGAAGGGTGCTGGGGCAGCACAGGTGGGATCAGGCAGGTTTTGAAGAATACGCAAGGGATGGACCTGTGGACCTGGCTTGCCAGACAGGAATTAATTGCTTGTATTTAAGTGCCTGAGGAATGAATGAAGGAAGGACGTTGGTGAACAGAGAGGGATTGTGAGGGAGAGGTTGGATAGATTAGAGCAGGTGGTCTTATGGTGTGTCGGTAAATACAGTTATCTCTGTCCATCACAGCAAATGCCTCCCTCCCTGCTCCAGAGTACCTTGCAAAGAACCTCAGGTCCTTGAGTTTCAGGATTTGTCTGCTACCAGCAATAGCCATGGCATCGATTGACAAAGCCTTCCACCCCCTCTGAAAAATCAAATTGAGTCCCAAATTAGTGGTTCCTTTTAGCTTAATATCCCTGTGACTTGCCTCTATGTACCATGGAAGTAAATTAACTGTGAATTAGTGCCAGAGCCATAAGGAACTCACACAGAAGTTAATAGTTCTGTCTTCATAGCAGGGACTGAATAATGGGCAGCAAAATAAGAGCTAGGCGAGTACATAGAAGAATACAAACAAAATATTGTAGACATGTGGTCTGTGCTGAGGCAAGAGTTCCCAAGGCAAAATATAAGATTATGTAATTTAGAGAGGTAACCTAATGCAGTGGCAGTGAGGAAAGGCTCTGCAGGCATCCTTCATTCCACTGTGTGCTAACTCTGTTTTGCCCCTGAATAATGATATTTAACTTACCCATTTTGTGAGATACATTTGTCATTGCACTTTCTACCTACCTCCTGCACAGTGTTAAGTGTCAAAATTCACTGTACACCATCCTTCAGTAGCAATGTTATTTTTCTTGCTCTGGAAATGCCAAAGCTAAAATTGCCCACATAACCACAACTCTGGTCCCCTGTGTAAATACATTACAAGACAGTCTTTAATTACATGAGTTTACATTTATTTATTTTTTTCCCTGCTGCATGATACTCAGAGGCATCTGGCCATATAATTCAAAGTGTAGCCCTGGCCTTATTTACCTCATATCATCCAAAGAGTGTGCTGAATACAAAATTATTGATTCGCTCTTAGGTGTTTCAGCTTTACTTTCAGCAGAACATTCTGAGTACTTAATAGACACATGTGGATTCAAATTCACAGCACCCCTGTGAGGCAAGAAGGTGACAGTATTCCCACTTTACAGATGGGGAGCTGAGTCATAGGGAGATTAAGGTCAAAGGATCCACTGATTTTGGGGGCCCAGTTTGATGTTTCAGAGTACTTAGTGTTTTTATAGCTCGATATGTGTTCAAAGCACAGCTCCCAGAGACTTCAATTACAGCTTCCAGCACTCAGCACTTTGCAAATCAGCCCCCACGGTTTTAAGTCAGGCATCCAGAAAACGAGGAACACACAGTTAGTGACCACCTGTGGTTTATAACTTGGCCAAATGTGCGTGGGTTTTCATGGTAATAGCAAAAGGCACCTCTCTTATTCCTGGGTGATGCTTTTCTCTCTCAGTCGAGCCAACTGATCCTTGCAGTAAAATAGAGTGCCGCTAAGGTCTCTCAGTGGAGCAGTCCTGCACCCTGTGGAGGAGAAATGCAAAGGGACCACTGTCTTTGCTAGATAAACAATAATGCTCTCTTTCATGTAATTGGTGGCAACAGCTGAAATCTCCTTTGTTAAAGTTTTAACATGGCTTTTCAATTTCTAAGACACAGAAACTTGCCTTCAAAGTCTTAAGTCTCAAAAGACAAATTGTGAAAAGTTGTGGGAGGCCAAAGTGTGACCTGAGACTGGGAGGTAGTAGGCATCACACTGCAGGGGTTGATTTCTGGTCTACTTCCAGTGCTCTCTAGCTGTATCCTGAAAGTGAAGGGGTGATACACTGGGGCCAGTGCTCTGCTTCTGCATAGTATTGGTATGGGGAAAGAAGTACTTTTAGCCATGCTCAGTCTGGGACAAATTATGGCAATCTGATTAAACCCCTGGAAGTGATAATTTTAATGGAGATCTTTGTGGTAGACCACAATTATAGTTATACAAGTGGTTTTCATTAAAAAAAAAAAAATTGAGTAACATGGAGCTGAAATGCCCAGGCATGTATCACTGCCTTTAATAGTATTAACAATAGAAAGATAATGGTGAGCATGGTAGGGAGGATGTATTTTATGAACTAAATAATAAATATTATTTATTTTCTTAAAATACAGAGAGGTGAAACTGAATTAATCTCAGGATTTTATCTACATTCCACACCATGCTCTCTGTGCTGGCAGATGCTTATTACTGAATAAGGTGAAACAGATGATGAAATGAGTTGCAGTTTGTTTCAATTTCACTAGGAAATATTTGAAATATCAGCATATAGAATTATGTAAATTGGGATGAGCTCTGGTGTGGGGAGAGCAGAAATCATGATGCACTGAAGGGTGCAGGTGTTTGGAATGAAAGAGGAGAACTCTTTTGAGAATTGGTCCTTCAAGACTCATGAGATCCTGGAAAAAATCAAAAATAATTTAAAAAGACATCAATAGAGCTGGAAGAAAGAAGACACTAGGAATGGGCCACTAAGAACTTACAAGATCCAGTTTCCTTAGAGGAGCAGTTCGTGTGAAGTAATGGCTGCTCTTAATTTGCTGGGTTTCTTGTTTACTGTGAGCTCGCAGTGCTGATGATGAGTCTGTTCCTTAGCAGCAGCATACTTTGCTTGTTAGTTTTTCCACTGTTCCACAAAAAACCTAAAAGGGCTTGCTGGTAGACAGAGTCAGATCTCAAGGCAGTGACTCTTCCTGCATTGACAATACTTAAAATCCAACTAGTATGTTCACACTTGTCATTACCATCACAGGCCTTTGAAAGCACAATGGACTCTCTAGCACCATATTTATTATCATAAAAGTTTGATTATGAGGAGGAAAACTTATCCCTCAGAAAAAGCAGTCAGATTTCTCCCTACTATTTCCAAATAATTCCCCTTTTTGTCTCTACATTGGAAGGAATGTTCTGAAGAACAATATGTGAGACCATCCCTTAAAATTATGGAAAAAGACAAAATATAACCACAAGAAATGGAACAAGGAAGAAAGTGTCTTCCTTGCCTGAGCTCAGCTGAATCCTGCTCACCTTTTGTGTGCAGCTACCTGAAATTATTTGCTCTGGGTAGACAAGCAGAATTTGTTCCCTGGCAATGTTCAGAGGACTTGGCAGAGAGGCAGCCAATACCTGAAGGAAATAAACCTAAACAAAATAAACTTTTTAGCCTCTCTTATCAATAGTCCTTTACAGGTTGCCTTTAATAGGCTTGCATTTATGGCATTTATATTTGATTTTCCTTTTTGTATAATCGCTGCATGTAGGCTGAAGCAAGACTATGAGTGCCTGAAAAATACAGAGGCTAATACAGCAGTGTGAAAATAAAATAATGGGAGCTTGAGAATGTGACTGATAAGCAGTTAGATAATAGACTAACAAGCCTACAATGTCTGTAGTCCATCAAAGGGCTAATGAAGGTCTCTATGTCCTCTGCTATTGCCTGAGGAGAATGTACAGATGGAAAATATCCATACCCAGAAATGGCATGTAAGTATATACATCATGTAGTAGCTGCATGGTGATATAATGAGTGGATTCAGTGAGTGCTTAACCTATGGATAAAGTAATTAAAGTGCACACTAGATGCTGATAACCAAGTGGGACATGCTTGAAACTAATGTTTACAAAGGAGGTGGTGCTTGGTTTCACCTGCCCCACTGAGCTGGGCTTGCAGCCTGCAGCGCTGCACTGGATTTAGTGCCCTGGGAAGGTGGCACAGCAACACTGAGGTGGACTGGTGCCTGGGGTGGCTGTCTTCGGAACAGGAAATTGGGCTGCTGCTCTTAGAGTTAATGGGGGCATCTGGCTCACACGCTCGCGTGCAACCCCTCGTGTGTCACAGTAATGCAAGAGGACCTTCCCTGATAACAGCTCTGTGAACATTGATGTGTCTGCTGTATTTTCAACCTCTGTCAGACTGGATGACTTTTCTTAGTAAACATGCAAATTCTGACCCTTTGGGGTGACCTGTTTCAGACAGGCAAATTGGGGAGCTAAGCACTCTGGTGGGCTCAGAAAATGTCAAGGAAACAAAAGAACAAACAAGCAAGCCCATGACCAGAAAAGATTAATAAAAAAAGACATTTTGGCCATTTGGTCATAAATAGTACTGTTCAATAGCACAAGAAATCATGCAGGCTGCACAGAGAGACATAAAACCACTGAATTATGTATTAATATGTCATATAAAAGGAAAAAGTACTAAAGAAATACTGTTAGAAAAATAAATAAAACCACCATTAAAAGTGAACATATCCCATTTGGTCAGTTATGCCAAACATAAAACAACAGAAAGTACCATTTGGAAGTTAACAACACTTTTAATTTTACTACTGACTTTTCCATTATAAACCATACAAAGGTGTGGTTAGACTATAGGCTGAGGAATTGATTTTATGTCTGTGCTCATCTAAATCAGCAGGATTTCAAAATATGTATCTAGACCAGTATTTCTCTGTATATATGTAAGAAAGAAGAGAGGAAGAAAGGGTTGGAAAGCTGAGGCTGTGTGAGCTGGCCAATGCTAAGATGGAGCTGTTACCTTCTCAAAGGGACTGCTTGAGTAAAAGGAGCCAGAGCTGAAATCTGCTGGTGGCCATAGTCCTCTCCAGACATTTGGTCTGCAGAGATGAGATGTGTGAACACGTGGAAAAGCCATGCCCTGCTTGCACCAGCCTAGGCTGTCCAGCACATTGGAGATGATGTTCAAGAGCACCTGGGGGGATGGTGTGGCCTTGCTCAGGTTTCAGCTTGGATTTCAAATGTCCCTCAAATGCCTCTGGTTTTAATGTGAGATGACAGGTGCCATGGCATGTCGACCTTGTGGAACCAGCTTTGGAGAGTTAGATAGGATCTGGGAAAGGGGCTGCCCACACATACACAGCTGGGCCTGCTCTGGCAGGGCACCAAGACTGCCCATTTGTCCATGCAGAGGGCAGCTGGGAATGGCTGTGAAGTGTATCCATGTGGTCCAGGCAGCTCAGGTGTGGACAGTGCTTTGGGCCCATTAGCCCTTGTGAGCCTCTCCCTGCTGTGGAGGGCAGGGCCACGGCCAGCTGCGGAGCCTTCCTGTGAGGGTCACTTGTCTTGCACACACACTTCAGGAGGGATTACAATGAAAGCAAAAATAGGTATGGAGAAAACATTTTGCTGGCAGAAAGCTGACATGATCTGGGAACTCCTGGGCCGCTCCTTCATTAAATATTCTGGCCTGCCAGAACTGCATTGCAGATATCTTCCCAATGTGTTTTGAACAGCAAAACCCCCTTTGGTCAACTCCACTGCTCTTTGTTTGCTCTTCTCGGCCCACCTGCCATAGTGCCAGAGACATCGCTGGTGGGAGAGAAGAGGCTGGGAGCAGTGGCAGGGACAGCTGGGGCTGGCACAGTGCTCCAGCCCCTGGCTGTTCCCCTGTCCCTGTGCTTTCTGCACTGGGGGAAGGCTCCAGACCAACATCTGACAGGAGGCAGCAAAACCTGCCAAAGCTTACCCTTCATCTTGGGGCCTGCACAATGCTCCGTGGTGTCCCCTCTGCAGAGGGAGAAGGGCCTGTCTGGTCTGACTCCAGCTTGTGGATTTTCAAAGATGGTGCTGCAGGGTCACTTTCATCAGAGCCCATCTCCAACGTCAAGAAAACGCAGAGCTTTGGTTTTGTTTTGCTTTAATTGATAGTCCTGAGAAAGTGTTACTGAGCATGAGAGAGGAGAGAAAGAAAAAATAGGAGGCAAGTATGTAAATAATCACAATTAATCTGAAGGTCTAATAATGACCTGCCTGCCTGCCTTCCTGCTGTAATTTACCATATGCTCTACTACTTGTGTGAGGTTTCCTGGCTCACATGTTGTTAGTTTATGTAAGTGTGCACAGACCTTTGGCAAATTTGTATTTTTATTATGTGGAAACTAACATTTAGCTTTCTTGTTGTGGATATGTTGTAGCATATGTTAGTGTTTATGTTGAAGGGAAAATGAATCTCTTGACTAGAAAATATCTTCTACTATTCTAGTGATTTGTTATTTTGACCTTTTTTGTAATGATGTTTTGTCAATAGCAAAGCTGAGTGGGATGGACCAGGTAAAGGCTAGTAATTTGTGTGTGACACACATGGTATATCGTTTCTTCTGGGTTCTTGAGGGGATAATCACATCCACATATGATTCAGAAGGTCAGCCTGGATTGGAGATAAATGATTTCTCAGAAGTGGGTATGAAATAGGATGTAGTTTGTTTTCCCTTTTTCTTTTTTCTTTCTTCCTGCTCCCTGCAGTTTAAGTTGGAAAAGCCTACATATGACAGGGATGCTATGGCTTTTTTTCTTAGTTTTCTGTATCTGTATGTTACCCTCAGCAAATTTTTTTCAAGACAATTTTATTTTTAGCTTTTTCATTTAAGAATCTTCAATGTTTTCAGTGGGAAATATGTTTACATCACTGATATCTGTTTTATCCAGGGCTAGTAAATAGGATCACACAATATGTTATTAATGGACCAAGGCCAATATGACATGCTGTGATTTTCCACAGTTAGCGACAAAAAAAAATGCCTTACTGCTAGCAGAAGTTTGAAGCACTACAAAATTTGGGGTCTATTTTTATCCCAAAAGCCTTTGTGAGAAATAGAAAAACTTCTCTGAGCTCCATGGTACCTGGATTTGGCATAAAGCTTAAGCCAGCCCTAATGGCTGGCATGCAGCCAAAGAAAGAAGGAAGTCTCTCCACTGGGCCCCTCTTGTGTCCTGAGACTGAAGTGTGTCCTCTGTAGTCCCACAACTGGAGTGAGTGGGCACAGCTCAGAGTAGCTCTCTGAGACTGCTCCCATGTCTGGAAAAGACATCTGCATGCTAAAGGGGAGAGTGGGAGAGGTCTTCCTTTTGCCTTGGTTCTCACCGATTTTATTTTACATCATTCCCATGTGCTCTGACCCTTGGTTTGTTTTTGGAAATATCGCTCCTGTATTCACAGAGAGGTCTGATTTCACTATCTGCAGTCTTGTGACTTTGTATGCTGTGTTCAGGTCAGATTCAGTAATTATTGTCTATAAGTTAATAGCTGTGGGTTTTTATGACCTCATGTGATGTCTCAGGCAATGCATTTGAATTTATAATGAACAGTGATAAAAGGTGCTTTTGCAGGTGTGACTATTTGCTTTTGCACTTGAAGCATCATTAATGTTGTTGCTTGTGAGTACCATGCAAACCAGATCAGGAAAAAGTGGGGAAATCTTTTCAGTTCAGACATGAAATTTCCTTGGACACCATGTCTGTATGGGAAATTTTCTCTTTATTTCATGCAATCTAGCTTTGACTGCAACAGAGATGTGTGCATCTAAAGCTATGCTGTCTGTCTTGAAAAGAATGCGCATATTGTGATGAATATCCGAAATAATTACTACTACAAGGATCAGGAAAGAAATTGTTGAAATATGCTTCTAAGCTTGATGTGACAGTATTTATTGAATCTAATGTTTCCTGAATCTCTACAAGTCATGTGTTTCAGAACTGCTGAGCATAGTATGAAAAGACCCTGACACTTAATGATTTATAGCACTATGGTGTTTCTGTATAAGCTGCAGCACAATATCTACCAAGCACAGAACATGACCTGGGCAACAGGGAACCAAAACCTCATTTAGTTATACAGAAGCCTAAATTGAGCAGTGATTGAAAAATCAACAGGATCTTGAAACAAGTCTTGTAGCCAGCTCAGCAGCAAGTGAAAGATTTTGGATATGAAGAGTGTGTTTTTGACCAGGTTTAGACTGCGCTGAAGCTGGGACAGCTGGATTATATCAGCTCCCACTCCAGGGAAGCCTGTGAGAAAAGATATGTCCATAAACTTGTAACAGTCTTTTTTTCCATTTTTAGCTGTTTTTTTTTGTCTTTGGATGCATCAGAACATCAGGAACAGGTTTTTGCTCCTATCCAGAGTGTTTAATTTTAGCCACTCCTTCAGTGCTTTCTACTGCGACATCAGGAAACACAAATATTTCTTCCAAATGTTTTGCCAAAAAAGGCAAGAAAACAGCAAATTTAAAGTTCTCTGGCATAAGGGTATACATATGGATTCTCATTAGCTAATATTTGCTGGGTTTTGGTTTTCTTTCCCTTGAAGTGAGAATTTGTTGGCCCACTGAAAACAGGATGTCACGTACTTCCCTGACATGTAATAGAAATATTGACATGAACTCTCTGTGTCTGATAGGCAAAAATACATGGGGGAAAGTAGCTGTGCAACTGCAACAACTTTTTGTATGGTTTATGACTAGCTTTCATTCATGTTGTGAAAGCATGAAAGTAAAGAGGAGGCTTGAATATTTTGCTACAAGAATTTTCCTACAGTTTTGCTTTTTCTTACTTAGGTGCTTTCTGGCATGTAGCACAAAGAGGAATGTTTACTTAGGAAGGGCTAGGTTATTTTGTGAGTAAAATACTGAGGAAAAAGATCACATCTTCACTCTGGGAACTGCTCTGTTCAGTCTCCAGTGAATTTTAAGTACTTACCAGATGCTGCAAGGGAACAGTATTAATAATGCACATATTAATACAGCCTGCTCAGCCTTTTCCTCATAGATATGTGTCAGCACGTTCTGGATATATCCACCAAATTGGAACCACACACCTTCAAGCTTGAGGGATTGGCTCCTACCTGGGTTTCTAGGAATGTTTTCTTGTGACATGGAGCTTATAAAGCAGGACTGTTTTATAAGCTAAGAATCTAGAAACATGGAGTTTTGTTTTCCTAACATCTGCAGTCAGCATTCTCCATGACCAAATACGTTAGCTTTCCTACAAAAAAAACCAAAAAACAGTGTTCTGCAATACAAACCAATGCCTTCTGATCTCTCTCTGCTGCCTGAGATTTATCTCAGCTCCTGCTTTCCCTTGCCCTATCCTTTTCTTCAAAGGTCTTGGAGGAAAACCATTCTTTATAATTTTGTTCCTCCTAGTCAGGGTCAATGGTGGTGCTGATAGTCCTGACTGAGCAATCTATTCTGAGACAGAGATGTAGACACTATTCAACATAAAATAATAAAAAAAACAAACAAACAAAAAAACAGGGCAAGGAGTTATAGCAAATATCCACAATGTTTCAATGTACAAAAATTCTGTGATCATAAAGAGAATTCACAAGCTGCACCTTGATTCCTTGATCCATGGCAGAGACACTTATCCTGTGTCTATACCAGAGTAACTATGTTTTTTTCAGCTATATTTGTTGACATATTATTCTATGCTTTCTAAGCACATATTAAAGAGGTTTTGGGTTGTTCTGAATAACCAGCCATATCAACAAACCAAACTCTTACACAGATTTCTACTTCTGTGGAAATATATAATGTGCTGGTATGTCTGACCTACTAGGCATCATTTAATGCAGTTAAAATCTTCCCATATAAGATTTATTCTGTGCAAAATCCTACTTTCTACCACAATGCATTTCAATTGTAAAACATTGTTCCTATGTAGTTTATCAGCAAAACCATTGCACTGGCTGGAAACAGCTTTCTTTAACATCTTTAAACCAGAAAGATTTGAAATTGACAAAGTGTTTGTGGCATCTCTTGTTTCTTGCTATTTTTCTTGATAACTAGGCTCTGGGGAAAAGTCTTCAAATCCTTAAACAAGCTGAAGAAAATAATTCCCTCTGATTTGCACTCCTCAGTGGAATCTCTTCACTGCTATCTCCATACTTTGCAGTGGATGAGACACACAGAGAGCATCAAGAACTGCTCTGTTTGCAGGAAGGGCACTCACTAGGGAAAAGGCTCTGTAGCTGCACTGGCTGGAGGAGGGATATTTGTCTCCTTAATGAAGCTTCATTGGCTTGAGCAAAGGTATATGTATATTTCCAGAAAAGCCTGGAAGGATGCCTGGTCTGGAAAAAAAAAAAAAAAAGAGCCTTCCAAATTTTGGGTTCTTCCCTTTCCAAGGGAAAAACTGAGGGATCCATATAGTTGATGCTTGACACCTTAAACAGCAGTGTCAGAGATTAGCAGCTCTTCACTCTCCAAGAATAAGTGTAACTGTTATGATTTAGCACAATGTTCCCATTTTTCCTTTTTAGGATTCATCTAAACATTCATACCAAATTTCCTACCATGAACTCTTAATATAAGTTAGGTTATGGGCCAGATAAGTACAGCACATAAAACAATTTGGAAACTTTTAGTACAAAATACTTGCTTAACTCCTCACTGCACTTGTGCTATTAGAAAAAAATGAATCACAGTAATATTTTGCATCATGGTTGTACCTGGCAACCAAAGATCTTCAAGCATTTAAGAAGTAACTAGATATACTCTGTATTTTGCCAGGTATCTGTTGGGTTTTTTTCCAATTTGTATAAGATTACAGTGAGTAATTCCGTTTATAGATTTGAGCTTTTTCTCATTGTGATGAGTCCGGCCCAGCACTTCATCCACTTACTGGGAGGGTCTTATCTAAAGAATTACTGTTGAGCAATTTTTGATCTTTATATTCATCTTAGTCTTTATACTGATCATCATCATCAGTGAGATGCTGGAACAAGTTTCCCAGAGAAGTTGTTGATGCCCCATCCCTGGAATTGTTGAGGCCCAGGTTGGATGGTACCCTGAGAAATGCCACACAGCACCTTTGTGAGAGAAAGCTGGTACTGTCTTCAAACTCTTGTCATTACATGATAGTTCCTCATCTGGTAGGGCTTGAACAAGAACAGATGCATGTAAAAAATGTAAGGAAAGGAAATGCATGCAAGGTAAGGTTTCCAAATGTTTCTGTGCACATCCAGGGCTAGTGATATGTTAGGGGCCCTGCAGGTGTTCTTCAGGCAACACTCCTGCTCTACCACTGAGCTGATCCTCCAGCATTCACTGCTGAAGGATTTCTTTCATGTTACTTTTCCCTTTTTTAATCTACGGTGAGGTACACTCAAAGGACATCATTAAAAACTCCGGAGCACTTGAACATTTCTGCAAAAGAAAAGATGCCAGTTAGTAAAAATCCCTCATGCAAACAGTGATATATATATGTGTGTGTCCTCAACGTGTATCAGAAACCTCAAAAAGCCATTCATACAAATGCTTCTTATTCTTCCTAGAGGCAGAGAACATAACTGGCAGTTTAGCTTTTACAAATTGCTTTAAGTTGGAAAGAGTCAATGGACGAAGCTGCATCATGCTGTGGGTGGGTAAAGCTTCTGTGAAAGAAGCACTCACTTTTTTCATTGATTTTTTTCTTGCAGCATGAATTTGTTCCACTGTCCCTAGCTCATGAGACTCTTTTTCCAGTCTCTCTCTCTCTTTCCTATTTATGTCTTAATTCATTGCTGTCATGATTTATACTAGCAATACAATGTGCAAGACATGAAAATCTATATATCTATCATACCACCATCTGAATGCTGGGATATGACATTTCAAAATTATTTTTTCCATATACATTTATCATAGTTTTTGTTTTTTTTTTCAAAAGGAGGCACTGTGGATTGAAACAGACTGAAGATGGCCAAACATCTCTGCTATCCTACTTCATGTATTCCATGTGGTTCATGGGGAGAAATAGGGGCAGTGTTGTGGTTTAACCTCAGCCAGCAGCCAAGCCGCATGCACTGAGTCCCCCACCGGTGGGATCAGGGAGAGAACCAGAATGATAAAAGATACAGAACTTGTGGGTCAAGATGAAGACAGTTTAATATGGGAAGCAAAAACCATGTACATAAGCAAAGTAAAATAAGGAATTAATTCACTGCTTCCCGTGGGCAGCCAGGTGTTCAGCCACTTACAGGAGAGCAGAGCCGCATCACATGTAAAAGTGACTTGGGAAGACAAATGGCATCACTCTAAATGTCTCCCTACCCTTCCTCCTTCTTTCCCCACTATATATACTGAGCATGATGCCATATGGCCTGGAATATCCCTTTGGTCAGTTTGGGTCACCTGGCCTGGCTGTGTCTCCTCACAACCTTCCATGCACTCCCAACTTCTTCATAACTGTAGCAGAAAAGCATAGAAGGCCTTGTGTCTGCATAAGCTGTGCTCAGCGATAATGAAAACATCTGTATATTATCAACCCTGGTTCAGCATGAATCCAAAGCCTAGCCCTGTACTAGCCACTCTGAAGAAAATTAACTACCCCAGCTGAAAGCAGCACAAGGGAGCACTGCTCTGTTGTGGTTCTAGGCTCCTTTGGCTAATATTGTGGAGGTAAATATTTTATGATTCTTGTAGAGATTAAGGGAGCTACACTTAGCATGTTATCCATCAGTGGCAATTTGAGGTTTAGTGTCAAAGTAAATTGTTCTTTAGGGAAGAATAAGGATCTGTGCTGGCTTGTACCTGCAACTGGCTGATCTTTATCAGCCTTCTGACAGTCTCACAGGGACAACTAGTTGTAATTAGCTCATTTAATATTGATTAAGTCTTTGGACAATTAATCAGAATTAATCAGGGTTCAGTGGTGTTTTAGATTTGTGAAAATATGTACGTAAGATCTTGGGATACCTAAGTGTACAGAAGGATGCACGACATGAACGCTCTCCCAGGAAATGAATGCAGTTTCATCTCTTTTTGGAGATTTGAAAACATGTAGAAACTTTTAAAAGAAATCTTTTGTTTCCTCTCCCTCATCATCACCTCTCTATACAGTGTAACTCTGGGAGTGGTTGAGCATAAATAACAAAATACACTGAGACAAACAGTTCTTAAAAATTTTTCTGCCCAGTCTTAGATCTTTCTTCTCTGGTCACACCTGCTAGCAAAGTTCTGCCTCCCAGAAGCTGTAAGGCACTGGAGCCTGAAATTAGATGTTGATCTTATTACTGAAGCCTTTGTGCTTTTTTTCCATGCATCCACATATTGGTAGTTACACTTGTTCTTTGTAATTTAATTTTAGACATAAGATAATCTTGTTGGACTAAAAGCTTGTGTCTCTTTGTGTGTGTGTTTGGTTTTTAAATTTTTTTAATAAAACATGAACTCTAGTGTCTAGGTGCTGAGCAAGAAAGTTGTAGTACAAAGACCAGATTTAAATTTGTTGTAAATCTTTTTATATTTTTAAAGTGTGTTAAAAATAGTGAAAATTTTTGAATGGAAAAACAAGCCTTTCATATAGCTTGAATATAGTTAGAAATAATTTTCACTTTTTTTTTTTGTTTTAATTGTTTTCTATGTGGATCTCCTGAATACAGTAGATATCTATATTTTGTTTCCTTAGATATCTGTGTGTTTTAGAAATTAAATCTTTTTCAAGTCGAAATTGGTTTTTGTATTAAGAAAATAAGTCAACTGCTATATTTAAGATTGTCTCTTGCAGGACTTTGTAATGTACAGTTTTCATGAAATAAATCACCTCCTATTCTCCCCATTCCCAACTATTTTTTTACTAAGTTACACTTGGACTGGAAATATTATGAAGAAATAATTTGTAATTTTGTGGGCAGTGTGATATATAACTTAGAAAGAAAAAGGTCAGACAACTGATTAATGGTCTAATATTACGGTATAGCTAAATGTTGAATATCTCCTCGATTTGCATTAATTCTGTTTATATTAGATCTAAGCTTAGTACTAATTATATTACCAGCAGTAAGTCTAAAATTCAAATATATAGTAATGTGGAGCAAGTCAATGACTTATCGGAACAAGAGTAATTAGGTGAGTAATTGGACTGTGTTTGAGGTTTCTTTTTCAGTCAAGGTATTTAAACTAAATGTGCTGTTCTTTATCCCATCACAACAAATTGCTCACAGAATGTATATGCTACATTCTGCACTAATATATGGCTTCTACCTTATGCTATTAATTAAGTGGATAATATCCACAATTAATTAAATACTTCTGGTACACTATCCCCTCTAAGTCAATGAGCAGAACTGGATATAATTTGAAGATTCAGTGGTTTCTCCTCTGTGTTAGAGTTTTCCTCAGAAGTATTCAAAGATACCTGGATTAAGAGGCTGAAGTTTTGTTGAACTTCCTCCATTTTTTGTGTTAAAGTACCCTGACACGTAATTAAGAGTGAGGCATTTCTGCATTTTAAGGATTTTAAAATTATTGCCAAAGACATGTTATTCGAGATTCATTTAGCCATAGGTCTTATTGTCTGAAGATTTAAGAGTAACTTTTAAAATTAGTCCTAACAATGTATTTAGATTAGATTGAATATGACAGTTATTTGTTCTGCTAACAAAGGTCCCATGGCCTATGAAAAACATTAATTGAGGATTAGCACAGATGTAATAAATTTAGAAATCTTTGATGAAAACATTGCAAAGCCTCATTTATAATTTGTGATTACTGCAAATATGCTAACATCATTAATGTGACCATTTATTTATAAATCCAGCAGATTTTGTTCAATTCAGAACAGTATGTTTCTGGGGCTACAGCCAGCCAAATCAATTGAGCTTTTTTATACAATGTTTAAATTATGGCCATTTCAGAACTGTTTGTAGGTGCTCTTACTGCAGACATACTGTCACTTTCCTGGTCTGCAAATGGAATAGGTAACTGTGCACTGACTTGGAAATCAGGTACATCAAGTGATGCCTCCCTGCAAAATAAAGTATCTCAAAACAGACATTTCAGTTTCTTCTGGAAGCCTCCAGTGAGAAGGTGTTTGTATATTTGCACATGCATAGTGACTGTATTGCTCAGCTTAAGCGGTCATATGCAGAAAGCTGCTACAAGTCCCTTGCTCAGCCTGGGGAGTCCCACTTCCCTGCCTCAGTGACATCCTCTGTGCTCTGCTGGGAACACAATTAAACCTTGGGGGAGCTATCTTTGGTGTGTAGTTTGTAATTTTCTATTAAGTACTGCTGAGGACAGCCTGTGCTAATCCACAAGGTAAGGTTAAGTGGAACTGTTGGTCATGTCCCATTTTGGACTGTGCTAAACTGATCCCCTGTGCTCCTGTTCTCATTTCTTTGAACAATGTGATTTGTGATGCAACTTGCTCAGAAGAGGCTGAGAAATTTGAGCTCTGAGGCTAATCAGTGAAGGATGCCTTGGCTTGAAGGCTGCTGGAAGGAAAAAAAGGGAAAGAGGAGGAAAGAGAACTGACTACATCCCTTCCAAAAGATCTTTTCATGGAAGACTAGGAAATGGAAGGGGTGGGCCCAGTGACTTTCTTCTCTGCGTGTATGTGCAATTGTTTCAGTTGAT
The DNA here is from genome assembly GCA_003676055.1 of Chloebia gouldiae. Taxonomy (NCBI): domain Eukaryota; kingdom Metazoa; phylum Chordata; class Aves; order Passeriformes; family Passeridae; genus Chloebia; species Chloebia gouldiae. Next base: position 4,407,307 of record QUSF01000038.1, read on the forward strand.
TGGCTTTTTTGAAGGATGACAGTATTAAGAAGGATCTGATTTGCCAGCACCACAGTGTTCTGTTTCTCTTTTAGTATTTTAGGAAGATAAGAGAAAAGCAGACTTCATGGTTATTCTGCTCTGTGTATCCAGCGAAACTTGTTCTCTGCTTTCTGCCTCAAATGAAGAGAAGCCCTCTTTGTCTCTGCTGGTCAGTTAATGCCTCAGTGACACCCTGTCCTGTTATTCTCCTATTCCTGCCAATTTCAGGCTCACCAATTTTTTTTTTTTTCTGATGACAGGAGAATTCCCTAGTGTGCTGTAAGAAACTGGATGAGCAGTACACATGGTCTTGCCTTGAGGGCTGTAGTTTAGCCTTGTAGTAGGATTTAGTAAGGATGTATTATTATAAGTCCTTAGCATGTTTATTTCACTTTTCATTCACATTCCTTCCAATCTTTTGATATTTAGCCTTGGGGCAGGTGTATCCAAGGACACAACTTTACATTGAATTAATGGGTATCTTTTTGCTGGTTAAGAAGTTAACAAAAAAGGAGTAGGTGTCACTATTTTGCTTAAGGTGGGAATTTGACAACACACTGAACCAAGCACAACACCCTTCCAGAATCTTAACTAGTTTGATTGCACCATCGACACTGTTATTTCAACAGTCCCACTCTCCGGCATCTGGCATAATTGGAAGCAGCAGCCAGCAGGTATCAGATGTCAGTATGAATTGTCTCCTGCTGCGTGAGCACTGACTATGAAATTGATTTGCTGTCTTTTTTACACAGTTTTGTAATGAAAGTAATGTAAAGTCCCAAATAGACAAATTCTGCATTTGTGTACATACAGTTGAAACAGGCACATGACTGAAAATTAGAGAGGGGGGAATATATCAACAGAAAAGCAGTATGGCACCATCAGGCCATGTTTCCTCACAGGTGGTTGTGGTGGCAGTCCCTACTATGTTTCTGAGCTAAATCAATAGCTGGAAACCAATTTCTTTTGGGTACTTGTATGGATCAAAAGCATAAAACATGAGAAAGAAGAACCCTTCAGTCAGTGAATTTTATCTCTCTACATTACTCACTGGTGTTAATAAGGCAAGTGAAAAAGACTTTGGAAACCGAGTTTTCAGCCTGGAGGAAGTTTTTCTTTTATTTGTCATCAGGATGATCAAGGCCCCTAAGGTGAAAAAAATTGGCCTGAGCAAAGTAATTGGTAAATTTCTGTGGATTTACTATTCCCAGGATGTTGCCTTAGGGCACATCAGAAATAAACGACTATCAGTGCTTCAAAATGCTGTTGTGCAGAACAATTTCATGTGTATAAAGGTAATGTTTCAGTGACTGGAATCTTGACTACCGATTTGAAGAACTGTAAGGGAGGATTAGACCAGGTATAAAAGAGGTGCTATCATCCCAAGCCTTGAGAAAAGCCTTTGAGCACTTAGAGATTGCCGACATCTAGATGATGGCAGTAGGAGCACAGGATGCTGGGCTTCACTGACAAGAACTGGTGCCTTTTCTTAAGCAGAGTTACAAGTAGCTACAAAACAGCCCTGTTTATGGGTCTCTTCCTCAGCTTGGTGGAATACTTAAGAAGGCTTAATCACCTCCTACTGTAATCAAATTATTCAAGATTTTTAAAAGAGAGAATTGCAGCAAATCCCTGTCCTAAGAACTCAGTCAAAAGCCTATTTAGAAAAATGTTTAGAAAATGTTGATTACTGAGTGTAGCTGCCTTTTAGACAAGCACAATGGAGAAAAACTCTCCCAACATCTGGTTCAATAAGATCCAAGACCAGTGTTTAATTGTGTTTTTGCTCTGATACCCAGTTGCATAGCAATAAGGGGGAGCATATGATACAATAATCTATATATAGGATAGGTGGAGCTGAACCTTTGAGTTGAGGCCAGCTAGTCTGGTATTCCAATCTTGCTGCTGACATAAAGGCATCCAGTAACCTTAGGCGGTTTGCTTGAAGTTTTTCCTGAATTTCAGACCCTCTGTTGATGAAAGGACCAGTCTGTAACTGTCTTGGGATTGACAGTTTTCATAACATGATCCAGCAGGCCATTTCATACACAACGAGGACATGGGTGCCCAGAAAAACTTTCCGCCCATTCAGGACAGGCATGAGATAATTTACAGGCTGTTCAACTCGGAGAACAGTTTTCCAAGAAAAGTAGAAATACACTGCAGTCTTCTTCCTTGTAGAGGGAAACCACCCTGGTTTGAGTCTGACCACAGGAAAATATGGAGGGCAGCCACTTGAGCAGCTGGTCCTCTTCTTTTTCTCCCATGAGGCACAAGCAATGGCTCATCACAATGCCTGGACAGCTTTCTTTCCCCAGCCACCTTTTGCCCTAGGTAGCACCTTGTTTTCTGTATTTCAGAGGCTAGGAAATAGAAGCTGATTCCAGCAGCAAGAAGACAATCTGATGACAGACTCGGGTCTTTTTCCACACAACCAGAATTTCTGCCAGATTTTAAACCCATGCTTTGACCACAAAGATGAGTTGCAATTCCACCTTCAAGAGGGTGTTTTTATATGGATGCTCTCTGCAGCTCACTCCCCAGAGGGGTGTGGTAGGAAGAAATCCTCCCACCTCTGTGTTGGAGCACTGTGTAGGCTTGCTCAAATAGGATGTTGCTGACTCAACCAGCTAAATTTGCCATTATATTCTTCCCCTTACTTTCTTGGGAAGATTTCCTAAGTTGTGCAGGTCTCCAACAGCAAGGAGGAGGAAGAGGACTCTATTCTTACTGCAACAGATAAAAAAAAAAGTTTATTGTCCTAGAGAAGCTGTTGCCTTACTACTTTGTCTGTCATTGAAATTAGAAGAACAGGAACCCAAAACCATTTCCATTTCTTAGCTAAGGAAGAAAAATCTCATCAATTATTTAAAGGGTGCTTTTACCAGAATCCACAAAATTTTTCATTGGCAAAGAAATTAATTCCTGCAAGAATCAAATACAAACATGGATAAACTGAACTGCAGTCTTACAGCAGTACATTTTTATAATGCATTTAGCAGACTCTTCCAAACTATGTTCTTCCAGTCTGTTTCCTTCCCTTCATTGTTGTGCGATGAAGTCAAATGAGTAGTAATGCTGAACATCAGGGTTTCTGAGGCCCTGCTCCCACTGCTCTGCACAGGACATGGTTGTCATTTTACAGTGACTTTTCCTGCTTTCCAGTGTTCTCAGACACTTACATCCTCCACTATATGAAGATTCAATAACCTGTTCTTTTCAACAATTGTTGAGTAGCTAAATCCAGTATGGTAAGTGAAGTCCCTTCCAGAAGTAGCATTTCCTCACTTCTTTCAGGTGACTGTTCAACTTCAGCTTTTTTCTCCATTTCTTTCTCTTGAAAGAAAAGGGCTGGTTCAGATATTCTCCTGGATTCTCTTTAAGAGAAATTTCAGGGGGATTAATGCAAAGCAGCATAGTTAAAATCCTGGCTGCTGTACTGGAAATGTAGTCTTCAGTTATTGTTTTAGTAGCAGTACAACTTTTGGAATTGAGTGACTTTTTTTGAATGTTTTACTGTTTTTTGTTTGGTTTTTTTTTAATAGCGAGTGTCACAGCACGCATGTATGATGTCAAATTCCTCTTAAGAGCACTTGATTTTTAGAGACATGAATATGACACAGAGGGACATGAGAACTGGCTGTTGACTCAGTCTCTCAGTGCCCTTTTGTTTGTGCCTGTGACCTGGTCACATAGTACAAAGAGTTTCCTGCTGAACTACATGCAGCTGCCTGGCTGAAAAGCATGTGAGAGCTTTATTTGTCCTGAAGCCTCAGATCTTCTTGGAACAGGCTCTCAGATCCTTCTCAACGTGGAGGTGAGTGATATCACTGTGCAGCCTTCCAAAGGATCCTGTCACCTCTGGAGTACACCATAAAGGATCTGTAGGGCATTAAAGACTGCAGTAGCCTGCCATCTATTTTTTTCAAGGAGAGCAAATGTAAGTGGGGAATATAAACTGAGGCTTGACTGGTTCATATCCTTTTTTCTAAATTTATTTTAATATATTTATACACTCCCATACTCTGCACCGCCCCCCCTCCCCCACGTCTCACCTTGGAATCCCTTATGTTATGAAAACTACTCAGGTCTGATTTTCCATTTTCCCATTTTTTGATGATAGGAAAAATCTACAGATCCATATTGATCCATCTGATTCTTGAGAGGGCTGCACCACGTTATACCCCACCTGCAGCATGGTAGGCATGCAGCCTGAGACCCGGAGGAGTCAGAAATGTTTGGGTCATACAATGGCTTGCATGTTCTGTGGCACTGGCAGGCTGGTCAACAGTTTTAACTACAAGCAAAGTGCACCTTGCTCTGGCACAGGCTTGGCTGCCCAAAGGGCAGGGGTGTATTGCTTGGATGGCACAGATGTTTGGTTGAATATCCTGAAGGTACCTCTGAGTGTCTGTCCATACTTCCTGGGGCCCAGGAGTCACCCTGACCGCTGAGCAGAGCTGTACTCCTTGGTATAGAGTATCACAGTATGTCCTGGAATAAGAGGCTACAGACATACACAGAAGAAAACATAAACTCCCCACTAAATCATAAAATCAATCTACATGCTTCTTGGCAACCTTAACTGAAAGAATACACTTTTCCAGTACATCCCATTGTTTTGCATTATGTGTTTTCTTTCTTAAGTGGGAGCCTGGTTTTGCATCTCACATTCTCCTGAAGTCATCCATACTTCCCTTTACCATCTCCTCATGTTTGGAGCACTACTCTTCCACCTCTCACATCTTTGGGTTTCTTACATCTCCATTTCAACACCATCTAGTGATCACATGAGAATTGCAATATTAGGAAATGATTTGGTATATTTTTAGCAGGGCTCAGGCTGAAGTAGCAATGAGAATGGAGGAGTGCCAGCCACACATGACCAGCCAGCTGTCTATGGCCCACATTTTGGAAATCACTGATTCAAGTAGTTGGCAATAGGTTATGGAAAGTTTCCCTTTTAGATTGCTAGTTCAAGTTGACCCCAAGTATACAAGGTAGGAAGGTCATTGTGGATGTACACAACTTTATGATGTGTAGCAGTCTTCATCCAGTTTCTTTGCCTTTTAATGCAAGAGAAATATTTCAATTGGAAGTGAAATTTGTGACTCTTAGCTACAGGGGCTGCTGAAGCATCGGTATGGCTGGAATGAAGAGGCTGTGGGGCTGCAATTTGCTTCTTTCCTACTTTTTGGCACTTGGTCACCCTGTGATAAGTGCTGAGCTCTTCTCTATTGTGTAGAGAGATGGGGAACCATCTAGCAGGTCTAGCTCCATAAATTGTAATGTGTCAGCCGTGTAACAAAAACCACCACATTAAAAATGTGAATCTTCTTCCTTTTCCAACCTCTGTCATGCCTATCCATTGGCTAGCACTTCTAGTTTACTTCCTTTCCTGTCTTCTTAATCTATGATATTTTAGGAGCCAATAATTCCTTGTCAGCTGGTACCTATTGCTATATATGCATCAAAGGCAGCTGCCTGCTAGAGTTCTGCATGCTTCTGAGGTTATTTAACTACACATATGAGTACATCTTGTATTCCTTGTATGTCATCCATCTGCGAAATTCCCTGCACCAATTTCAACCAGGCTTGCTTTATCACATTCCCTCCTTGCCTAGCAACCTGCTCTAGTCTGTTTCCTGTCCCAATGGAGAAGAGAGGACTATGTGTTTAATGTAAATTGCCTGACTTTTTAAGGTTTTCAGTTTCATTTCTCTTGCTGACCCTCAGACCACCACTGAGAATAGCAGAAAGTGAGATGGGACCCTTCCAGGCTCCAGCATGTGCATAGGGTTGAGTGAAGAATTACTTCTATGTGCTCGCCATCCCCAAATCCTGACAGGGATAATCAGCCAGGTCTGTTTAGGAGAAAAAGATCCTATTCCCCACATGATACAGGGAAGCCACCAGAGAATCCCAGTGGGTACCCTGCTAGGGTTGCTCCATCCCACTGGGAGATTTGATCTTCCTTGTAGATCTGAAGCCTTTGCCAAGCTCCCTGATCTGCACTGTCTGACAAGGAGGTGACAGGCACCATGCACCAGCTGTGATGGACGTAGTGGAACTAAGTACTATGTGTTTTGATTGGACCCACTTTGACTCCAAAGAAAAGCCCCCCAAAACAATCTTTCAACCTCCAGCGAGGCTATTTATTTTAGTTTTTTAGGAATGCATTTCGTAAATCACTCAGGTGATGGCAAGTTTATGTATTTGTATGGCAAATTTATGTTGTGCTATTAGTATCAAGGAAATCCAATTGACTATGTAGATTTTAGACTCCTGACCTCGAGACAGAATGTTGTTTTTTTTTTTTTTGAAGGAGTGTGAAATTACCTGTTCATCTCCATGAGCTGTAAGCTCTGTTGAATGAAAATGTCCTCTGTAGAGACACAGGAGATGTGAGGAGTGGGAACTGCCATTCATCTCAGACAGTGGTGCCTCCCTTCCCAACCCCTTGTCAGTGCCTGGGATACTGTGCTAAGCACTGACCCAGTACATTTCCAGTCTTGCACTTTGTGTTTTTCAGAAGGTACCGCGAAGGTGGAAAGGGCTGCCCTATTGCTTGCTCCCATAAGGAATGCCAGTCACCATTCTCTGGAGATGGTTCTCAGGGTAAGGGTTGCCCAGGTCTCACTGAGGACAAAGAGGAAGCAGAGAGGAAAAGGAAGAATTTGTTTACTTGCCTTGGACCTTGTCAGGACTGGGAGCATGTCTGTTTCTCCAAGTCTTGTCCCTTTTCTCCTCCTCTGCCACCCCATTACCCCTTTCCCAGACTTCACCTGTCTTCCTACACCAATCCAAACTTCTCCCCCATCCCTGCCATACATGTTATTATTTAGCTTCAGTGCAATCTGAGCTTTCTGCTTTCTTGGTTCAATGTCTATCAAACTGCAAACTCCTTTGACAAAGGCAGACCATGACAACATGCTTCACTCCTCTTCCCATTTTTTCCATGCTTTCTGCTGGCAGTCAGGTTTGAACTGACATTGGTTGATTGTAGGTCAGGTTCAAAAGCATCAAGCACTGTCTGAACATACCCTCAAGCTATCAGCTCATGTGAAAACGAGTAGTCTAGGAAACCTCTGTGACTGCACAGAATATTCCATTTTATGACTGAACTCCTAGAGTTGGCAGATTTCATTTAAAGGGGGTTTCCCATATTTTAGCTGGAAATCCTGCATCCTATGGTAAAGGACAGGCGTAATAACTTCCCTGGTCTTTTTTTTTTTAATATAAATCATGTCAATTTTTAGCCTGAAATATGGAAAATAGTCCCCCTTACCCTTTTTCTCACAGTTTCTTTGGTTGTCTGAAAGCTGCTACATTGGCCTGAAAGTAAAAGTGGTTATAAGGTGGCAAGAGGGAAGTGTGCATACATGAAAGATAAATGGGGAACAGCACAGAGAAGTGCTGTGGCAGTGCAGTGGGAACATTCCATACTTTTAAAATGCTGATTTTAAGAATACTGATTCCTATTTTATTTCTCAAAAATTAATGGATGCAACAGAGCATCTTGTGGATGTCTTAAGTGAATAAGACCCAAATGTAGAGGGAGAGACAAGAGCTATAGCTACGGTGTGTAGCCACTGAAACTGGCTCCCCGCTCTCCCCAGTTTGTTGTACAGTCTTCTTAGGAGCCACTTACATAAATGTTCCCAAATCTGGTGCACACAGCCTACACTGCTGCCCACAAAGTTCCTAACCTTTGTGAGTGTGAGGATTTTAAAGCCTTTGTAGAACTGAATATTTAAACAAAGAAGAGCTTCTCTGCTGTAATTGTGGGGGAAAGATTGTTCTGTTTGAGTCAGAACACACATCTTTACTCTGTTTAATTCAGCATCAACTTGAATGAGACTCTATTAATTGACAGCTACTTGATTTTTTTTTTTAAATAGAACTTGTGGGGTAAAGGGAAATGGTCAGGCTTAGAATTCATAATACCCAGCTCCTGAGTGTTTTCAGTATGCATCACTCATAAGGCATCACTTGATGAATATGGTCTGAAGTGATGCAGGCAACTTACTGTAATATTTGCTGTGCTCTGTTTGGATTTATTTCCTAGTCAGTCAGGTGGGACACCCTGTAGATTAAGACTTAGCACATGCATTTTGAATCTGTAGACTAGTACTTAAGATGAAATAGGAATCCTTTATGTTTCAGAGAAGAAATGGCCTAAATTGCCAGAAATAGTCTTAATAACAAAATGCTTGTTTCCTGAGTCAGGCACATAGTGCAAACAACCTTAGTCTCGGTGCAGCCTGTTTTTTAATGAAAATAACAGGGATGGGAAACTGTCCAAGAAGAGCTTGTTCCCTTGGCTTGTCTGATATTCTTCTTAAAACTGTCTGCTGTTATGAAAAAAAGCTAATTACAGAACCATTTAAAAGTGTGGATCTTCTGAAGAGGAAAGTGGATGGCGTTGTATGTAAACATGGAGGTATAAACAGCACTTAGGCAAACCAAAGAAGAATTTGGACATTTCTGTTTGCTAGGAAGTTTTTTGCATGACTCTCCTAATTTTGTTAAATCTGATATATAGAATAGGGCTTTCCTGCTGACAGTCCCTCCCTTGCTTGTGTGTCTCTTTCAGACATCCTTCTCCTGTATCCTTGATCCTGTCATTTGCTTCACAAGGCATGTTCAGGGTGCTCTGTTCAGATCAGAAGCTTGGGTGGGTTCGGAGAGGTCTGCCAGCCTTCTGCAGCTAACATCAGACGCTTTAATTGCATTTCTCTCTTCAAAGTCCCCACTTTATAAGAAAGTTCTCTCTGGCTCAGTGCCTTTCCTTTCCTTCCAGGACCTGTGAGACTTCCTTCTTTGAACCACCAAAATGTCTATAGTGGTCTGCTTAGAAAGGCTTGTGAAGACAATAATAAAGTGCAGCTATAACTGTTCAGGCCTTAGTCTCTGCTGACAAATGTACGGCCTAAACTTTGGCTGCAATGATGGAGACGTGAGCAGTAATACAGAGGTGTGATGTCAGATGTGTTTATCACTGTGGGGTAAGGGCTATGTGTGAAAGCACCACTCAGTCCCAGCAGAATGAGGGCAGACCTACCTACATTCCCTAAGCAGCCTAAGTCTTCCTCAGTGTGCACTTCGTTATGAGAAGACCTTGACTTCACTTGATTTCTGCCAGCTTGAGACAGGAATTTTTACTTGCCCTGTGGCAGACTGTAGCAAACAATAAGTCTGATTCCACATGAACATGAGTTTGTGCCAGGCAAACACATACCACAGGCTCCCATGACAAAAGTGGTGGCTCATGTTGACTGAGAGCAAGGGAGGGAGGAACTCCAGGAATGAGCCCTCTTGTCAGGTGTCTTGTCAATTGTGATCAGTCAGCTGCTGTTCATGATGAAACCAGTCTTTGGGAGATTTCATTCTGCATGGCTGGCCAGCTGGTATGTGTTTCTGTCTGGGGTCTGACAGCCCTGGCCTTCATTTAAGGACGGAGGGCCCTCCTCAAATGCTTGTTCTGTATCAGGCTTCAAATAGTTTGGCATCTGTTGGTTTGTGTTTTCTGCTCAACCATTTGTTACACTAGCAAGTTTCCTTCTAATCACAGCTCCTAAACAGTCTGTTCCCCTGAATGGTTTCTGCTCTAAAAAGTTAAAGTAGATGTGTGTTGGCTGTAAACACCTGAACCTGCTCTCGTTGGAGAAGTGAGGATATCTGTACAGAGGAGATTGAAACCAGCTATGAGGCATTGCTTCTGGTTAACTGTTTGGTCACACTACAATTTCTTACCACCAGGGCATGTTAGTGATGAAAGGTACAAGTAGTGTAATCCATACTTCCATCACTTTCCAGACAGAAGAACTGATAGTCAGAAAAGACTGGTAGTGATTAGATCTGCAGCAGTGATTCATAACCCAGGATTATAGTTTCTGCAATTTGCTTGAGTTTGTAGAACCCAAATATCAGATAAAATTACAACTTACATTTTCCATGGAATGCTGTTTCAAGAATGTATTGATTTATACTGCATCAGATTACTCAGGGGTTGGAGAAATCCAAAAGGAAAATTTTACTTTTTTCCTGCTGACATTTGAAAAACGGGATTACACATCTTCACACCTAGCCCTGTGTAACCTTCAGCAACCAGCCTTGGAAAGTTGCTTAAGAATTACAACCTTTTAATCTTTCCTCAAACAGTTAAGAACTCTCTTCAAATCCCTTGAAGGCAAGGATTTGTCTTTTTCTGCCACCTTCGCTGCAAGCACTATGCAGATGAGGTGGGGGAAAAGATGGAAAATTCACCCTTTGGGTTCTCTGCCTGAGATCCAGGTTTGCTCATTTGCATCCCTGGACTCCTGGATGACCAAACCTGACTAGAAAAGCTGCTGTCTTTAATGTCAGTGAGCTGCCTGGAGAAGTGAGAGTACTGTTCATAAGGGGTTTCTGAGATTTGGGTGTGATCAGTCATTCTTTGCCCTCCTTATTGGTACTATCTGTTGTAGCACTGGTCTGTGCCACATTAATGGGAAATGGGTCCTGCCATTGCACAGCCTGCTGCTCCCACCTCCTCAGTGGTACTCAGTGTGGTTAATGCTACAGAAACTAGGCTTTCAGTATTTGATTTTTTAAAATTCTTTTTATTCAGTATTCATGTGCCCTTACTCTCAAATGAAACAGTTTCCAGGAGAACAAATTAAACTGAGCCATTAAAAACTCTAAGCACCTGCTTGAAGGTATCCAATTTTCAGAGGAACTGAGCATCTGTGTGCCCCAAGAAACACAGTTTTGAAGCAGTGAAGTCCCTGGGCAACACCAATAGTCAGTAACTCCCCAAAATCAGGTCACTCTTGGTTGTATGCCTAGTTTAGTCGTTGGATTTTGGCCTTGAATCTAACATGGGTGTGGAGATGAGTGGGGAGGGGAAAGCTGAAATTTTTTTTTTTAACTTCTCAGCTGCTTTGCTTAGAAGCCACAGACTGCTCTTTGTAAGCATGCAGCTGTGGCTAATCCATAACACAGTATTTTATTTTAGAATGAGGCAAACGCCGAGTCAACGTTACTCCTATTGTTACTTGTCTGTCACCCTATGTTAGCAGAATTCAATGCATGCAGTGTTCACCAAGGAGATGTGGCATTAGAAACGCATATGCAGATGAAGGCTCTCCAGATGTGTTACACTGAAAAGTTCAGGACCCGGAGCACATAGCAGTTACTTTTCCTCCCCTTGGAATCTGTATAATTCGATGAGGCACCACAGACTCAATAATCTCAAAAGAAGTAATAGCCTTTGCCACAGCAGGTCACTCTCTGATGCAATGGGAGGAGACATCTTTGCAGTGCTGCGCCAGTAGTTATGCAATCTAAAATGTCAACTTGAAACATGTCCAAGCAGTACTCAAGAAATAGCTGCAGCACTGAATACTCAGGTGCTAGAGATGCTTGGGTACTCAAACAGTGCGGAAGCTCAGCAAAATTACTTTTGTTGTGCCTGAGAAAACAATGTCACTTGAAGAAATGGAGCTATTAAGAGAGTCAATTTGCAAGGAAGGAGATGGAAATTGCCGATTTGTTTCAATGTACTAGAAGAGGAATCTATTTCTTCGTAGAGAGAACTCTTTTCTTGTAATTGTGTTGTTAAGCCCCAAATCCCTCTTCAAGAAGGGATGCCATGGGTCTGTCTGGAATCAGTGAACTTTCTACTCACTTCCCAATGTTATTGTGGGGTACATATGCCATCTTTCAAGAAGGATGGTGATGTGTGGGTTCTTGCAGCATTAATCTTGTGTCCTATCTTGCTTCCCAGTTTCATCTCAGCATACTCCATTGGAAGAACCAAGCATTGGAACCCTATGTGAAGAATGATTTTGGGATAAGATGTAGATTGTAATATGCCCAGATTTGATGCTCTCATATCACCAGTCTCAGTTTTACAGCATAGGCATTTTCCTGGCTACATAGGATTTGGCAGGCTAACGAAACTGCTCCATGGGGAAAAATGTTTTCGTGATACTTGATTCTGTATACCAGATATTACAGCAACATCTCTCACTAGAGTAACTCTATTCAAATATTTCATCTCAGGCATTTTTTACCCTTCACCAGTTCTTTTGCAGGGTGCACAGAACTACAGGCAACATTGCATTGCTAGAGAGGAAGGCATGGACAAAGTCAGCAAAAGCCAAGAATTAAATAATGTACCCAAACTAAGGTGGGTACAGCTGGCTTGGGAAACCTGAGGACAAGCCTCAACAAGCCTGGATTATGGAAGCCATTTAGGAGGTGTAATGGTGAACCTCAAATATTGTGCAATGAATCTTAAAAATAGTAATCAATTTTGGCTACTACTTCCTACAGTGCTATCTCTTTCTTGGTAATAGCCATAGTAGGAAGTCTGATTTTCCTTGGCTTGTTCACAGAAAAATGAGGGAAAGGGGCTTCAGCCTGCTCCTGACAGTCTTGCAGCCCAGAGACTTGTCCATCTTTGGAGGAGGTCTGTGCAGCAGTGTCTCACATTCAACAGCTTTTCCAAGCTTATTTAAGAGCTTAAGGGAACTCAAGCTATGACAAACCAATTACTAAAGAGGATTTCTGGAGATTGTAGATGGTGGAGGAGGAAGACCATCCACGATAGTTTATGCCATTCACAGATGGGTATGTGAATCAGCCTGTGGTGCTGCATGGTGTAGGACAGGCAGAGGGAGGTGTCCTAATGTTCTTCCAAACATTTCAGTATTTGTTCTTCCAAACTTCCAGGCACACAAACTTGGGTAATTAAACATGCCAGAGTACACATAGTTTGCATCATTGACAGACAGGTGCTTACCAACAAAAATGACTTGGAAAAGAACATGAGGGGAAAAGAGAGGTATAAGCCACTAATCCATAAATGTGATGTGCCTCTTCTCCCATGATGAGTTATAAAGGGATGTACTACATGGGGATTGGACTGCAGGTAACAGGTTGGGTGACAAGGGGCTTTGTGTGGAAGGACATAAAAAACATGAAGTGGCATTTAATTCCTCAACTTTTCTTAGCCTTTTTCATTATCCAAAGTGAACCTGAGAGATTCAAAACTCTGGTGGATACTTTTTTTGACTTTGTAATTTAGAGAGTGAATTACAAAGTAGAGATAATAATACATATGATTTTTAATGCCAATTGATTGGCAACTCACAGTAGCTAAGATTTTTGAATGATTAATCTGTAAATCCATTGTCTAAATTTGTTTTCAGAAGCAATCCCTGAGGCGCTTAGAAACATGGAAATAAATTCATAGTTAGAATGACCTATTCACAAGTAATTTCTTTAAATTAAAAAACTGAGTTGATTTGAAGAGAAAACAACTCTCCAGTAGTGAATTATTTGCTCATATCTGTTTCTGAGGTTTCTCATCTCCTTCCATAGATTTTCAAGCCTTTATGCATGAGTCACTAGTAATATGATGAAAGAAGGGATGTGCATTAAATAAAAATTTCCTTCATCTTTTTAAGACACGTTTCATCGCTTCTGTGCTTCTATCTTTTCTCTCTACAGCAAATCAGAATAGCAAAAATATGTATAGACTATATACCTAATGATATCCTGTGCAGTTGTTTGTTCCTACCAGACATCCATATTATTCATACTGTTATTTGTGAAGCAGTTACTGATCAAGAGATTTTAAACTATTTTTTTCATCAACAACTTGTAAACTGCTTTAGGGACACGTTTTGGTGAGTTTGCTTTCTATGGCAAGGTTCCTTATCAGCGGATCTTTTTAAAAATTATAATGTGTGATTTTTATTCTCTGTCAAAGTGTCTTTTTTTTCGTAGAAGACTGACAGTAACTTAGTCTGCAGTTATCTGTTTATATAGTTTCTAACTGCATTACTTTCATAACGATATGCTATATGTGCTATGCATGAATACAAAAATACAACAATACAATAAATTAGAGAAAGATGATGTTTGATTTAAGACCCCTACTATTTTTATCACACTCTGCTACTGGCATACCAGGAATGCAGTTTTAACGCAGGCGTTCCACTGCTATCAATATCTTTTAGATAAGCTTTAAATAACCACTGGAAAAACACTCTAGACAGCTTTATGAAGATATTAACAGCAATTAAATCATGATTCTTTGTGGAGAAACCCTTAGGAAACCACAGATGAAAATTCCTCCATGAGATCTCCTCAGCTGCATGTGCAGAGGCAGAGAAACCCACCACACGGGCAGGATCAATGGTGCCCCTTGTGCTGCAGCTGGCATCGCACCCCAAGAGGTGTGCAGGATTTGGGCCATGTGCCTCTGTCAGATCCCCGTGTTCCTGCTTGCTCCTTGCCCCATCCTTCTGGCAGCTGGAGGGGGCTGCCCTGCTTCTCCCCCTGGCACCCAGCAGCTGTGCAAGGGCTGCAAGGAGCTCGACTGCCCTCACTCACTAGGATGGTTCTTTATGGCAAAAGCAGAGCCTGGCTGCTTGGGCATGGACAGTATCCATTCACCAAATGCTCTGGGCTGGGGCTTGGGAATGCCCTTGACTGTGCAACAAAGTAGTGTACAGAGCCTTCCCCAGGTACTGCCTTGCTGAGTGCCAGGCTGTATTATTTTGCATGGTTTAATTCAGGGATGGAATGCAAGTCAAAGAGCTAGAAATATGCCACTGCACTTGTCCACCACCTGTTTTCTGGTGAATTATGCTGGGCTTAAGGCATAAGCAGCTCTGACTTGTAGGCTTGAGGAATCTGCAGTGGGACCCACAGCGTAGCAGGAGGCTTTTTCTTCACAAAATGTGAGGATGGGCACAGATGTTTAGTGCCTTTGGGTTTTCTCCCTCTATTGTCTTAGAAGGGTTGCCCCTAGTCAGAGCTAATAGCAGAAAATATGTGGTGGTTCCACACTAGTGACAGAGAATGGACCAGCCACAGGAGTCTGCACTAGCACTGGCTGGCACAATGGCTGTGAGGGAGGCAACATTCCCTTGCCCACCACACACAAACCCAGTGGAAGAGTATTGCCATGAACAACAGGTGCTGCACATATCCTAAAACGCCTGTTGGACTGACAGTGATGAGTCATGATGGAGTTCTGTCTTTGCCTGGGACTAACAACCTGAGCACTTTACCTCTGGTGAAGTACTTGGCACTGTTCCTCCAGGCATGGGTGAATCCTGTCATTTGCTCTTTATTGTCCCTAGGACAGTGGAAGAGGGATTCACTGTCTGACTAATCCCCCAGGTTTCTTAGTCTCTGGGTCCCCTGCTATCCCTTGCAGCCACAAGTTGAATCGCAAGATCAATAGGCATTTTTGTTTGGAGACTTCCAAATGTGTGTCCTGATGGCAAAACTTGATGGCCCCTGTTGGCTTGGCACACCCTGGGCAGTAGCAGCTTCCCACTTGGTGTTAATGTCCTACTGTTCTCCAGCATTTTACTGAGAGGTGCTGCCTCTCAGTATTCCAGCCAGCAGCCCAGGCTGCAGAGCAGTTTGTCACTGCTGCCAGTCAGTAGCTAACGAATGGCTGGAATTTTGCACAGAGCGCAAGTGACAGCCCTGGAGACAGACCCCTGACTTTTCCTGCTCTGGACACTGTAGCCTCGCAGAAACAGGGTGAGCAGAGGCACATTGCAATCTTGTTTCAGGCCTTATGTGAACACTGAGATGCAGCGGAACCTGTGGAAAGAGAGTTTGTGAACCAGAACAGCTTTGGTAGAGAAAGAGGAGAGAACATCATGAGCAGAGTGGAAATACCCCAAAAGCATGAATAGCTGTTCCTGGTGGGTGCAGTTACCTAAGTCATTCCTTCATTTATATTCTTCCCCATATCTAGCTGAGTGCTCATCACTTCATGGTGGCCTCCCCAATGTCCTAAAAGTTGTCACTTTGCTAGCTTCCGCCAGGAATAAATAACCCAAGAAGCTTACATGGATTTTTGGCTATCTGAAGACTGCTATTTTTGTGGGGAAAAGCTCAGCATTATGCATGTAGACAGCGAGTCAGCAGTGAAGCCAAAGTGAGGAATAATGGTGCCTTTAGAGATTCTTTTCCAAATGCCTGCCATTAGGGTTTTAAGTTCTGAAAGGAGCATATTGCTTTCAGGCAGGACTGTTTTACCACAAGAAAATTGGAAAAAGGAGGAAGAAAGAAGAGGGAGGGGAGAGGAAAAAAAGGAGTCTTGTATTGTATAAAAACAATTGAGACAGTGGAAAGTGGAATTGGTTGCTAATGATCTGTGGCTAAGAAAGCATTAAACACATTCAGACTCCAGCCTCTGTGATGATAATACTCAGCGGGTGAGAGGAAGGCAACAGCAACGTGAATGTCAGAGAAGCAGGAAAGAGCTATAGTCCTGTTGCAGTGTGGTGTGACTGCCACCTTGGTTTCCGCGCTCAGCCGGAGCCTGGCTGCCTCATGACCACTGGGTACCAGGGATGCGGTCCTACATCAGCGATTAGCAACTGCTTTCCTGGCTGCTCCCTGTGGGAAAGCAAGCAAACAAGTTATTGTCTAATATCTGTCCGTTTCCTCTGCACTCCTGCAGAGACTTCATGTGAAAGCGGGTTGTAAGGAGCCTCATTGCAGCAGGGAAGAGTAGGTGTTACTGCTGCAGGAGCTGCTGGATAAAATTCTATGGCTTGTGTTTCACAGGGGGTCAGGCTATGTGATTGTTGTAGCAGTTCTTGCTGCCCTTAAGATCCACATTACTGTCTGCTTCAGCAGGGCTGGCTTACAGCCTAGGGACTGTAACACGGAGTTTTTTGTGAAATGCTGATGTTTTCGTCATCCTGCTGCCTGTGACTTTAATTTATGCTGCTCAGAAGAGTCTGTCTTATGCACTGGATTCATATGAACTGCTTTAGTTAAATCTTTTTAAAAATATTTTTGATGACAATACTTTTGTGTCCACAGCCTCTGTGGACACAGGAAATCTGTGACATGGGTCTTTGCACTTCATGTCTGTGGGACATGTCCCTCATCCTCTCAGGAGACCCTTTGCCCTGTACAGGTCTTCTGCGTAGTCTGTCCTAAGAGTGTCCCTGCCCTATCCTGGTGTCCCTGCACTGCTCATCCCTGCAGCCAATAGCTGGGCAGTGGGAAGAGCAATGTTTCTGAGGTCTTTACGTTTCCTGCCTGCAAATGTGTCAGTCAGCAGTGAGGAATGTGAACCAAGAGTGTCTGCTTTCCCAGCTCTGCAGAGAGGCATGGCTGCACTGGAGTTGCACAGGGATAAGTGCAAAATCTGGCTCACAATTCTGTATCAGCCATTGCATCCTCACGTAGAAAAAAACTCATGAATAGGTCCCAGTAACACTTCACAGTTCACACAGTGAGGTGCTGCCAGACAGACAGGTTTTGTATCCAAACCTCAATCCAGTGCCAAAAACTGAGAACATCTGGATGGTTTCCTGACAGGGATCAACCCTGCAAGGTGGCCAGGCTGGCCATATTTCATGAGGCAAAAGTGAAAGAATACAGTGGTTAGGTAACCGGACTCAATTTTATAATTTTGGTAAAATATCCTCTGGTTTGATGACTTCAGTCACAGGCTGCCTTGTTTATTTACTCTGCTGCTAAACTGTGATTTCTGAAATCAATCCCTGTTGAGCCTTTTATAATTCTCAGCTTCCCTAATAACCTTAATTTTCTGTCACAATTTTCTTTTCCAGTGTTAACACCTGCTATTTTATTTCACTTTGTAAACTAGGAACTCTTATGGCAAGTCTCTCTTTAGTAATGTGGCTATGGTGAACTGATGTATCCTGATAAAATCCTGTGCTCATATGGAGTTCAGATACTGAGGAAATTTGAAAGATGTGTGAAACACTTTTCTATTAAAACAATGGAAAATCATTCATCTTCAGTAATATTGTATAGGAAATTTAGCAGTAAAAAATTGTATGGTCATTCATGTCAGACTACAGCTTTTGACCTTGCTTGTATTATTAAGGAAGAAAAGGAGGAATTAATTACGTACAATTTTTAATGTAATTAATATAAAATTTATTTAATTTTTTAAAATGTGGTAAATAATATAACCATATGACACAGTAGACAGTGGCCTGTTCTTCACTCACTAGGAAAGTACTTTTGCTGGGAAATCTTCTTATGCTGTCTCAGATATGTAAGGCCTAGCTGTGCTAGTTATCACCATCACACCAGAATAAAAATCAGGTTTTCATTAACAGACTCTACATCTTTTTTGTTGCAGATAAAACCAGCCTCAGCTTTTGAACCATACTACCTTTCTGCATGAAATTGTCACCATCTTTGTCTCATTTGCTCCTGTTTAAATGTAGTGAAAACCACCTGACAGTCCAGGCATCACTCAGTTTACAGTGAGGATGCATCAGTCAGAACTGGCTCCCAAGATGGAATGCAGCATCAGTGTAAATCTTGGTATGACATCAGTGGCATGACTCTGGATCCTCATCAGTGGATATTAGAAGACATTTCCTTCATTGGAGAGTTCTTCCGGTCTTCAACAGAAGTGCAGTCCCATGGGGCACCTCTTTAACTTCTTTTGATAGCTCTTAGTGGGGAAAATTATTTTCTTTAGACAGGGATTTTGTCTGGAGTGGATTCCCTCTTCCAGTTGTTTTGTATCATAACCAGTAGAGGAAGAGACTTCCCATGACATCTTCCATAATAGCAAGATGATACAAGAAATTGGAGTGCAGAGGATAACACAAAAACAAGACTTAATGAAAGTAGTCTTTGTCAAGGATGAGAGTTGCTTCTCTCCAAGCAGGCTCCCTTCAGGTCTGGGAAGGCCACAGTGATGCAGATATTCACTCTGCTTTTCTGCAGAAGCATTATACCCTGCTTATTATACCCATTCAGCCTGTCAGTGGGCTCCACAGATTGCCTGGCAGGCTTTTTGCTCTGATGTTGATGATTCTTATGGAAGAGGCATTTAGTACTATGTTTGATTTCACCAGCCAAATGTTCTTCGAACTTTTTTTTTTTTCCCCCTGGACTGCTTAATTATATTTTTGCATTTTATCTGCTGGGTTTTATGATCCTTTTTATTTTCTTCATTTGGATACAGCTTCTGCATTTGAATGATGCCTTCTCAATTCTAATAAACTCTTTTACTTCCCAAATCTTTAGCTCACTGTTCCATCACACCTGCTTTTTAAAATTGTTTCTCAAGTTTTTCCTAACAGACAGTGTGCACTGGAGCTCTGCTTTCAGTAGGATGTTCTTTGGTAGTCCCTGTGCTATCCATGAGGATTTTGTTCTCTCAGATAACTATTTTAGTTTCTTTTTAAACAATTTTCCTCCTTTTCATATACTTCAATTTCTTGATGTTTAGCCCAGTTGTGGTGACTTTTTGATCTCTGATGCTCCAAAGAGTATATTTGTTCTAAGTATATTGTGATCATTGGTTTTCAATGGTGTTTTTTCTATGAACATTTGAACCAGAACCTACATAGTCTTTACAGTCATGACACAAGGTATTTTGAAATCCTGAGATGAAAAGAGTTTAAGGTGATAAGGAGACAGCTCAGGTACATGTACTACTGTCAATAGGATTGATTTGAAGGCAAAATTGTAGAAAAGTTTTAAGAATATATTTTGAAGTATTCAAGTGTAATGAAATTTATTAGAGATCAGGAAACAGGGTAGTGGTGTGGAGATGGAATGATTAGTCAAATATCACTGGAGGAATAGAGCTGGGGTCAGTAAGATATCATAGAGTGACTTCAGGCAGTATTGAGAACAAGCAGAGGAGAGGAAATAATGGACCGGGGAGGTAATTTTTGGTAGCAGCACTTAGAGTGGATTTGAAGAGTAATCAAGGAATATTTTGGTTGGATGGTGTGGCATGAGGATACAATATGACCTTTCTACACACTAATTTCTTCATGCAAACAAAGCTGCTTCTGTGCAAACTGGGTCAACATCTTGAAGGCATTTGGACAACTGGGCCCTGTCTGAAGGAGTTCATATACTAAAAAAAGATTCAAACCTCAGAAAATGTTAATGGACTAATGCATGAGAGAAATGAAGGATTAGAAGTTGTGCGTAGTGCTGATGGTCTTGAAAATATACCAGAGTCCTGCAATGCTGTAATACTTGTGTCATACTGCTTAGAAGATCCTCTAGGAAAATTAGCAGAAGAACCTCAGGTCAAAATTGTAACAAAAGGCTAATCCTTCAATTAATCAAATAATTGATTTGGATGAACTTTTTTTATGCAAAAGGAGCAGGTAGTTTTGCATTACTGTTTCACACATGTAGGCTTTATTCACTGAGGAAATGTAATCATCAGTCCAGGCAGTGCTTTTCTCCTTGTCTCCCAGATGCTAGCTTAGAAATAAACGTGTGCAGAATGGATGTGTGGTAGTAGCTATATTCTTTCTCTCTGATTTATTTGGTTCCATACACGCTGAATACATCAGGCATTTGTTTAAGTGTATCTTTCTGGGTAACTGTGGACTGGAGGAATATTGAACTTGGTATAATAGGAATCTCTCAATAAATAAAGTCTCCCACTAAATCTCCCTTTATAAAGGCTGAGAAGGAAGATCTGTAGCATTCCACCTGCGTATGAATCGATTTCAATCAGCCTTTAGGAGATTTCAGGCTGTGTTAGCTGTAGGATAGCACAGCACAGCAGTAAAACTGCCCTCACATCTCTTATTGACAGGTTTGTTATGAAACATGGAATATTTAGATTGAGGAGATTCATTCCAATACTGCAGATGCCCAGCCCTGTTATCTTCATTTCAAGTCTGCTCTAATGCTATCTGCAAACACACCAGCTTTCCCATCATATGTAATAGGACACTGACTTCTCCAGATAGGCCTTTCCTGCAAATGAATTAGCTCTTGAAGACCAGGACACTGAGGGGGATATTTTCTGGTTACTTTTTTTAAGGGCAATTTCTGTATTTAGGAAAATGGGCCAACTTTTCCATTTCAGAATCCTCTGATTCATATATGGGCAAGGTGAGAGGTTAGAGGCCTCAATGTTAATGAGTGAGGCAGCCTCTGATTTTTACACAAATTGAAGCATTTACATTTTTCAGCAGAACTAAAATGCAAAACTAACACATTCCTTGGAGATTTATAACCCCACAATATATTCTCCTATCCTCTCTCCCTTAATTATCCCAAATTATCTGAATTCTCATGAAGAAGAAAGAAATTAATATTAATATTGCATTTAGAATATATTCTAAAATGCAGTAGAAAATGGAAGCAATAATAATGATAAAGAGGATAGCTAAGATGATTTGGAATATATAATCTTTCTTCTCTTCATTGCAGCTTTCTTATACTAGAATAAGCCAGGAAAACTCAGTCTTGCATTCACTTAGCAAAGCAATTTTTTTCTGCAGTAACTGCCAGTGTAAAAGTAAAAGCTCAGTAAAATATTGTTCTGTCTGTTAAATGTAATATTTTGGCTCTGCACCTTGATCAGAAAAAAAATACGGATAAAAGAAATTGGATAACTCTTTTTGAATAGTGTTTGTACATGGGGGGCAAATATACATGTTGACTCCTCACTGGAGAGTAGGCAGGAAAAATAAATAGAAGAAAAGAGCAGCTATAAACTGGTCATGAACTGAAGCAGAAATTATAGTTTAAGTTGGAAAAAAAGGAGGAAATTACAGTTACCAGAAGAGGAAACAGTGGGGTCAAACTAATCAAAAACTGCAAATGTTGAATTTGTGTCTATGGACCGCAAGTCAGAGGGAGAGTGTGTACTTGCATGAAATTGACAGAGAGGTGCCACAGAGAAGGGTGGAAGTGGAAAAGGAAGACTCTCTTCATTGAGATGGTGAGACCAAAGTACCTGGTAAATGTCCAACTAGCCACTGCCTAGTGTTGTGAGTTACGGGTTTGTAATTGGCCTTTCCTATTCCGAGATGGCCATTAACTGCTGTGCCAAATTCCTCTCTCCCAGCTCCAGGGCATCGACTACAGGGCTCCCACTGCCCTGGAAGTTTGAAGTTACAAGACCTGAATGGAAGATTGGTTTTGTTTAGGTTTCCAAGTGTTCAAAGATGAAAAACAGCCTTGAGAAATGGTCCTTCATGGTGGGATACCATTCACAGTGAATGTAAAAGTATGCCCAAGTTCAGCTTTAAAATTGAGAGCATATTAAATGCTTGAGTCCCATAACCACTCCTACATTTTGTTCTGTGTAAATTTGTTCAGGGTATCCACTCACTGTGAGAAGTCAGGGACTTTCAAAGGACCCACCACTTGTGAGGATGTTGGCTTACATACACCTGCCTTGGTGTTGCACTGTGGGCTATGATTAAAACCGTGTTATCCTGTGAAGTAATGTTTGATTTCTTGGACAATATTTTGTGTCAAAACTGTAACTTTTTAAAGGTGGGAAGGATATGAAGTAACTCCATTTTCCTGTGCTTATAGACATTTTTCTTCTCACTGTCTTAGTACAATGTTAGCAAGTTGCTGTAAGGGTGGAAGACATCAACTACAGTGAAGCCCATTTGCAAAGCTGTTGCATAGGGCATCACAGATTGGGCCTGAGGATGGATTATGGGTGAAAAGACTGTCATATTAAAAAGAAACAAAACACTAACAATAGAGAATGATACTAAAAATAGTGAACAGACTTGAGCTCAGCTGTGAATTTGAAAACCCCTTTTGCTATTTCTTTTTAGCTTGAAAATAGCCTTTGGTGTTTTTGTAACAATTTGCCTATACTCTTCTGTCTGGTCATCTTTCAGAGGCTTGAGACATGTTTGTGAGCACTATTGAGGCATGGAGAAATGTATAGAAACTGGTCATAGTCAGCATACAATCCAGCTGCTCAGGACTCTGCATCACTGCGCAAGAGTGGTTAGTGCTATGTGTATGTACAATTGTAGTGCAGCTGGGGGATACTGTGGGTTGGGTTTTTTGGGTTCATTTTTGGTATAGAGCTTCTGTGAAAGGAACTTGTGTTATTCAGCTTTCTCCAACAAGACAAAATATTTGGGAAGGAACACTAGGTCCCAATGAAGTGTTTTGTTGTTCTGTTCAATATAGCAACATTCAGTCTCAGGAAAAGCAATTTTGTGATCCTGACTCTTTGGTTTTATTTAAAAGTCAGGAAAAAACCCAAATCAAACCAAAACTCATGGCTAAGGATGTTCATAGTAGCTATAGGTTTTTGGTGTGAATGTATGTTTTGAATAGTTACTAACCTTTATGTGACCTTTAAACATAATGGAATGGGGAAACTAGATTTTATTTCATTTAATGATGTAAAAATCAAGAACACTTGCAATCCACCATTGAGAAACAGTAATGTGATAGATAAAGCACTGGACTGGGCTTTAATCTAGGCATGGCTGTAGAATTTCTACATCAATTTGTCCAAGGAAATTAACCAGAACACTTAGCCAGGACTTTGCTATCTGTGAAATGAATATGATAATCCCACATTATCAGCCTGTGACATATCCAGGAATATTTCTTGTATTTACTAAAGTTTCAGATTATTTTTTTCTCTTCTTCAATTATTCAAAAATAACTTTAAAAAAACCTGACTAAAGATATGAAAGTGATAACATTACACACCTAATATAAATTGACTGGCAGATTCTAGACTGTTGAATGTCCCTGGATGAGAAATTAAAATAATTTGTTTATTATTGAACAACTGGTTGCCCAAACTATCATATGACCAAAGATATCTCTTACTGTCTTCACAATCACTGAAAATCTTTGAAGCAGTCATAAAAAATTATGCATCTTAGTTACCTTCCTCATTAATTTTTTTTTCAGTAAGTAAGAGATACGAGACTAAAATGTCACAATTTTAATATTAAAGCTAGAGTTTGATTTCCAAATATTTTTTTATGCAGCAAAAATTTTATGGATTGTTTTCTTGTTCATTATTTAATTAGCAGCAAAATATTCTGCAAACTGTCACAGAAGAAAATAACACATACAAAAGGATGAAGAAGGAAATAGAACAGCGCATGCTATGAATTGAACAAAATAAATACAAGGTATCTATGCATGCTTTTTATTACATGCTTTTTTCTCTATTACTGTGGGTAGAAAGAAATATGCTACATTTCTTCATGGGAATTAGGATAAGACACTGAATTGCAGATGTTACTTGGTCTTAATTTGGAAAAATAAGAAATGTGGGGGTTTTCAATTTGTTGTAGATGCAGGCAAACCCAGTGGGAAGAAATGATGATGTCTGACTCAATTCAGAAGGCTGAATTATTTCTTTATTATAATTATGCTAAAATACATTAATATACTATATAAAAGGAGGATACTAAAAACTATATACTACTTTCTCCTACTCTATCTCTAAACCCAACTATCTTGTGACCCTCTCACGCGAGTCCAGACACAGGTGGATTGGATTGGCCATCAGGTTCAAACAGTCCTCACCAGAATCCAATCAAGCACTCACTCCAGGTAAACAATTCTCCAAACACATTCCACATAGGAAAAACAATGAGCAGAAATAGAAATTGTTTTGTCTTCCATTTCTCTCTGTGCACCTCTATGAAAAATACTGAGAGTGAGAGAAATGTGCTTGCCACATCCATTCTTTTTTCCATTTCCTTACAATTGTGCATCCCGTATCAAATCTGCAGTGGTGCCCATTTGCAAGAAGAGTGCCACATGTGAGTTCACAATGGTCTGACTGTGAAACACTTGCCTTCCTTCCCTTTTCTGGAGATCCCAAAGGCCACATTTGCCTTACAGTCTCTTTGCTATGGGTGTAACTAAATGTAAAGCACTTTGGGATGTTCAGCTATATAAAGTATTGCCATTGAAATGCAAGCTGTTTTTCTGCAGAAAAACACAAAAGGAAAAAACCCAAATAAACAGCAACAAAAAGCAAATGAGAAGGTTTTCAGAGAGAAAACTGTGAACACTGTTAGATAAATAAAACATTAGGAAGAAGGGAAAATATTTCTGGAAAACAAATCAATAAAAAA
This sequence comes from Chloebia gouldiae, assembly GCA_003676055.1. Classification (NCBI taxonomy): domain Eukaryota; kingdom Metazoa; phylum Chordata; class Aves; order Passeriformes; family Passeridae; genus Chloebia; species Chloebia gouldiae. Next base: position 4,432,212 of record QUSF01000038.1, read on the forward strand.
AAAAATTATTTGAGAAAGTTGACAGGCTTGCAGAAATTTCTAGCTTCCAAGGTATTTGCAGAGAGAAAATATGGTTAATCAAGACACTATTATCAAAGTAAAAACCCTAAGTATTGAAATTTTAACTCTAACTTGTAGAGAGCCAAATCTTTTCCTCTGTCACATAAATTTGCAAAGGCAGTAGAAGCTTCCAATTACAGAGTTTCTTCTGAATTTTACATCCTTGGAAACAGTATTTGTCCTTTTGTAGAATGAGTGTGAGACTCTGTCCTTCCCAATTTATGACTTTTACATGACACATTAGGAACTGGAATTATTTATAAAAACAGGAAAAAAAGTTAACAAGCTCATTGATGGATAGTCCTACTTATTCACTGCAAAAGGACACTTTTGCCATGGTGAAACAGTGACAGGACTTGCCTTGAGTTGTCATTCAGCCATGGACTAGACTCTAGGTATTCAGTCTTTTAGGTAAATGCCCTGATGACAAGGCTGTAGGAATATAGGCATAATCATGTTTCTGGTGGTTTTTTATGGGGTTTTTTTTTGTGTTTTTTTTTTTTTGTTTTGTTTTGGTTGTTATTTTTTTTTTCTCTCCATTGATTCTAGTAGTTTGTGTCCAATGCAACAGAATAAGGAGCCACATGGAAGTCTCCTGTTCCGGGGTAGCACCCCAACCCTCACATTGCTAAGTAGCAGTCCAAGAACAAGTATCACCCTATCCAACTCCTCTTTGCTCTTTTTGGAAAGGTAGCCTCTGTTTAAATCCAGGAACACTCACCTGCTCCTCCTTCCATCCAGGTTGTTTCAGGAAGTCATGGCTCTACCTCCTTGTAACCTTCCTCATAAGAAGTTCCCATTCCCACACGATCTTCTGAAGGAACTTCTCTGTTGGGAAGGCAGTGCTTGAAGCAGGGCAGAGGCACAGGCTGTCTTCTGGCTCCAGTTGTGCTGAGCAATTATTTTTAAAATTTTTTCTCAACTGAAAGTTTCTGGAAAGTAAGTGGAACTCAGACCAAAACAGTTTTGGTTTGCTAGATACCTGATGTTTGCTATACACATATTTTCCTGATAATTTAATAGCCCCACAAAAAAAAAAAAAATACATGTTCTCTATTAGACTTCTAACTTTGTTTCAGTCTCCAATGATGGCTTCTCATTAAAATTCATGTTCTGAAGGTCATGGGTTTGAGTTAGCTTTTATAGCTTTCCTATACCAGACCATATTAACTCCTGTTATAATCTACCAGTCTATGCTGAACTGAAATTCATGTGTTGATTCCTCTCTCTTTATGAAATGTTCCTGCTTCTCAGGTTTGGATGGTTATATGTTGAAGGGCAAGGAATATCAGAAGTGTGAATTGCCCTTTAAATTTGTGCTCATTCTCTGCATTTTAGTTATTTATGCTAGAATATCTCGAAGGCATCAATTCACTTTGTCTTAGAAGTATAATTTGATGAAAATTGAATAATTCTCCCTGGCTTAAAGGATACATATCAACAAACATTTCCATGCCAAATGTACTGCAGAGTGAAAAATTGGACTTCTCTTTAAAGTGGGGCTATTTTTTCATGTTCTGCTTAAACTTACTCAGTTTGGGTAAACTGGCCCTCCTGACATTTGATAGTTTGCTTCAGTATTGCTGTGCACTCCCACTTTTTTAGTGGTGTGTGCAATAGTTTAGGGAAGACTTGGCAAATTCTGAATGTTAGTTTTGCATTTCCCTTTTGTTTGGAGAAATAACCTGGTGCATTTTATTTCCTGAAACATATATCTGTATGCTAGGAATACATGTATCACACAGTTGCTTTTCTTCTGCCCAGACTGAAATGCAGTAGGAAGGTGGGAGAAGGCCTCAGCTGAGTTGAAACTGAAGAGAAAAAAAGAAATGCACATGTACCATTAAAATCTGGATCCACAGAAGGTAGTTTTTTGGCAGCTTTATTTTTGTGGGTTTCTAACAACTGTCTTATTTAATCTGATTGTGAATAAAGAGAGAAGATTGACTGCCATGAATGCTAGTGCATGGTCTAAGCTACAGCTTTCTTTATTACTTCCATTATCACAATGGATCTCCATTGGCCTGAATTGCTAACATCATTATAGAAATGATAAGACTAAAATGGTTCTACCTGTCATTCACTGATGTGTGAATTGACAATCAAATGATTGATCAATTTCTCTGTGCTTCAATAGCTACTTTCATCCTGATTTGCTGTATAAAATGCTGCCATTTCAGCTAAGTTTTCTAAGGAGTAGGTAGAGTAAATTAGGCAATTAGACATAATCTTGGCCTTAAAAATTGAAAACCCATCAGCATATATGTCTTGCAAAGAAAATACATTTCAAAATCTGAAAATACAAAATCTTTTGTAAGGAAGAAATATCCTCACAATAGAAAACTACAGTAGTCCTGGCATTCTGTGTGTGAATGGCTTTCATGAATTTCTAATATATTTTTCTTTTGTTCATTTTTTCAAAAAAACTTGGACTCTAGAAGCTTTTAAGAAGGAGAAGTTCTTTAAGTGGAGCAATAGGAAGTGCTAAATACTTTATTAGTGATTTGAGATAACATGCTTTTCCTTTATTCCTTTAATAGAAAAAAATCATGACAGTTAGCAAAATGATGAGGATTAATGTATGAGGCATGGCAGCCTCTGAGTAATGTATTTATAAACAGTTTCTTTTAAAAAGAAAGTATGTCAAAATAGATTATAAGAAGACTAGGAAATTATTGTAGTCAGATCAAATAGAATACACAGTCCATGAGTTTTTTTCTGTAACATCTGCTGCATCCTGACTGAGATCACCCAGTCTTCATCTGCTTCCCTCTCTGACAGGAATGTCATGTTGCTTTTGTTCACCTCCTTGGTTTAAAACAGAGTCAAGTGAGTGACTATCTCAAGAGTCTAATGTACAAAAAATTCTTCATGATTTAAGTGAGATTTCATCCCAAATCACTTTTCAGTTTATTTAGTCCTTTTTGCTGTTGTTGGTGAACTGTGCCCTTCCTGATCTACAGGTAATCATTCACTTTTAAACATTAATATGACCAGAGTTGTATGTTCTACATAATCTGTCAAAACTAAGGAACAGTGACGAGCTGCAGAAACAAAAAAAAAAATCCATAAACAAACACCTAAATATAATGATAAAAATTGAGACAGAAACCATCAAAACAGAAAAGTTGAGGCAGACAAAGGCTGAGTAATAGTTTTGACAGGCTGACTGGAAGCCACTGTGCTTTAGGCTGTGAGAGCTTCATCCAAGTTTTACTGGTGGCAGTAGAATGGCTTCAGCCGGCTTTGATTCAAACCCAATTCAGCCAATTTATGGAATGATTTCTTCATTTTTGTTGCACCAGTCTTGTTGCTGAGCAGGAATGAGGAGGAAGAGGATAAGGGGATGCCAAAGGAAAGTTGACCACACAAATGTAATGCTGGAAGCATTAGACTGCATGGGGCTTTCCAGCCTCCACAAAGAACCAAACTTATTCCCATGGAAACCAATGTTCAAAGATGAATAAGCAGCCTCTCTCTCAGCAGCTCCCTTTCCTTTTTTCTCTTTTATTCTCTCTTGGGATGTTTTGTTGTTGTTTTTGGTAAAGGGAAAGAAAGAGTCTCTTCACCTCCAAGCAGCTTGAGAAAAGACTGGCAACATTCATTCCTCTAATAAGGTGTCAATTAATGCAAAGAGGAATGTCCTGAATTTCTCAAAGAGATGTGTTTTTCAATAGGAGCTAGTTAAGACGTTGATGAGGTTTTGTTTCTCTCTCTCTCTCTCTCTTTTTTTTTTTTTTTTGTTTTGTCTAAATCTAACATAAACTTTCTTGAAAAAGGGGACTGCTAAACTGGCGTTCTAAGTCTGCCCTCACGTGTTGGATTTTAACTCTTCAGGAGAGAAAGCGTACGTGAGCTCATAGAAATCCACCAGAAGTATTGTGGCACCACCCAGTACAGATACTCAGGTCTGCTTTTTTTAGTGTTGAGGTTTGGATCCTGATGTAGGTGTAGCAATGGATTGCATGCACAGGAAATACACAGAGGTTGCACTATCCATTTAATGTAGCGGATGTGGGTCGTTTTAATGCCTAAACTAAGTAGATAACGAATTCAAAAGGAATGTTACAGAGATGTTGCTGATGGTATCAGTGTTATAAGGTGTTGCAACTATTGACTGATGTCAAAAAATATAAAAGGTGGGCTGAAAAGCACAAGAATGACCAACCGGCTTTTAATAAGTAAGGAAGATAGTCTCAGAAATCAGAAGGAAATCCGTTGTGTTTGGCTTCTTGCGAGGAGGGTTTCTGAGAACAGGAAATGCTATAGGATACAGCATCATATGGGAAATGTCCAGTGTGAGTCAGCATGAATCAGTGCTTAGATGGGGCACAAGTGCTTCTGCAGGCTTCCACCTGGGCCAGTTGAGTCTGATGTCTCTGAAAGTGTCAGTGCCCACTGAATTTTTGGTGTCATAAGCATCTACAGAAGAATTTTTCCATTCAGAGGAGGACCTTTTCTGTGTAGATCCTCTGCTACCTAAGTGATGATCTCATGCTGCAGCCTTTCCTTTAGTAGAGAATAAGTTTCTACTCTCTGGACATCTGTTTCTGTAAAATTTATAACAACATAATGTCTGTCTGTCTATTCCACTTGGCTGACATCAGCCAGTAGGCTCAAAATTACTGGAGAAACCAGTCAGAAAAAATGATTGCCTAAGCCTCATTTCCTTAGGAAACTCAGCTAAAAAGTTAATATTAGCAATAACTTGTGGATTGGAGCTACCACTGGGGAAATGCAGTGTGGCACCGAAGCTATGTATGGCCAAATGCAATCTGGCACATTGCTCCCATTGCACTTTTCCTGTAAACTTTCTCCTGGACCCTGTTAGCAAAAAAACCTTCCTCAAGCTGCTGTGTGGGTGAATGGTCACAGCAGAGTCTTTGGCATGGCCAAGAGCCTCATTGCTTCTTGGTTTACCCACTGTTTTTTGGGGTGTGGACACCTGCTCACTGAAAAGGGATAGAGACCACACATCCATTAATCTGGGTTTCCCCTAGCCTTCTGCTCATTTGGGATCTGCACTCAAATCAGCAGTTTGCAGTGGGTTTCAACTCTTGGTACTGGGTAATTCATTTCCATGACATTTTTTAAAAAAAGTCTTTGAAAAGACCTGCATGTTCTTCTCCTCCTGAATATGTGAGTTTCAATTTGGTTTAATGAATCAATCTGGAGTCCTTAAATAGTTTTTAATTTACTCTTTTAAAGTTTTGTTATTTCTTTCTAGATAATGATTCATGGATGTGGAGTATGAGAAATGTGTTTTCTGCTGCAATGAGTAGAAACCTGGGTCTCCACTTCTTCACTGCTGTCTAGGGTCTTAATTTTTACCTGCATGGTGTTGTCCTTGCTGTATATCCTCTCTTCCCTCCTTTCTCTTTCTCAGAACAGTGCTTAATAAATTGCATTTATCTTTTCAGAACACTGAAATGATAATCTCTGTTAAAAAAAAATCCTTAAAACTCCACCACATTTCACAGCAGATTCTTCCTTTTCCATCTCCATCACATATAGTCAGTGATAGTTACCTCACTGTGATCCCTTCAGCTCTCAGTGTGTTTAAGAAGTTCCTTATATGCTAAGAAGGGCACACAGCCAAAGCTGCTTGTGCTGAGATTTTTTTCTGTGTGAATATGAATTAGGGCAATGGCATTGTAACGGCTTTGCAGAGTGAACTCATTTTCAGTATTCTCTTTTATCCTGAGGCGATGACCTTTCTATTACCAGCCTCTCTAAAAAGGAGTACAACCACGTCTTGTCTGTGTCTTCTTGTTTATGGTTTATATGTGGCTCAAAGTTCTGCCAGAAACTTAATGCCATTTTACTGCCTGGTTTTACATTCTGTCTGTGATGTACTAATTATCAGGGTGTGACAGAGTACTTATTTCTGATCATAAACCAGGGCTGTTACCCAGGAAGGAAATTTTGTTTGAGTCATGAAAACATATAACAATATGAAATATTCTCTGAGGACCATATTCTGATCCTGTTGACATTGACAGGAATGTTGGTTTTGTCTTCACTGTGAGAGCCACATAATGAATGACAAGGCATTTCTATGCCTGCTTCTATTTTATTTTTTGAGAGCCAATTCCCCACAGTACTGTCAGCACTGGGCAGTTGTATACTTCAGCTGAAAACCCAGTGCAGCACTAGCAGGGGATACTCAGCATGCAAAAGAGCCACAGTCTTTGTGGATGTAAATTAGTGTAGCTCCTTTCACATCAGGGGCAGTGCACTGTTTTATATTATGGGGAAGTCTTGCTCTTAGCTTCAAGCTGCCATTTCTTCCTCCTTTTTAGAAGGGAAAAATCAAAGAGTCTGCACTCCTAATCCATTCCTTCTATGGGGAGGATGGGAGGAAAGAAATAAAACAATCTGGAGACTGTGTAGCAGTTTCCTAGTTCCCTACTTTAAATACGCAGTTAATGCCCATGACTTAATGGGAATATGCCTGAACTCAGCCACGCTTGCCTATGGCAAAGGAAACAATGAAGTATTTCTGCTTATACCATCACAAAGCTTCACTTGAACAGCAGAAGCACAAGGAGAAACCAGATTCAAACCAAGAGCAAGGGTGAAGAGAGGGCAGCTTCTCTCCTGGCCAGGGCTATGAATGCTGTGCTCAGCAACACTGATTGCTGGGCTCCTGTGCATCAGGGTCTAGCCTTGTGCGGCTGTTGCTATCAGTTCTTCATACATTCACTGGCTGATGGCTATTTCTTCCTCCTCTGTGGAAGAGATGGTAAAATTTGAGCACAAGAAAGTTCGTCTTCTCAGACAATTCCAGCAGACTATACAACCCACGTTGTTCAGAACATGTGCAATATTATATTATAGACATTTCTGGTTGTAAGAGCAGAATTTAGCCCTGAACTAATTTACATGATTAACATGAAGACAGAATGTCCCACCATACTTTTATAGCACTGAATTGCAAATTTCAATTCACATTCCAACTCAGTTACTTTTCTGACTGATATCCTCCCCCTTCTTATCCTCCTCCTGAAAAAAAAGGAAAAAAAAAAAAAAGCATTTTCATCTTTAACTTTTAGCTTAAGGATCTCTTTCTGATCTTCTGCAGACTGAACCTTGACAATTTTCAATGAAATAGATGACCCCTTCTGTTCCACATATCCCATCATTTATTGGTGTCGTGCATCTGTCAAATGCCACATTTCCTCCCTCTGGGAGCACGCTCCTGTTCATGTAACCCTTTCTTTGTAACTGGAGAGAGAGCTACAGGTGTCAGTTAAGCCACAAGTATTTCTTTGATCTTTCCTAGATATTTTTTAATTGGAATTTTTCTTCCTAAGGGTTTTTCCTGTGTAACTCTGCTTTCAAGTAGAGATGCATTTGTTTTGTTTTCAGTAAGCCTGAAGCCCAAATTCTGCTGGTGCATCAGTGAAAAACGGAAATGATTCCCCTCATTTCGGCAGGTTACTTTGCGTTAAACTTTATCCACAAAATAGTTTTGGTCTTCCTTTCATCTTTCATTTCTTGTTCAGAAACAAGATCCCTATTTATGAATAGCCCTTCAATGAGTGCTTCAAATCCACCCCTTATTTGAGAAAGCACTCAGATAGTTTCCCAAATTAGGAATATAGAAAACATTCACTTATATAGAAAATACTCACTTTTCTATCTGGAAAATTTCATTATAAAAAAAAAAATCAGATATACTGAAGAAAACCAGATACTTAATAATTTTCTGCATGACTGATATATCCTTTGTCAGGACAGCAACCCTTTCTAACTGATGTTCTGCAGCTGAAATGGAAGATGGGAGTCTAAAGCACACATTACTAGAGAGACCATTTCCTTGTGCTCTCCAAGAGGCTGGATCTAGTCACTGCTTTCTTTCTCTGCACCACTGAAATTCAAACTGAAATTGGCCTCATCTCTGTGTCTTCTTTCAGAGATTTTAAAAGTAATAAATACTAAAAAGATAATTTTAAAAACTAACACCATCAGCCATAGCTGGCATTTTAAACAGCTCTATCTGGACATCTAAGCTGATCACTTTCATTTTTGATTCTGACCCTTCCTTCTCCCTCTGGCTCTCCTGTCTTTGCAAAAAGACTCTGCTGCCTGCATGAAATGGTTGGAGAGTGTCTGTGTTTCTAAAATAATGGAAACCTGTGAGGTTTCTAAAATAATGGAAACCTGTGAAACAATTTCTGCATATATTTTTTAATATATATTTTAATTTCTTGGTAGTGCTTTCCTTTCTATGTCAGAACATTCACATTGGGGCAGACCCCAGACCATCCTGTTTCAGGCTGTCTTGTGCTGCAGCCAGTGATCCTTGTACTTTCTGCCCTGCCTAAAATGCCCCTGAACAGTACTGCAGATCCAGAACAAGCCCCCTAAGCTCCCCCAGTCCCACATCCCTTACCCACCCAGCCTCTGTCCTTCCCTGAGTCAGGAGGACCACACAGGCCTTTCTGCCTCTGCCTACAGGAGCCGTTCAAGGTAAATATATCTGTGCATGTGTGTGTGTACTTGTATGCATGTATATTTTAACCCTCTGTGTAATAAATTTCTGTCTCCTTTCAGTGTGACACGACAGAATTTAGAAAAGTTTTTAGAATTTAGAAATTAGTTCAACTGTATTTCCCTGTCCTTTAATACCCCCATACATCAGGTGAGGTTCCTGGTAACACATGTTTTCTCATCTCAGTCTATTGAACTACTGTCTTTAATATATTTCTTGTGACATCTCTTTGGAAGTGCATGTTTTTAAAATGTAAGGAAGATGCATGAGATTTCTGCTATGTTTATTCAATTCTCAACCCTCCAAACACTTGAGAATTCAAATTATTCAGCTAGGCTTAATGAGGCTGACTTGGAGTGAAGTTATGTGCATGAAAGTCAAGGATAGGAGGCCTTGATGTTATGCATTTTTCGGTGGTTATGGGGTTTTCAATATTAATGTTTATTACTGAGTAGTTTGAAGGAGAGCTCAGGCTGTACCTTTCCATCAGTGCTAGTTAACTTGCTGCAAAGGAGCTCCTTCGGGGGTGTCTGAAGTGTGGAAGTTTGTTTGTGGAAGCACTTCCGTCTGTCAGTGCAGATCTGAGGGCTTCATGTCAGCCACTCCAACCTCAAACCTTCCCAACAGCTAAAGCTGCAAGCTCTGTGTAGGTTTGTGACAGTAACCCCTAAGCTCCCAGAATGATGATTTTCCCTTTGCCTCCATTTCCCAATTAGTAGAATGGGAAAAACAATTTTGATATTCAAAATGTGCTGTACTGTGATCCCTAACAAAAACCACAAAGAATTGGTTAAGAAAATTGGACTAGACTAAAAACCTGACCATTTTCCCATTCCCAGCTTCTTTGGGCATTGAAGGTTGGTTTGAATTTTTTTTTTTTTTTTGTTTTCTTTTGAATGGTCTTTGACCCTCTCTTTACATGATCCTGCAGAATGTGAGAAGACCAATTTGCTTGTGGCCTTAGCAGTTTCAGGCAATGGGACTGCAGGAAGGACTACTGGCCTCATGTTGGAGACCAGAAAAAGACATATTCCCATCCATCTCTGGAGAAGATATTGTTTAGATTGTCTGGCAAAGATGCATATGAGTGCGGGGACATTTAGTGCTGGGGACCACGGACTCTTCACAATTAATCTTAAAAGCTTCTCTGGGGCTTTATCCTGACCTCATCCCTGCTCCCATTCATAAGTATAGTAAGAAAAATTCCTGTTGAGTCACCTTAAGGATATGTTTAGAAGAAAAGTAATCTTTTTTTTTTTTTTTTCTTAGATATGCCCTTTGCTCTTCTAAAGCAGCTGGGAAAGGCCAAGTGCCATCCTAGCCTTTCTAAGTAGTATATTTTGCTGAATGCACCTGTGAGAGCAGAGGAACGGGTATCTTTTTATTTTTGTAATGATTTTTATTCTGATTTTACTCAGAACTTCAGATATACATATTTGCATATCTGTCTTTACAATTTTGAGCTGGTAAAGGGATTTGGTCAGAACATGCTGACTGCAGGTAATGGAAACCTTTTTTCAGAAATACCTCACTTTAATGAAGTAAATACCCTGTTATACTTAGGTCACTCCCACAAAGTTGAGGATTTGTCCTCTACACCACACTTTTGGGTTTTACACCATGTTGCAATATTCATACTACAATTATAAAAAAATGCATAGCTATAGAATTGCTGTTGGAATATTCTATTTCACAGTAAAGGTATGAATTTTTTTATTTTTTTATTCTCATTCTACTTGAAGGAATATTGAATAATATGAGAATTCCCCACAAAATAAAAATTCCAATTTTTAATTAGCTTAATTAGCTTCCAATTTTTAATTAAAATAAATGTCATCCACACCTAGTACTATGAGATTTTGGAAATAAAGTCCCACCTCTTTCTTCAGAGCATTTTTGTGGAAGAATGAGAAGTGGAAATACAGGAGAGGGAGGTATGCCTGTTGGTAATTTGAAACATAAGCAGGACCCTCCACTCCAGTTTTATCTATGAAACCCTCCCTGGTGTGAGACAGCTGTTGCCTCTGAAGCCTTTTACTTATCTCTCAAAATCCCAAGGGTCCTTCTTTTTTTAACCTATATTGTATCCCCACTGCCCTTGAGATCCTATATTACAGCTACTTTCCTCACAATGATTTGATAAGAATATCTGTTTTGGACCATGTCAGTGTTAGAGAATTGCTGTCAAGCATCAAGAGATGCTCTCTCTCTCCCCCTGAGGCTTTAAAGATGCTATTCTAAAATTAAAGTGTTTGGTATAGATAAGATACTTAGCGTTATAATGAGGTCAAGAGTTGCTGGCAGTTTCCAACAAGATTTTTTAAAAATAGGTTGATCATATCTCTTGCTTATTTCCCTTCTTCAACAGAGAAATATAGATAGATCAGGCAGAGAAACAGTCAGGAACAGAAAGGTTTGGAAAAATATTTGGAAATTATTCTGATTGCATTGTGTAATGCAAGTTGCCCCATTTTATCATGCTGGCATCCTCTGCAATGCATTGTGACATGGAATATGTGATGTAATGAGATATGCCCGCCAAAATGCAATATGCTTTGTTTTAGTCAGAATATATTAATCCACTTACTGAATAATTGACCCAAAGTGATTCTGTCAAACAGTATTAAATTATTCACTGGATTTCCAAACCAGCAGGCAGTGTCCTTTAAATATTTAAGAATAATGTCAAATAATTTTCCACACCAAAATTATTCTCTTTTTTTTTTTTTTTGTGTTTTTTGAGGTTCGCTGGCTTTTCTCTGTTGTTTAAGGACGGTAGGATAATTAAATAAAAGTCAGTGTGCCCTTCAGGCGCTTTCTCACCTAGCAGCACCCCAGAAGGGAAAGGAAATGCTCACCTGATTCAGCTGTCAGACCCAGCCAGATCCATTACCACTTTTTATGCCTCATCCATGAATTTTTAAGGAAATCCCAAACTCTCCACATACATATACCTATACCTATAATTTCACCATGTAGCATGTTGCCTTAGCAGTGAGTTTCCCCAGAGAGGGTGAAGCACAGAGGCTGCGAAGTGTCCTACTATTTCCTACCCTCAGGCCTCATAGTACCTCTCTAGGTGTGCATTATGAGATAACAACTTTGCCGGATCAATTTTGGTGTGGAAAATAGGTTTCCTTAAAAAAGGGACACCAGTACAGCAGCATTCAAGTTCTACCAATTACAGTGTCTGACACCTTTCTCCTTGAAGGTTGCATGCTGAACGAGTGCAGGGTATATTTCTGGCTTGTTTAAAAAGGATGAGGACAGGCATCTGATAGCTTACCTTAATTATTCCATTTCCTCTTCCCTATATACATTCCCAAAATCTAATTATAGTGCTCATGGCCCCTGCTATCAGCTGGTACCCAGATTAATATAAAGCTATGGGAAGGACAGCTACCTCCCTTCATTCTTTCCACAACATTGCAAATCTATTCCAGCAGTCTTTTGATACTAATATTTTGATACATTCATCATTGTGCTAGCATCAGCAGTGAGCAATATTTACAGTCTATAAGCTCTTCCAGGGCCACCTGTTCATATTACTCCTGTTAAGTCCATTCAATTTTCCACCTGAAATACCACATTTATCTAGTCAGAGCTTGACATCTATTTTTGTGGTGGGAAGGGGGCTGCTTTCAAGAACAAGTTTTATTTAATTGTATGTTTTGCTTCTCCTAAAGAACACACTAAGGCAATCTGTTGCATATTATCAGTCAAGTAAGATGCTCTTGGCTGCATCCTTGGGTTTATTATCTAGGTCCTGATATGGGGACATTTTTGCGCATATGCTTCTGTGTGTATTGAGGTGGAATTGCTTATCTGCTCTGTAGCTTTATTTGGACTGGAATTTGCTGCAATGTCCTCACAAGTGCAGGAATGTTGTCCAGAGTTATGGTCTGTGTGCAGTCAGGGGACAGCAGGCAGCCCTTCTTGATAAGATTGCTATTGCAAGCCACAAGTATTGTCACACTCTTCTTCTTTTAGTAAACAACCAGACTTCAAACACACTAAATATTCTATATTTGTCAAAATAAAGTAATGATTATTTTGCAACTGTTCTACCTTAAAGGCATTTAAATCTGGCTTTAGGAGACAGCAAACCCTATGACTGCTCAGCCACAGTGGAAGTAAAGCCCAATTGGAACAAAAAATATATGGGAAATTCTTAGCATCATAATAATCTTCTTCAGACAAGGGAAAAAATTATAGCAGCATTAAAAATAAACTTCACACCTCCTGCAAAGACTTGCATAGGTTTCTGAACTTTAAATTCCAAGACTGCAATGGACATAATGGATTGCAATGTTCTGGCACTTTGGAACAGCAACAGCTAACCAAGACTTGGCCAAAGAATGCTCTTCCCCTTTATTTTGCCTGATGGACTCTCCTGCTATAATCCCTACTCACTGCACAGGGAAATTTACCCCCAGAGCAAGAGCTTGAGAGAGACTTCTTTTGGTACAAAAGGGACACCTTTCTCTTACATTTCCTGTGTGCAGAAACACCAGGGTTTGTGCATGGTACTGATGTGAAAAGAGCATAACCAAGACTCCTGTTAACATGCAGCAGAGGTGATGGATGGAGATAATTGGGAAGGAAGCCTCTGTTTTATGAGAAATTCCACATTAAATTCTGTTAAATGGTACAGGAACAAAGAAACCCTTAGTAATTTCCAGGGAAAAAAAATAGGGTCATATCAAATGCTTAAGAGAATCAAAATCTTTGATTCTAATTTCAACCTTTTAAAAAAATGCTGTATAATAAATGTATACATATAAAGGAATTAAAAGCCATAAATCGAAGGAGAAATTATTAATCTTATTTTTTCGAAATGACATGCTAGAGCATTGTGATTTTCCTTGGATGGTTAATTTTTCTGTGCTCCAGGTTTGCCTTATTGCAACATTTTCCCTTGTTGGTCTATGATACTTCAGGTGGATCAAGCCCAGATTTTTCCCCCAACATGCTGTTCATACTGCACCTGTTAAACAGGGCAGCACAGAGCAATGACTGCTGTTTTGAGAGGTAATTTCACAAGCAGCATCCACCACTGTGGAAGATCAAGAAGCTAGGACAGGAGGTGACCATGTCCCAGGGACCTGCCCCAGAGAATATATCTTCCTGCAGGATCTTGCCAGGTTGGAGGCTCTTCTGCAGAGACAGCAAGGAGGAAAGGAAGAGAAGGGTTGGTGAAGGTCTGTTCCTATGGGTAGAGGATCACAGGTGCTGTGCAGAAACCCTGCTCCACCAATGGAACGGAAGGGGAATTTCTCCTCTTTGGCATTGAGGGAGAGTCCTGGGGTTAACAGACGTTATAACCTTGCCTTTGTGGGATCCTCACAAGTGAAATTCTGTCTTGTTCTGAGCACAGAGGTGTGGAATGTCTTGCCCAGATATGCAGCTAATTAGAGCTAGGGTAAAAACCTTTCCCTTCAATCTCCAGTCTGAAGCAAGGCTCAGTTTCTCCCTATTACAGTGCATGTGTCAGTGTCTGTGGTGTGCCGCTCTGCCTGCGCCATTCCCTACGCTGATGGACGTTACTGTACAGCTCACACAAAGCCAATGAAATGAGTGTGGAGGACTTGCTTTGCCTTAGCTGCCATGCCAGCAGGATCCTGACATGTTGCTGATTGTGTGCAGTCCCTGCAAACTAAGCTTTTTGGGAGAAAGGCTACCAAAGCTTTACGGAAAAGCATCTTAAACCTCAGGTGCTGCAGCAGCATCATCAGGCAGGGCAGTGATGTGCTGGGAGGTGCTTTGTGTATATGTGCTGGGTGCTACCTCTGGTGTGAAGCAAATGTCTTTTGAATGAATCGGCGCCAGAAGGGACATGCACAGCATCCCAAGGCAGCCTCAGCAAGACATCCGACTGATTAGATATTGAGGTCAGGTGTTGAGATACTAAGGTCATGCCATCCAGCTGCACCCCGATAAAATAGCAGCTGGTAAGACCACCAATCAGATAAGGTGTCAGTTTTCAACAGTCTCAAATTATTGTTGCAGCCAGGAAGGTCCAGATAAGATCAATCAGATGCTGGAATTATTTAGAAATTTCTGATTTCTCCCCCATACCCTTTTTTTCCTTATTCTTTTTTCTGGACAGACAGTCATGTGAATGTGAACAGAGAACTCACAGAGTCCCTCACCCATCCTCAGAACAAAATGTGAGGGTTGATTTATGGATTACTTGGAAATGGTAATTCTTTGCTCTTTATGATGTTTTGTTGGAAGGTGCAGTAACCTCCAGCCAGAGCAGCTGGATTTCACTGAGGTTTTCACAAAAGGAGTGAAAGAAGGGGGGTGGTGGTGAGTACAGAAGCTTCTCTAACACAGCAGTTAATAAGACACTAGCACATTAATCATGTGAGAGATATTGAATCTAACAGGGCAAGGCAATAGTTTTTAAAAACAGACAGTGAAGCTACTATCTGGTAGAAAAAGGCTGACTGAACAGCACAGGTTTTTTGCCACTATTTGCAATTAGAGTTATTTTTTATCCTTTTTATTTCTTTTCCTCCCTGTTTGAAAGTCTTAAAATACCTTTTTAGACCTGTAAGAAAATAAGAGATAACCCATTCAGGGCTGTAACAGAGGGCTGCACAGCCCTTCCCCCTTGACCTGCTGTACCCTGGGCTACACATCCAGCGTTTACACAGAACCCTGCTGATCCCTCCCCTGAGCTGTAATGTCAGGGCTTGACATGAGTGAAAGGCTCCTGAGGGTCATGGCACAGAAGAAAGTCCCTCATGCTGTGATACCAGGACAGACTCCTGGTTAAATGAGACATGATTATCAACTGCAGTCTAGAGATGACGTTCCCTTCTTTATGTGACTCTCTCCAGGCAGCTTTATCCTATCAGATCATGTACACCTTGGCCTGTTTTATGACCTCCTGCCTGACTAGAAGTGACAAAGTGCGGGAAGAACTAGGGTAATTTTGTGCACAGCTACAGATGACCCCACAACTCCTTGGTGTCCTTTATTTAAAGGAGCTTCAGTCATTTTAATGCTACGGTTACTGATGTTATAGTTAAACTTACTTTTCATGGCTAAACACTCTTTGTTATCAAAAACACTATAAAAAAAAAAAGGAAGGAAAACTACTAAATTAACCACTCACATGAGTTTGTAGGCTTTTGGCATGTGCATATGCCCTTCATTTTGAGCCTTGATCAAAGTGCTTGCCATGACAAGTTGAGAGCACTGGGCAAGACCAAAGCAGACAGCACTCAAAAATAGAATAATAGATTTGTCAAAGTTTGATAAGACCTTTAAGATCATCTAGTGCAACTATCAATCCAGCTGTACCACCCTGTTCACGATTAAGCTCCATCGCTTACCTCAGCAGTCTGACTAGGTAAAGTTTTGTCTTGCTTCCCATAGGACAAATATAGATTTCCAGGGACATGCCTCTTGGCCACTACTGGATGATGAAAATGGGCCCTTAAAGTAGGATGCCAACAGATGTCACCACTGTAAGTGAATCATAAGAATTGCCTTCCCAGAGGACATCTCATGTCCATCTTGCTCATTAATCAATCCCTGACAGTGATCAAAGCCTGATGTTACAAGGAAAGATAAAAAAATAATTGTAATAAATAGAGACAAAAATGCTTCAAGCCAGTGCTATGGGAAAAAATGTTCTCTTGACTCTGGACGAATCATTAGCAAATGCCAAGCAACAAAAGGTGACTAGGTGGTTCTGCTGCTGAGAATCATAAAATGAAGCTTCATGGTCAGTGTTGGCAATAGCTACAGTAAGTGCAGCTTCCAGGGCTGGCTGTGTTTGTAAGATGAAATCCATAAATTCTGGGGGTAGATTATTTAGGTAAGACACATGAATTGCCTGAGAATCACCAACTCCAGGAAGGCTTGTGAGGAGTTCCCTTTGTTTCAGTGAATACTATAACTGGTGCAACTCATTACAGCTTTTTGTTGTTGATATGTGGGAATTTTGCTTCAGTGGGCTCAAGGAAACCACAGTGTTTCTCAACAGCTGAACACCCGACCCACAGCTTTAAGATGTGGTTTTGTTTTGTTTTGCCTTTTAAAGGTCACAGGTTGCATTTAGAGGTTTTTGTGTTTGATTTTATGGACTTAAGAAGACATTTGATAGTAGCAATGAGAAATAATGTCTGCATGGATTTCCTGAGGCTAATCAGATTAATCCTTTTTTCTTTTTCTTTTTAACATAATTTTTCAGCTAAAGAGGTGAACTGAGACTAAGAAGGATGTGCATAGGAAATAATTGCTCCAGCAAGTTCTGATATATTTTTCTGAAAAACAACTTAAAATTTATCTTATGGTTTCCCAGCTGTTTGCTCTCTGAAATTTCTCTCCATGTCATAGCATTAGAATATACTGCAGGTTACAAGGTAATGGAAGGAAATGCCTGAGCTAGCTCTGAGTAGGAGTTTGAAATAATGCTGTTGCAGACACATTTCTTCTGGTATCTAAGCCAGTTTAAAGTGGTTGGCTATCTCCACCTCATACTGCTGTCTAGGATGTAGATCTATGATTTCAATCCTTAGTCAATTAACAGAAAATATTGACAAATATTCACACACTTTAATATTTGTTTCTCAGTGAAAAATTCTTTCCTAAATACATTATGGTATAATTTCACTTGTAGCTGACTAAATACAAATATAACTCATGCAAATGTGTTTGCCACACACCTCTGTCTATGTGCAGCTGTGTGGGCAAATCCAGGGACACACCAGTCTGCAAGAGCAGTGAAGCTGCTGCTGCTGTCCAAAGGAAAAATCCTTGCCCAATTAAACTCACTGGCTGTTGACTGTTTTAGGGACCAAAATATGTACTACAGTGCACACTCAGAACATAAACAAGAAGACTGCCTGTTTTCTCTCACAGAAGCCACTGAACTTGGCAGCTGGACTGTCACTTTGAGCATCGGTGCTAAACAAATCACCTCCTGTGATATCTTCTCACTCTACAGGAACACAGGTCTTTTTTTCACTGTGTTGTTCTAGCACATGGTAAAATTACCAGCATTAAGATAGGTTATGTTTCTTTTCCTCCACACTTGGCACTTAGGTTACATTTGGTTTTAGGTGTTTGGGATTTTTTTCCCAACAAAATACAGAAACACATGGAAGCATGATGTTGCTTTATAGTTGCCAGAACACGTAACTTGAAGAATTTAAGCCCACCTAATTTCAACCCACACAGTCTGCATCTCATCTAGAATCCCTGTCTGCTGTCCAGCACTGACTTCATAGGAGTCCCTTCCCTGCAGACGCTTGCAAGTGTTAAATAATTTCATAATTAGCCTGAATTTACTGTGATGGCTGTTTTAGTTGCATATCTATTATTGCAAGCAGTTGCTGTGGGGCAGCAAGGTCTTCCTGTGAGCCAGAGCTGTGGTGCAGTGAAAGCAGTGATGAACAGCCAGTTCACTTCCACCTCCTTCCCCAGGGGTGTCTGTGAAGCTTCCCGAAGGACCATGCTGTGACACCAGGCAGGAAGGCAGAGCCCACTGCTTCAGGACTTCAGCAGGCACATTGTAGCTCCTGCTCTTTCAGTCTCTTCTCTTTTGCAGAGGAATATTTCTGGCTTAAACCTCAGGAACAGAGTGAAGATTGAATTGGTGATTAAATTATACATATAGATCACCTGTGAAGGTATTCAGCTATTTATAAAAATAATTAATTTTCTTGCTAGAAAATGTAGCAGTCATCTGACAACAGAAACCTAAAATTTTCAGAGGCCACACTTAAACAGGACACTCAGAGTAGATGGATTTGGGTTCCAGTTTTGGTTAGTAAGCTGACAAATGGTTTATAAAGAAATAATAATAACAACAATAAGAGGAAATAGTAATAATAAAATAAAAATTAGAGCAGAAAAATATTAAATCTTTAAGTGATAAAAGCCACTTTGTCTTTTTTTTTATTCTCAGGCCTTTGAAATGCCTCAAACTTTATTTTGGTAATTGCTATGCAAAAAAATTTGATGTCTGTGCAAAAACAACTGGAAGCTTACAGAGGCATCTGGACATAAATATTAAAAGATAACAAAAATATGATGTGAATTAGCCATGTGGATACCCTTAAAAACCACAACCACAAACCCCTTCTCCACATCTTTGGCTGCAAACGCGGGTGCTTTCTCACTGGGTTTTAATGTGTTAACTGACATTCAAAAAGTGACTGGTCATGACTAATGATTTGGTTTCCTTTCATTTTGACCACTCTTTATAAGAGCTGATTTATCTCATCTGATTTAATAGGAAGTAGGATAGGGAATGTCCCTCATTCCTTTTCCAAGACCTCTTCTAAATTTTTGGTGTTCTATATGGATGTTTTGGTTCAGATTGTGAAATGTGTGCTTGCAAGGCTCCTTGTCCTGCAGGACACAGTCTAGACTTGCACTGATTTCTTTCTGTGGTGAGCAGAGCTACCTGAGAGTAGTTCCTCTGGGCAGTCACTACTCTGTGTTACAAGAATGCTTGTTTTAGTGTACTCAGGTCTTATGATAGCATGCTCAATGGTGAGATATGCTCTGATGAAGTAAAGGTGACTCTAAAGTCCAGCTCAAATAGGGCAGCTGAAGGAAAAGATCAACCTCCATCCACAAAGACAAAAAGCAAGCTAAAATGGCAATTCCATAGTTATTTTTTGGTTTATGCAGTCTGGTCTCATGACATTTGAGCCCCTCAGATTGGCAGCATTGTGAATCACTTTTTCAAAAGTGGTAAGCACATGAAAGCACACAAACCTCTGCTTTTTAATGAGTCTGTGGTGCAGATAATCAAAGATTTTAGAAGCTGACAGGAGTCAAGCACATATGGATTTGATAACTCAGGTCTTATTACCTTGATTTTCTCATGGTAAAAACATGCATAATAGCTTTCTGCTTCCAGAAATGAATACATAGAAGGTTGAGCAGTTCTAATAAAAAATATGTCCTTTAAATTTTCCAAAGAGAATTGGAAAATGCACAGTCCAGTGATATGGATCAGCTAAGCCCTGCTGCGTCTTCTAGGTGCCATCATTTGCTATTATCTCATCTTTTTCACATTCTTTTTGTTTTCTTCCTGGTTTTTAGCTTTGTTTGCTCATTCATTGCAGACTTCGGTGCTATTCACCTCATTCTAAGGAGAGTGTTCAGCTACAGGTTATATATATCCTACTACCCAATCTGAACTGCTTATGGAGTGGACTTGTTTTTTAAATTGTGCTCCTGTTTCTTAATTGCATGAAGAAATGCATAGAATTTCACAATGGAAACAGAAATACTGTAATTAGCTGTTGCCCTCTCCAGTTGCTAACCCACTTGAATATTTTGGATAGGACCAACTGCAAGGTGAACAAATTGCTCTAAAACACTCTCAAGAATGGAAACACACATATGTTCATATTTGATTTCTGCCCTAATATTTAGTGAGGACTCTATAATTTAAATAAAAAGGACTAATTTTCCCCAATTTAATCATATTTTAAACAGTGTGGAAGTTATAAACATTATAATAATGTTAGCACTTTCATATTTAAAAATATGCCCTCTAAGCATTTACATTCAAGATTTGTTTTTCTTCAGATGTGTAAATAACACATAGCAATTTGCATCTCATGCATAAATCTTTCTCCTGTTGAATGCAAATTAAAAAATAAAAATAATCTGGCCCCCAACCCCTTTCATTTGCTTCTTTTCCCACCTCTTCATATTTACAGCAAGTTAGCTGGCTAATTCTTCCAATGAGAATATTTAGAGTTTATGTGTGTTTAAAAAATTATCTGACTGAAGTTTTCATCCACCAAGTAAAAAGAAGCCTAGAGCTGATTAATAGTGTTTCCTTTTCCACTCCTAATGAATGTTTTTCAGGTTTTATTCATTCCAGATGAATCTATTTTAAATAGTGTATATCTGTTTGCTTGCATGCATGTTGGTCTTTCTTGGGATTTATCCCAAATGAGTTTAGCTTCTCTGTACCTTGTAGGACAATATCGATGCTGGCTTAATCAATTTCAATTTGCTGTTAAACCAGAAACGAAGCATTTATCAGGATGAACGAGGAAGGGCTGAATGGACCTTTCGTGTTGCTGAGCTCTCTTTGTGAAATCTGCTCCGTGAAGTTTCTGGAGCTCAGAATTTACAGGAAGCTCTTCTCTGACTTGCACTTACCACCTAGTCTGGATGCACCCACAGGCTGGTTTTACTCTACATGTTTCCTGCACTGGCAGTGTGTGTGCCTACGGATGATTATCATAGGGCTCAACCCACTAAAAATAACTTCTCTAGATAGTCTTGCTGCCTTAGTAAAAATGCAACCAAAATATCTCATTGAATCATCTTCCTCAGCTCCAAGCGGCTCTGCTATTTATGACTGTGGAGTCACTTCTGCCTCCCCGGCTGCTTCACACGGAGCGCGGAGCCAGCCCTGGCAGAAGTGAGAAGTGCCAGCAGCAGCAGGAGCTCTCTGGTGAATGAAACCTTCTGCTTGCACAGCGAGTCCCAGCCCCGAGCTCCTGGAGATATGGGGTGTGGCAAACTCCCTGGCTTCTGGAGGCAGGTGCTGCTTTAGTGATCATCTCTGAACACTGTGGCAAGCAGTGGGTGAGCATTTCTTCTGCTGCTGCCTGATCACAGCAGTGCTAATTTTAAAGAGGTGAGGAAGCGCAGGGAGGTGATAGCAGGATGGACCCAGCTGTTCATCCCAAGAATGTGAGTGGCACTTCTATCTGAGAGGGAAGGCAGGAACTCCCATTTCACTGCACAGACAGAGAGTGGGGAGAAGACAGTAAAACCTTCCTTAGATTCCTGTTTCACTTCAGAAAAGTGTTTTCAAAGGCTCATCCTCCCATCCCCTCCTGCAGGTTATATTTAGTTTTAAGCTCTCCTGGCTGCTCCACTGATAGTTTATCATTTCCACTGCAATTAATCAGAACGGGGTTGATTATGCTTTTGTCTCTGATTGTGTAAATCAGGATCCTTCTGTCTAAAATGAGGGGACCTTTTTTGCCTGGGTACACTGCTTTCCATCCCCTTCCATCCCATGCCATCCCATCTCTCCAGCATGGCCAGGCAGCCAGTCATTCCTGGATTCAAATGGCATATGTTGCTCCAGTGTTGAAATCAGGCCAAGGAGGACTGAGGTGAAGTACTAAGCAAGCATCATGGCTTTGGTGAGAGAAGCTGTGAGATGGATGAAGTCACCATTTTTGGGGGTCTGCTAACCCACTTTTGTTTTGTGGCACATGGGGAGATGAGAGGGGCTAGAGGGCTTTGGTCCACTTACTCTGCAGCACAGCCAAGCTCATCACTTCAAGTACACTTCTTCAAAACCTGCTCGAATTGGGTAGCACTCATGCAATATGAACTGGGGAGATAAAGTAGGATTGGATAGAAAAATATCATAGTAAAGAAAGCAGCTCGAAATCCCAGTAGTCTCTTCTAACAACCCACAGGCTGCTTCCATCCCTGTTTCACACAAAACATCATAAGGGCTTTGGCCCCCACTGTGAACCTGTCTGGCTCACCTTGAGGCAGCCAGGCTCTCACTTGTGATCACTGGTCACATTGGGACAGCATAAGCACAGAAAAGCAATGAGGACATGTGACACCTTCTATGTGTTTGGAGAGGTTAATTGAAAGAGCAAACTGTAATTGTAGGAGTCCCCAGAACTACAGACATCAGTTGCTTTGCTGGCTCTTCAGCATTAGCTGTTTTCCTTCGTATCTCACAGCCAATGAGCCTGGCCAGAAGATATCGTCTGTTTTAGAGTAACCTGTGCCTGCAAATCAAAAAGCTCTTTAAAAATATGTATTTAGACTCAGCACTCCTGTGAGAGCGACTGCTTTGCAGGTTTGTAGTCTCAGGTGCAGAAGGGTTAAAATTATTTGCCCAAAGACTTAAGATGCATAGTTGAGCAGGCAGAAGGACCCAGGAGTTGCAGTCCTTAAGAGGCCACTCCTAACACTTGTCCATAATCCCTCCTTCTCAGTTAGTAGCAAATGATAATTTGTAACATTGCCTCTTAGGAAAGCAACTGCAGGTTGCTCTCCAAACCAACCCAGGTCAGAAATCTTACAGTTACACTAGCTAAAACTGCGGGAAGTATTTCTCAAGGACAGACACACTGTGCATCATTTCTTCCACCTGCCTAAACACTGAGCTGTGTGTTTCTGTT
The DNA here is from genome assembly GCA_003676055.1 of Chloebia gouldiae. NCBI lineage: Eukaryota > Metazoa > Chordata > Aves > Passeriformes > Passeridae > Chloebia > Chloebia gouldiae. Next base: position 4,454,928 of record QUSF01000038.1, read on the forward strand.
CTGGTCTTAAAGTGGAATGGTGAATTGCAACTCCAGCTTGCAGGGTATAACATTTGATTTTGCTGTATCTGTGGTTAGCGGATCACATTATTAATACACCCTTACTTGTCAAACAACAGCTCTGTAGGCAGAGATCAAAGGAGCTGGCAAGAACACGTTTCCTTCACTCATCTAGGAGAGGATGAGAGGTAACATGATCTTGACCTCTGAAAGTCAGGTACAACTCTGAGAATGGGTGACAAGAGCCAGGACTTCTGTTGATCGTATAATAACAACAAATACTGGTGCCATAAGACAGACATGGATTAATTCTTTGGAGGGAGTTGTATTTTTGCAGGTCCTAGCCCCTGTAAAACTAGAATTTATTAGATAAATATATCCTGTATTATTCATAATTTTAACTTTTTTTTTTTTTTTAGTGTATATATATATAAACAAAGCAAGCTGAATCTTGGTAGATTGTGTTGCTAAATTTTGGGTGGAGAAGAAGCATCTTCTCGAGTGAATTACATGTTCAGATTCTGTCACAAAGACTGTCTTGGCAGGGTTTTATTGCTCCCTAAGTAATGTACTGTCTACCCTTTCCCAGGAAGATTTTATACCATCAACAAACAGCAGGGGAGTGAAAAATATCATCTGTAGGACATAGTAAACTCACACAAGTAAATGTGGCTATAAACTATAAGTACGCTAGCAAATTTGATGTTCATTCTATTCCAGATGCAGCTACTGTATATCCAAGGCCTCAGAGACACAGCGTAGAAGCTGCTTTGCCATGTTGCATGGAGAATTAATGAAGTCACATGATGGTAGTGTTGCCAATATATATATTTTTTCCCAGCTGCTAAATTACATTAAAAAGCACTAAATAAACACTCAAAAATTTCCTTAAATAAATGTATCATGTAGTAATTATTGCAGCTAATCTCAGTGCAGGTATGTGTTTAAAAGTGGGAGGTGTCAATCAATGTAATTAGAAAAGATGTGCCTGAAAAACAACCTCTGCATTACAATATTGCCCCTACTATAAACACCCTACCACATGGTGTATCCCTTCTTAGTTACACAGTGTAAGGTCTGTGTTGATTCAGGCTTGAATTACGCAGTAAATCTTTTTTGTGAATTTATAGACTGTCTCTTTGAAGGCAGAATTGTGCCAGCCTATTTATTTGAAGTCCTTTTTTAACTGCAGTAGCATGCTTTGGAGCTCTAATACCTTATATGCAAAACCCCTGAGTGACAGCAGCTCTGCCAGCTCATGATACTTATAATGCATTACATATTATCAATAAACTGTTGCAAGACATGTCATAGATCTTATTAACATAACTTTAAATTATGGGTACAAGTTTGACCTATCTATTGATGGATTAGAAACAAAGCTTAGACTGTTAAACAGAATTAAAAGGCTCAGGGCATCATTAAACAAACTGTTTCAAGTAAAATGTCTGTATTTCACCATAAAGTCAAAGCATACCTGAAAAGCTAGCTGTCCCCAAGGCAACTTAGAAAGTTTAAAGATATCCATGAATAGCTCTCAAGTATTTTTTAAAAATTATTTTTGCCATTTCTCTCATATTAATTACCATCCAAATTTCTCCCAGAAACTTTGGCCACCCTAAAAATTTTTGATGTGTGTCTCTCCCAGTCCCCCAAAGCAAACCAGACAAAATAAACTCTGAACTGTCAGGAGGTCTAGACAGCACACAGACCTTTGGTATCAGTGACATGTAGATTGCCTGCCTGTTGTATCCCATTTCTTAGTTGAGATTCATTATGTCAAGACTGGAGAATGCAGTGACAATGAGGCTCCAAATAGAGATTTACAAGTGACTCCTCAGACATCAGGAGTCTATGCTGGCAGATCCAGCTGAAGACTTTGTACATTAGGTCACAAACGACTCTTCTGCAAATTTTCAGAGACATTTTGTAGGGTTTGTTTATTTGAGCATGATTAGGTAGCTTGACTAATTTTTACTTACGGAGTGGGTTTTGGCATTTTAAACGTGGATTCTTTGCCACATCTTTTTGTGTTCTCTTTGTCACATCTTTTTGTGTTCTCTTTGTGTCAGCACTTTGGCAACAGGGAAAAAATCAAGGCAAGTCATTTAAGTGGCTTACCTGAAGTTACATAGAAAAACAAAGATAGAGCCATAAACAGCTCAGAGATGTCCTGTTTCCTAGCCCTTCACATATATCCTGGAAATATTCTTTTTTTTTTTCTGAGTGTCATTAGGATTAACTGTCTAGCATGGCAAATAAGGCTTCTTACCTCCATACTTTATTGTTTAAAACATTGAATTTTAGTTTTAGGATGTGAACTTCTTTGTTAGAGGGGTAGTGGAGTGTGCTGAGTCTAATAAGATGGAAGGCAAGAAGCCCAGAAATTACTGCCTTTTTTTTCATTATTTCTATAATATACTTTCTGGATCAAGTACAAAACCATGATAGAGAGAAAGAGAATTTTTCCATTGACTTGAGAGGGAATGGAGAGAGACATTGAAAAGAAACGTGTCCAGCTGATGAGTAAGCTGGCATGCATCACTGAGTCGTTAGTTTTTTCTATTAGAGTGAGCTTTGTTTTACTGTTGATAAAAAAACCCCAAAATAACTCTGTCCATTACACATTAAATTAAGGGAACATACACATGCTCCATAATCACAACTCTCTCTCCCTGAGCACTGATAAGTAATCGTGACCTTTTAGACAGGGGGCAGAAGGTGATAGCCTAAATAGTTTTGTGTTAATTATTACTCCTCTGTGCTCTGGAAAATACTAAAATTTTAACAATGTTCTATGCCTCAGGTCCCTTGAGACCTGAGATTGGCAACAACTAAAGAACATATATATTTGGACAACAGTGTTATAAGAAATTCTGCTGCTTTGTGTTTGTTTTGATTTAGGTTTTGTCTGTTTGTTTTGTTGTAATCTCTCCTAGAGTGATAAAAGCTTTATTTGACAAGGTAGAAAAAGTTAGTTTTCACTCATATTTATTCAGTCTCATACACTGAATAAATAAAGGCACAAATCAAAACAGCTTGAGCTCTGCAGTGGACTTCCCTGACTCTTTCAGTTAACCTTAACGTTCACTGTGCTGAAAACTAATAGCATTTAGTTGTCAAGAAGCCAGAGTAATGACATTTTGTGCCATTATTCTAACGAATTTTTCACTGTGCATTTTCTTTAATTATGTCCATGAGTAATATCATTATGCATTCATGCCAATACAATTCTGATAATTAATTTACATTATGGCAATTTCTTAATGCTTTTGATGTCAAAGTTAATAGCAACATCTGATAGTTGATCTGTTTGAGCTGACATAAATTTAATGTATTGATGCCAAAACCAACAGCAGCATCAAATTACATAACAGAAAAATAAACATCCACAGGGTAAAATCCTTGGTAGAAAAGTCTTGATCCTTACCCGAGGTTGATAGGTTCAAAATAAAAGCAAGACCCCTAGACACGATGCATGTCAGATTTTTACTTCCTCTTGGTTTATTTATTTATTTACACATTAATGGTATTGATGTCTTAGGTTTAAGAGATCTAGCAATATGCTGTCATATAAAAGATGTTGTACTCCAGATAGATGCATGTATTCCATAAATGAAAAGGAAAAAAATGCATTAATTAAGCCTTTATCTTTCTAGTTCTTTAAGCTCTATTCTGTAGGAGGAGAATTTAGGACTGATGTCTGAACCCAAATTTGTATCTTGGTTTGCGATTTCAGTTTGCATCATGTAGTAATAAAATCAGCACAATAGACTTCATGTAGAGGCAAATATTGTTAATAACAATAAAACAAAAAACAGGGAAATGTAAAATAATGTTCAAGATCAATATTTTTTGTACATTTTTGCTATATGGAATTGATGCATAGATAAAGAGATAATTGTATGTGTTACTATATATATGTATCTATTTTTTTTAATATTGACTCATATAAATAATACAGTAAGACAATTAACATAAAATAAACCCACTTTCTTCAAGTCTTTGTCCAGGAGATTTGAAGATCTCTTTACAAGTCTATAGGTATTTTTATTTTCCAGTTAAATATTTTAGTACACTTTAGTATTGAAAAAAATGTATGTGAAACAAGTTATGATAGCCACAAAATAGTGATGGTTGTTTTCCATTTATATTTTTAATGAAGAGCCTCATTCCATGACAGAGTCTCTAACATAATATTTATTTCCCCCTGCTTCAGCCTGTTAAATGTATAGATGAAATGTTAAAAACCATTAGAAATAAAATTGATCCTGCCATATATCTCAGCCTTTTCTTGAACTGGCTTTTCATCAATTATATCCACCAAGGGAGTGCACATTTCATTTTACATTGTAAGGAGATAATTATACAACCTCAATTAGACCTTTCATTGCTGGAGTATAAAGGGCTGCTAGTGCAGACCCAGATTGTTTACCTCTAAAATGCACAACCTTTCCTTCTTCAGACTCCACAAGCAAGGTGCCTGTCCGTACCTGCTGAACAAGAAGCCATGTATGCTTGTTTTTAGCCTCTCTTAAACTTGTCTTCACAAACACGAGGACACATACTTGCTCAAAGCCAGTCCCCCAAGATTCAGGCATGTCAGTGTCCATTTTCTGCGTCCATCCTGTGGAGATGAACACTGCTCCACCCAGAGACAAAGTTTGTTGAATGATTTTAAGTCCCAATGGTGTGGGTGAAGGTGCAAACTGCAGCAATAGCTTGATCCCTCATGTATATTTCTGGAGAGTTGTACTTTGGAACAAGCTTGTGGGATGAGAGGGACTTTGTTTGCTCAGAATTTTTAACTTGTGCAGTGTACCATGAGCGCACAAGTTCAGCTACACACCTGCAAGTTCTTGTAAATGTAGTGCTGTGGTGGTGTACAAGAATAGAGATAGTGCTGAAGGCAATCTTACCCCTGACAAGTTGCAGCTACAAATTACCAAAGAGTAGGAACAGTCTTGCCTTTAATAGGTCACAGCTGTGTCCAGTAAGGGTGGTCCAGTAAGGATGGGTGTTATAAAAGAGTGGGTCAGCTGGTGGAGAGGAGACCTGGAGTCTGTTGGCTGTGCTGCTGTGAGGAGTAAGGGTCAGGTAGTTATACTAGGGACAGTAAGGGTCAGGTGTTTGTGTTAGGGACAGAGAGAAGTCAAGCAGCTGTGTGGAAGAAGGAAAAGGAGTCAGTGCTGTGAGGAGCTGCCTGTGGGAACTCACAGAAAGAAGATATGAAAGTCTTACAGCAAGATAATAAACTAATGGTGACAGTCAGTTCCATCCACCATTGAGTGGTGCCAAGCACTGACACCAACAATTGGTGGCCCATATGGGGATGGGTTCTGACATGGTGGAATGAATGAGAAGAACATGGATGGGAGGAGATATCTGAGAGTCCTTCAGTTTCAACCACCCTTTGTTAGGACATAGATATCTTCCCCTCATTCAGACATAAGCTGAGTCTACTTCAGCCCTTTGCTCTTAAAAGAGAACTGGTTTGAGGCAGATACTACTCATACAAGTAAGGACAGTGAGAGAGAAGACTGGAAAAGAGTTTTATATATGGAATTTTTTTGTTATGCAGGCTTTGTCAAATGCATTTCCTGCTCACACATGTGTGATGAAGATCTGGGATGCTTTCCTCTAACAGAACCTTTTAATTTCTTAATTTAATTTAATTTCAGAGCTTTTTGGGGGAGGGGGTGAAGAAAAGGGAGATTTTATTCTCCACAACATTACCCTATATTAATTAAATTTTATTTTACCAATAAGTTTTTAAAATAATAACATTTCATATTATGGAGACTGAGAAAGGAGTGGAATACTGGCTGTCCTTTTTCCTTGGTCTGTAGAAGGTATGGGTTTTAGCTGTCCAAATTCCCTTTGGAAATAGGTTAGTCAAGAACACATCTTGGTTTTAAGAAGAGCTGCTCAATGAGAAAGAGCAGTGTAAATGTTATCTTTATTCCAGGTGAGAAGAAAAATCTCTGAAAAGTGTTTCTGAGGAGTGTTATGTCTGTGGGTCGATTGTTGGAAGGTGTAAGAAATATGACTATGATTGTGGTTTGCACACTGAGAGACTCTCCCTCACAACCCAAATGGCTTTCTTGTGTGGCATTTCAGAACCCCTCTTTTTCTGCCTCCAGGCATGTGGAATGCCTGTGCAGATTTTTTTTTTTTTATGCAGGGCTTGTCATGAGTTGGACACAACCTCTTTGGAATGCAATGTAGGAGTTTGAAAGGGAGGTTTTAAAAATTCAGAGCTGCCTGAGGACTGTGAGCATTACTAATGAAAATGTGTTTGAGTTTAATGTTAAAACTAAATGTCCCATAAAACAGAATGAAATTAACTTCTTCCCTCCCCAAAACTTATACTGAAGTTTCCAAAGCCTTAAATCTGGCCCATCTCTGAGTCAAAAAACTGCTCCCTATGCCTCACATAAACACCTACACCCAGGCATCTCCTATTACCTTCTATTTCTTCAGTCTGCCAATTATTTGTCACACCCCGTTGTTGCAGACTATCTTAAATTAGCTCCTTAGTGACTCAAACATTTATTAACTGCTCCGGAACCCAGAGTTCATCATGTTAGGAAGCTCCTAGGCCTTTATTGCTGCGAAAGTAGTTGTTTAGGACACCGATGGTGGCTGTGAAGCATGGCAGAGGCAGCAGGGGCACCCCCTGGCAGCAGGGCTCCATCTCCCAAAGCAGGGGATCTTCTGCTCATCCCCTACACCAGAGAGACATGGAGTGCTTTACAGGTGAAGGGATGCATCTTGTAGCAGTGTCCCTTTGAGTCATAAAGCCTGAGGGAGATGGAATCACCAATCCACTACTTTCTTTAATCAGGTGTGAGTGAAGAGGCATTACTGTGGATATGAACTAGCTGTCTTGGTACTTACTGCTGAGGCAGAGAGCACTGGTCCTTTCTGCAGGAACAGTAATTAGCCAGAAGGCAGCCTAGCTACCAAGTACAATGCTCATTGTTTCTTTCCTTGACAGCTAGCTCAGGCTGGTTATTAACACAAAAAAAGCTTTCACTTTGAAAGTAATTTTGTTCCCTCCATCCTCCACTGCTACATTTCCTTTGCAAAAGTTGTGCTGAGTCACATTAAACTGTGACTAAGCTTGTGGGGCCTCTTTAAGGTGCCACTTTGGCACACTGGTTCAGAAGTCTCAGACAGGACTGAGACCAGAAAAGCAATCAGTGGAGGTAGCCTCCCAGTTCCCATGGCACAGATGTACAGTGAGCTGGGAGAAAGTTTTGTAGGAGACAGTCCACAGCACATTACATGACAGCTTTTTAACAAGAGGGAAATTATGTCCTTAGTTACTTGTTGGACGGGGATTGATTACACTGAGTCCTGTAACCTTCTAGGTATTTTAAGTCTCCAGACCACAAAGAGATTTTTTTACTGGACAGTCAGTAATGTCCATTTACTGCACTGTCCTTGTCATCCAAAGCTTTCAGTCATACAATTTACTGACTAATTGTACCAAGCAATGTGTTTTCAATACAATGGGTATTTACAATCTGCAATAGTTTTATATAAAGCCTTAAAAAATACACAATGTCTGACTACTAAATCATATGATTTTAAAGGAGGTTGTGTATATTTTTACATCCACTTTAGACTTACATACAGAGAGTATTTCCAGTTGTTTACATATGTTAGAATCTCTTGCATTTAAATAGCTCATTATGCAAATATTTACAAAATACGTGGATATTTATTTTTACTGGACCCTCTATTCAATCACTGAGCTAAGATTTAATGTCTAAGCATTGTCTGCAGAGTTGCATGTGCAGTAATGTATTATGAGTAATTATGTACTATATACAGTTATACAACAAAAATAACAGATTCAAAAAATATTAGCCTTTCAAAGGCAAGCACTCAAATTTATGGAGCATCAGAGGTAAGGTGCAATCCTATTTCAACCTCCAATTATGCACATGTGCCTTATACCATGGCCTTCACTAGCCATGCTCTGGTTGCCTTCAGCTGCTATGGGTGCGTGTGTCCCACACTGTGTCAGGCCAAGGCTCTGACCAAGGCTTCAGCCAAGACTTGGGATCAGACTAAGGCAAATTCATAATGTTCCCCAGGCAAGGACTTTTTCCTGGATTTGGTCACCTAAGCAACTGACTTGGCTCAGCGTGCATGTTTCTGATTTTCCCACTCCATCACAAGAGCTTGAAGAAAGAGAACACCCTGTACTAATTCACCTCTCTGGCTGGAGCCATACACCAAGCAGGACTAATTTTGCATTTGAGACATTTGAAAGAGCACTGTGTTCTCATATAATCAAAGACAGACTGAAGTAATTGTGCTGAAGGGTTTTCCTGACCAGAATATCTTCCACCAGGAAATGCTGCTTTGTCAGAATTGAAATACTTCATAGGAACATTTTGTTTGTGATTATATTTTTTGACAGAAAAAAATGTAAGAAAGTCAAAATCTGAAGAAAGTTCTTCTCACTGCTGGTTGTTTCAATGTAGGCCTGATTTAATTTATTTTGGTTTCAGAGCATATATTATTTATATTTACTATTCATGAGTTAAATACTATGAAATCCCCTGCAAAAAGCCCTTGGAATCTTTCAATTGTGTTATTTCTGACTTTGAACAATTTGGATATTAGAAGGCTTCAATAATTTTGGGTTTTAACAGTTATTTATTTATCAGCCCTTCTGCATGCACAGGGCTTTCCTATACTTTAAGAAAACAAGAAAAATTTCAGAAACTTCATTTCAACAGAATTTATAACTGCTACGAGGATGGCATCCAGTCTGAAAATAAATCTTTTTAAGTGGACAAAGTTTTCACAAGTTAAAAGCAGCCAAAATAAATCTAAAAATTGAGTGATCTCAATAATAGATGGCAATTTTTATTCCATCTACTACACTGCAAACAATTTGTCCTTGGAAATTACTCTGCAAACAGTATTTAATTTTTTAAATAGTACAATTTATAGAGAATTTGTAGCACAAAGAAGATATTTGAAGCCAGTTTTTTTTAGTGTTAGCTGAATCAGTGATTAATATGATGTATACACTTGCCTGTAGTTAAAAATTCCTAAAGCTAATTTATACCAGTTTGCATCCTGCATATTGATAATGTCCTAATAAAACCAGACTAAACAGAAGTTATCTTAAACTGAAGACAGGTTTGACTACAGTAATATCATTTGGATAAAGATTTCTCAGGATAATTAAATGAATCTGATCACAAATCCTTTATTTACAGTTCACAAAACATTTTGTAACTTCCTGGGTATTTATATTAATTGGTATGCATCTTCATTCTCATTATGGAAAAAGGTGAAGCAAAACAGTTATGAAGGAGACTCACGTAGACAACTATCAGGAAATGCTAAGAGTTTTATAAAAAATAAATGCTTTAATAGCATTTAATGTTAAATAAACATTAGCTACTATTTTACATAACAGATCAGGATTCTTCATTTCATTACTCACTTGCTCGCTTTGGAGACATTTGGAAATAGTGCTTACAGCAGTAATATGAGTAGTAAGAAATCTACCTCCATACAGTGCACTGTAACAAGCCTTTGTTTGTCTGTACGCTTGACTGCTTTTTATGTTAAACATTAGTTGGCTGGGCAAAAAGAGATAATCGTGGTTTTCCACAGACCCTTAGCCTGAGGTGGCTACAACAGTATCCAAGCTTTTTTACATGTAATCTTCTACTTGTTGGGGATCCTAATAGAGAAATCAGCTTCTGATCTTCCAGGGACTGGGATTTTTGAACAACTTTCCTACAGACATATTGAGAGGCAAGAAAGCCAAGAGGGATTATGAAGTGGATCTCTGTGTGTTTATGAAAGGGATTATAGACCATGTTTTTCTGCAGCAGCAGCCAACTGTGATTGGTGGCTCAGGAGTTTCTTTTGTTTGCTGAAGCAGGTTTGCCCAAACTCAAAAGGGCCAATGTCTTCTCAAAAGCTTCAACTCCTTTCTGAAGGCCAGCAAAAGCTATCTTAGGTGTAGGTTACTGCTGCTGAAATCCAGGGCCAGAACTCAGACCAACCTCTGGGGTCCTGTCTCTTCTGCTGTCTCCCTTCTCCTCCTACTCTCACTTCAGACTCACAGAGTAGTCTTGGGAGAGCCGAGTAATGTGCATATCATATTTTCACATCTAAAACAATGGGCAAAACATTGCATAAACCACTCTGATGAAGGCAATGATGCTTGATTAAAATATGGTAGGTGTGCCAATCATTACTGCAGTAAGGCTGCACCACAGAGTCCACTGCTTGGAAGGCACCAACCCAAGCAATTCTAAAGTCTCAGCTTGCTCTGCTCTAAAGACTCTCATTGTGTTCCCCTGATGCCCTCTTCTATGGAGATATATTCCATCACACCAGCTCTGTTTCAGGTGGAAAGAAGAATGCCTTTAAAAAGAAAGAGAAAAAGGAAGGCAAAAAACAGAACACACCCATGCATTTCACATGTGACGTCTACACACCTCCTGCCATATACCTACAAAAATGTTGAGTTTATTTGTATATAAATTATAACACTTTTTCATCACTTGTAAATAGGAAATGAAGTCACAATCCTCGAAATTGTAATGGCAGGCACACAAAGACACAGTTGCTGGCACGGAATTCAATTAACAGATAGCAATCACCCTTGGGTGACTGTGTGAGGTGGAAATATACAGGCATGCTAATGAGTAATATCTTAAAGCCAAGGCGTTTATCAGCCAGCAGTCAGACATGGGCACAAGTGTGGCCAGACAGTACTGCTCTGGGGTATTTAATAAAACCTGCTCTCTTCACTTGAGGATTTGTGTTTAATCATTTGGTAACATTTTAGAAACATCTAGCCTGGGAAGCTTCTGAAATGGAAATGCTTAGGTCAGAAAATGTAGAGAGTTATTTACTGATACTAAAATAGCCAAAGGAACAGAGTGGATTCTAGGTAATATTAACAGAATGCTTTGTTACCATCTTTTTGACCTTTTAAGTTTCTGGGGTATGCCTGCTACGTGAATCACAGCCTTATCTGGGTAAACATGCAGGAGGCGTTGATTAATACTGGGAAAGTGAATGATTGAAATGCTGTTTGAAATATAATTTTAACTCTTCTTTGCTTGGTTGAAAGCCTAAAGCTAAAATAGTTTTCTTCTAAGCTCCTTGAACTTTAATTTGCATTGCATTTTGGCCATTCAAAGGCTTCAGGCAGGCCAAGGTATGTCATCTGCTGAAAGATGTTCAATCTAAACTTTCTCATCAGGGTTCTCTTTGTGCCACAGCAGTAGGGTGAACTCACAGGGCTGTTTTGCATGGCTAAATACCACTGCTTAGAGGAAAGGCAAATCCAGTAGCAAAGTCATGAGTTTCTTTAAAGGAAGGCTGTTCAACTTAGGGAGACATTTGTTAGGAGTTTCATAAAGAAGAAATGTAAGGGATGGTGTTAGTACATTCTTGGGTAACTCCGCAGGGTTAAAGGATTCACAAAATGAAAGTGGTTTGGAGCAGGACACAGGAGGCTGGCCAGCATAGTGATGGGATATGCAGGAAAGAGCATATGTCAATCATTATCAGGGAAGGCTGGAGGGTGCTGGCTGTGAAGTAGACACTGTTGCTAGTGCCTGCTCTTACTGCTTTTGGTTTCAACTCTAACCTGGGTATGCAGTCATAAGTTTTGTGATCATTGGCTCTGCCCTGGCTACTGGGCTGGAGACAGCAGGAAGTCTGTGGTGCCTTTACTCTTTCCCTGAGAGAGGGAACACCCCTCTGGGCACTGTCCCTCTTTCTGGTGTGGCTGCCTGCTTTGCTTTCTTTGGAACATTTCTGATGCCCATGCAGACTCTGGTGGCCCCCAGTAGTTGTGTAGCAGCTGAAGCAGTGAGGTCATTGCTCAATTTGCAGTGTCTTAGTCATTTTGCTTTGTCAGAGGAATCATCAATAGGTGGGCTGAAGCAAATGTTAGAGATGGGCAGTGACACGCAGCAAGCACCCTCTAACAGGTGCTCTTAGTACCTGCTCCCTTGTCCCCTGGGGATACGTGACTTACAAATCAGTGGCCAGAGCCTCTGCCAGCCATTTTCCACACTGCTGGCATGCAGCCTGGCCTGGGCTCTGCTCAGGAAGCTGTAAAGTGGCTCTGAATAGATGCTGTGAAGCTGTCCCTGTGCTGCTCCTGTCACAAAGAGTTTTCAGTGCTGCCTCACTAATGGATGGGTTTCTCCTATACAGAGTGCCAAACAATGCAGTGATACATTCAGGTTTTATTAGTGTGAGTTTAGCGTGGCTGCATTATTCATAATGGAAACAGCACAAGAGAACTGTGCTGTTCATCCCAAACGCGAGACCATAAATCCTGCGAGCCACGCAGCACCGTCGAATGATGTGTTTGCACCACTTATTTAGCAGGAAAGCTATTTGTAGTCTCTCTGTATGTAAACTCAAGCTGTCTTAATATTGCAAGCCCAAACTGTGTTGGAGGAGGTAATAGCAATAAAAAAACAGCAACCAGTACATTTTAGAAAACTCAGTTGCAAGTCTACGATACCATGTTTCAGCTCCCGCCACCAAGTGAGAGGGGAGCAAGTGCTGTGGATGGGTGCTCTGCTGAGGGGGCTCAGCCCTTGCCCATCCCTGGGCTATGACAAAGAGGTGCTGTGTTTGCTTCAGGACCTGCTTTGCTGAGGAGTGTGCGTTGTGCATTTGTGTGGGACATGATGAGACTTCGCGCTGCTGCTCGCTTGGTTTGCTTTCGCAGAGAGCAGCTGCAGCAGTGGGGTGTGTGAAGAATGCCTGGTGGATGTACATCAATGGCCTGAGTGCGGGTAAGCTGGTCAAGAATTAAAGAAAATAGTAATTTACTGTGATGAGGACACATCTCCTGCCTAACATAAATCAGGCTTTTAGGTGTCAGTACCAGCTATATGCTGATTTGAGGTTATGTGTTCCTTGGGAGACTGAGCCAGAGAGTGTCAGCCTGGGCTCATGACGAGGAGCAAGCAGTGCTTTGGGAGGAGGTAGGCTGAAAGCACTGCCTCCCTTCATGTAGGCTTTGTGTGACTGTGAGGTAGATAAAGCTGACTTTTGTGTGCTTCTGCATTCAGCCTAGTGACCTAGAAATGAAGGGCTACAGAAGCTATTACCTGCCTTTTAAACTACTGCTTCTTGCAGAACTCCTGTCACGCTGCTTCCATCGGCCTTTGCCAGGTCTGGAAGATAGGCAGTGGAAACCCTGTGGCCTAAGCACTGTTTCTTTGATGCTGCACAGCACTCATTCAGGGAAATGTTCACAGGAAGATTCAAGCACATTTTAGATGTGAGTATTATTAGTTGACTTCAATGCAATGGATCAGGGAAATTACTGATCAGGTTCCTGTTGCTTTTTCAATAAATATTGCCTGAACTTGTGGAAACACCTCCCTTCTCTCCTCCCCCATTCTCTTCTGCATCCATACCCTCTCCAGTGTGGCCATTAAAGCAATTCATGCTGGGCTGAGAGAGGAATCTCTGATTTCCTAAGCTTCACCTCTGAAGCAAGCTCTCTGTACTCCTCCAGCTACTTTGTTCACTGTTGGTATTAGCACTGGAAATGCTGACAGTAGCTGCTAAAGGTTAGATGTGTTTGTAGAAAATAAATAGTGTGGTGCCCCATTCTCCCTTTCCCCTCAACTTCTCGGGGGAAAATAGCCCCTGGATACATGAAGAATATGAGTTCACATTTCTCCATCTCAGAACACATGCATTTATGCAAGAGGCTTAAAGGATATCTTTTATGATCCTGGTACAGTGACACTTCTCTTAATTCAGTACTTGGAAGAGTGACAGAGGCTTCTGGAAGTGTTAGTTATTATGCAGGGCATGTGTTTTAAAACCTTAAGTACCTTGATTGTCTCTCACATAGCTAGTGCTGTCAACAGTTTGCACAGTACTTTTATGTGCGTTTTTCTTCCCTGAGATACCTCTGTTAAGTTCAGAACTGATTCTGCTTCTGAAGCAATTTATTAAACATCTTCAGTGCACCACTTCTGTGAAGAGGTCAGTTTGTTCTTTCTACCTAGAGATGCAAAACTCTGGGCTTCAGTTGGTAAATGCAAGTATTAGGTGAATTTCTCACTGTTTAACTTGAGCTTTCCTTCAATCTACTCTCTCTAGTGATCCCTTCCTTTAACATAGGAATTTATTATTCATGAAATGTTGACACATGCTACTGTACCAGTTCTCCTGTCTAGAACAGGTGCAGTTGGGTAGCCTGGCACGCACACACTCTGCTCTTCACCCTCTTCTGGAGGACATTTTCCAGATGACTGAAAACATCTGTTTCTTTCTCTTATGTTCATTTGTCTTGCTTGCAAGATGCCATATTAATTTATGGTAGTCAATGATCAGTCAGAAATGGTGGAGAGAGATGGAAAGCCTATAATATTTACTTTCTTTCAGAACTGTATATCAGAGGGTTGTGGGGTTTTTTGCCTTTTTTTTTCTCCTTTATACACAACTCAGGCACAGCATCTCTTCTTTCTTGCTTCAGGAAAAAAAAAAAAGGAAAAAATGAAAGAAGGGGAAAAATCAATATATTTGTATTATATTATGTTCTCCAAGTAGCAAATTCCCTCTGCCTGCTATCTGTGGATGTGCAACCCTTCCTCAGGAACATACTGTATCTTCTGAGTTCCTGTGTTTGTGATATCACTGTGCTTTTGCTCTGAAGAACCATGAATGGGGCCATTATGAGGGGCTGACAGATAATTAAGATTCTAAGAGGGGTACGCTGCTAAAAGCCTGTTTAGTGAGGAAATTACAAAGCCAATAAAAAAAATGTCTTTGCGAATTCCAATTGTATTCTTTTCTTCAGTGGGTCTAATTTTTCAAGGTCTGGCTGGATCATGATGAAGTTTTCTTTCATCCTTTATTTTTTCCTCTCTACAACAGGAGCTGAGGCTGGAATGTAAGTCCAAGTTAATGAAGCAGCCTCAAAGTTCAGGAGGAAGAGAATAAACTGCAGCTCTGAGGTACAGACCATTGGAGATTCGTCTTTCAAACCCTGCCTTTCCCACTCACTGGAGTTATTTGATTTGGGAACAAGATAAGAATTCACAATATCTGATTTGTAGAAATAACCTGGAGGAAGGAAAAACAGTCAGAAATACTAATTTCAGATATAATTTTCATCTCTCAGTTTTCTAAAAGTCTTTCCCATCTCTAATATCATTAAGCAAATACAAAGTACAGATTTTGGGGAAGTTGTGCACCGACTGACAAATGGATCTTCAAATAGCCCACGGTTCAGCACTTCTTTTGCTGTCAATACTCCATGACTAGGAAAGGTTTGGAACATAATTCTTTCCCAGTAATCTATCTTCTCCCTTTCTCTCTCTCTCTCTTTTTTTTTTTTTTTTTAGTAAGAAATAGAACTGGAAATTCATTGCTGATTTCCCAGGAGTGTTATTCATGCCAGTTTATTTATGTATTTATTATTCAAGTGCAAACTATTGCAGTTCCTTGTGGTAAACTGCAAATCAAGCTGATAGAGGCAAAGGGCTGACTGTCACACCAAGTGCTGTAGAGATGCCGATGCTGTGGCTGCTACTGCCCCTAAGTGATGAGGTGTGAGGACAATTCAGCCTCCTTGGTGCTCAGGTTTGCCCAGGCCTTGGCTAGAGCTGGAAAAAAAACAGTATACTTTCACAAGGATTTAATTGTCTTCAGCAGGACATTTAGAACACCTGTGTTTTAACATGTGAGCATAATAGTTGATTGTGTTTAAGTGCTGGAGCTGCTGCTAGGAGAAATCTATATTAAGGCTGATAAGAAAGGGGCAACTTCAACTTGGAATGTGGTCAATTGCAAAAATAAAAGATGTCTCTAATATAGCACTTGTTTCTAGGCTTCCTTCTTCTTATTCCTGATTTTTCACGACCATTTCTCATAATTTATTCACACCCATGTACACAGTCCTTCGTTACTGTGTGAAAAACCTACACAAAGGCAGCTCATTGATTACACAGAGGAAAAAGAGAAATTCCTGTCAATGCTTAAAGAAATGAAATTTAAAGAGTTGTCAGTTTACTTTATTGACTTAGTATTACCTTTCATAACAAAGGATAAAAATGTGAGTTTGAAATAATTGTGTTCCTTTGTGTGGTATCTGGATTTCCATACAGGTATGCTGATTTACACTAGCAGACGTCCTGATTGCTAATTCAAATGCTGTCTTCCTATTCCATCTTGGTAGAGACATAATGTTCCTGTATTTTTCATGTGACCTTGTCTCATCTGCAAAGCTCAAATTTCATTACCACTCTGGGAAATGTTACTGGTGAGAAATGTTTGAGCCTTAAATGGATTCTTAAATTTGAATAGGACCCATTTTTTTATGTGTTGAAAACCAGGCTTAGATCCAAATACCTCAGAAACTTGAGAAGATTCAAACTTGATTTAGACTGAATTGTGCAACTTAAATCAATTTCAAGTACATAATTCTGTGTGCAAAGAGTGTAAATCCACATGTACGTGTGTGTGTACACACAGAGGCACAGCATACGTATGTTGATACATAACCACACAAATGTACATGTCTTGCTTTAGTCTAATACTTGGAAATAATAAATGACTTATATATCTTTCACAGGAATTCCACCAGTGTTTACTCTACTTCCTTAAAGAGAATTCAAATTTTAAAAGTTTTAAAATAATTTCTTGAGTAGCTAAATAATTACTGATGGGGAAAAAAATCAAACCAAAACAAAGGACTCAATTTCAGTTTTTTTGAAAATTTCTCTCATTGTCCAGGAACTAGATTTTAGACATAAATGTAAGTAGGGTATTTTAAATGTTTATTATTTCCTTATCATTGTTCTGTATAAAGGTCAATATAGATTTCAGTTTGAGTAGGATCATGAAAAGAAGAAAGCCCTCTTTATATGGCTAATACAAGTTAAATAAATTTTGTAAGTGTGAAGAAATGATTGGCAGGCAGAGGGAAAGGATGTTGCGTGGGATGGATGGCAAAACAGGGAATCAAAATGTGGAAATAAAGTAGACAGAACCATTCTGGTTGTTTTGGAGAAAATCATTGTCTGACTTCTGGTTCTGCAGAAACAAAGACAGGGTGGCCTGGATTTGAATCCTTTTTTACCAGCAAATCCAGTCTCAGGATAGTTTGCATAACCCATTCCAGATTTGGCTTATGTCTCTTCTGAATAAGCAGTTAAGAAGTTTGGGTATTTCTCAGTTCCCTGTGGGCTGGCAGAGAAAAGATATGCAGTACAGAGGACTGAAGGAAATTATTTGTTTAACTTTTTCTGGACTGCATGGATGCACCTCCCTGAAGGCAGCAGCTTTCAGCCACTCTCGTTCCCAGTACAGAGTGGTGTACGAGGTAGAAGGTGCTGGTCTCACAGACAGAAAATGTACAGTGCTCAGTGCTTCAAATAGCTTTTACAGAGGTTTATATAATTTAGGAGCATAACAGAGCTGTCTACTCAGGGTGCTCTGAACCTGGTGCTGGTTCCAGCTTGGCAGGAATGGACATGGGAAAAACAGAGAAAGCAGTCAAGTGTTATATGCCTCCCCAAACCTTTTTTTATGAGCTTGTGCTAAACCTTTGCTGTACTGCAGACTCTTTCTATGAGAGTATATTTGTGTGTGTTCCCACACCAAATCACAGGAGCCAAATTTCATCAGCAGATTTGTGGCTGAATCAGATTTTTATGTGTGTAATTTTTTCCATATGGATGTGACTTTAGAACAGGACACAACATAATAAAAGGGAGAAAATCAAACTTTGGCTTAACTTTGTCTCACCTATGAACATATATAAGTTTAAAAAAAATTGAGCTGTTGAGAAAGTGCAAGGCTGTTGTTCCTCAGTTTGCAAAGACAAATATTTGGTTAATACCAGCATTCCAAGGATCTGGACAAGACTTAGCCCTTTGGTGCAAAGTGCCCTGCAAATCCAAGGCATGAGACAGCTCCTGTCTCCAGGAATTTGCCTTCTCTGCTCATAGCCTGCAAGGAGGGAGGATATCCTGCCTGAGGCATTGCAAGCGGCTAACTGGAAAGCTGAAAGCAGAACCCAGTTCTCCAGCCCAGTGCCTTGCATGATGAGTTTCACTTTAGATTGGTTACTGTTTTCCCACAGCAGTGCTCTGCTGCACTAACTGGGATTAGGTCCTCATTGCACTTAATGCTTCCTGAGCGTAGAGGAGGAAGCAAATTCTGCCATGAAAAGCTCGACAGTTGTAGCTGCCTAATTGATGGGGTTATTTCAAATCCAGTCAGTTAAATTGCTACGGTCACCCTTTATTATAGCCTAGGCAATTTTATTTCAAGTTAGCTTTAATCAATTAGGAATTGATTTTAGCTAAGTCAGTATAAGAACATCTGATCTGGTTTAACAAAATTGATTTTAGAGAAGTGAAATGGATGCAGATTCAACATGAGCCCAAAGAAGGCTTGCTTTCTCTTTTTGCCTGCTAATGATCAGGTACAGGATATCCCAGTAAAACCCCAGATGCTGCATGGCCTCAGCAGATCCTATCCCAGTCTTAAAACCTGGCAAAATAAAACATACAGAAAGGCAGATAATGATGGTTGCCTTAATGAAGGACTCTCTCCTCAGCAACTTGCGCTCATATGCACAAGTACATCCTCATCCTGACTGCACTGGTCAGTGGAGGAGCTTTGGGAGCAGCAAGCGACATGCAAGTTAAGAACTTGCTAACTCGGACTGCCCAGGCTACAGCCCTCTAGGCCAATGAGGCTGCAAACCATATTGGTCTTCCACTATGTGCTTTTAATGCATTTTTTTCCAGCCAGTTTAGTGTTTTGAAGGGGTTTGCAAAGATGGCTGAGCTGGAGGTATGGCAAGGAAAGTGGCTGGGAGCAGGTAGAGATAGGAAGAGGAAGCAGCAGCTCTGCTTCTTGGCAGAAGTGTGGCACTATATTGTGAAAATGGAAATCCTAGGAGAACTGAGAATTATCAACAGATTTTTGAGCTATGACAGTTTCTAATCATGTCTTGCCTTCAGGGCTATGAAACATTTGCAAGGTTTTTTGACAGTTTTGAAGCTTATTTCTCCAAATGATTATTCTGATATTTTACCATACTGTAAATAGATACGATGTTTAAAAAAAACCCTTATCTCACTCTCTTCAATTTGCTGCTGTTGTTTGTATCATGATTGTTATGAGTTCTTATATAGACACTCTTTATCACTGAATGTTGGAATCTTTCATTTCTGTTCTCATAAATTGTAAGAATAAAGCTACTGCAGTCTAGGATCCACTACTTCTGGTACTATCAAAAGAAAAAAGCAGTATTTCTGCCTAGGATATGCTTATTTTGTGCTAGAGCCGTTCCTGTGCTTGACTTCTTCTGTAGGTACAAGTAGTGCTAATGAGGTGTTAATGTGTATGTAGGCGTCGAAGACATGGATTTGCCTTTGATCAGTCAGTGTTATTTCCCTTTTCTTCTTCCTTTTTTTTTTTTTTTTTTTTTTTTGTCCGTAACCTCGAAAAGCTGTTTGCATTATGAAAGCCTTCTGACTTAACAGAATTTTTTTCAGGAGCTGAAAGTACTTCTGAAAGCACTTCTGAAAGCAATGTCTAGTGAAACTCCCACTGACTGCAGTGGGGTCAGTACTTCTTTGATTACAATTGTTTGAAGAGCAAAAATATACTCACAAGGGTTTGCCTACATGCAGTGTTCATACTGCTTTAAATATAGCCTTGAAACTAGAATATTGAAAGCAGTATATAAACCCTGGTACAATGCAATTGTACTATTATCAGGAAGTTATGCTAATCTTGTTTGATTGCACAAGTGCAGATCAGACCACAGTCTCTCCCTATCTGTATTAGTATAACTTCAATGTTTTTGTTTTATGAAATGCACACCTAAGGAGCTAACTTGGCACAGAGACTGGGTATGTTAGTTTCTTGATTTATAATTATTAATACACACAAAAAATGAAGCAAGACATTTAAAGTGAGAAAGCTCTAGAAGACAGAAAATTTATTCTCTCATCTTATTGATCTGGGCTTCCTTATCCTGTTGCCTTTGTTCTCTCTCTTATTCACTCCTGCTCACTTAAAGCAGCATCACCTCCTTTTTATCTGAGTGTCATGAAAAAAAAAACAAAACAAACAATTGATTGGGGGTGTGTGTGTGTGTGGTTTTTGTAAAGCAAACATGTACAAAGTGAAGTTGAAAAGGTTCAATGCTCATGTCTCCTTCCCCAGACTCTCTAGACATCCACTTGGGACTCAGGCCTGGCATAATCATATATTCGAGTGGAAGACTGCGTGGGTTTCTGCATATGTCTCTCTTGGGACATCCTGTTTGCTGCAGTCATGCCTTACAAGCGGCCAAGAACAGACCCTACTGTCCCAGGTGCTGCACAATTAAGCCAATGGGCAGGTCCTGCTCTCTTCACAGCAGCCTGAGCCGTGGTGTTGGCCCGGCCACAGGCGGCAGAAGGAAGACGTGGAGCTCACAGTGGGAGACAACGGCATGGTCGCAGCAGCCAGTGTGCTGGCACTGAGGCTGGTGGAGGGCTGAAGATGGGAGGTTTCCCAAGAAGAGAAGCTTAAATGGAAAAGGAGGGAAAGTGAAGTGAGAAAGAGAAGCTGGGAAAGATGTATGCTCCAAGAAACTGTGATACAGGCTGGAGGAAGCAGCCCACTAGCACAAATTGACAACCCAGTCAAAACTGTATAAAAGGCTCCAGGAGCAGCTGGAGGCTCCCAGTGATGATGGCTCTGTAGCTTTCCCTCCTGGCTCTCTTTCTTCTACCTCCTGGTTGGGGTCTCATTCAAAATTCAATTTTCTCCCACAAGCCACATGGCAGGAAGGGGAATCAGGCTTGAAACATGGAGAATTGATTTAAAACAGCAAAGCTGGGCTCCCATTCCAAAATCCTACTTTATCTACAGAGGATTTCTGTCTCTCCCTTGTAGCTATAGAAAACCCTGGTTTGATTATCCTTGCCAAACGTCAGTCAACCTTTGGAAATGCTTCTCTTTCTCCTTTCTCCTAACTCTGAGAATGAGGTAGGAGGGTAGGAGAGGTGGATCATTACATAAAGCTATGTCCAAGGGTTGCAAAGATGTAGAGTAGCTAGAGGACTGGGTCCCAGCCCCCTGCCTTATCTGCCTATAATTAATCCAGTTCTGCCTGTTTGTGTTTGGAAGAACACAACAACGCCTAAAAATAGGAAAGGAAAAGTGTAAACATACTAGCGAAGGAGAGGCATAGCAAACTATGCACATCTCTGTATATAACTCTTATTTATAAGGTTTGTTCCCTGAACTTAGGCAAGCCTGCAGCAGCAGAGGTAAATCATGTGGCCCTGGAAGCATTTGCTGTTTCCTACAGTAGCAGCAGCTTCTATTTCTTCCTCCCCCACCCAGTTTATATTCTGCTGTCCCAGTTGGCGTTTAATGTGCTTTGCAGTTTCCTCTATTTTTCTTTTTGAGTATGTTTTGATTTTTTCATGTTGAAGTCTCTGCCGACAAAAGGTGTCAGCCCCTTTAACAGCTGCTGGGAGACAAGTGCTCCATGGATACAGACAGCATGGCAGTGTGGGAGGCCAGATGAGGCATCCTTTGGGCAGGCAAGCACCATGTGTCCTTGGCCTCTGAATCCATTTTCCTCTTCAGCTGGGCTGCTTAGAGCACATCATAGATGATGCTGATTTTTGGAATGGGAGCTTAGTGCTTTGGATGTGAAAGCATGCTGTATGTTTTCACACCTGAAAGCTCTTCAAGGAGAGATCTGAGGTCTTTCTTTTTATGCGCATACATTGAACTTTCTTTGACTGGCCTCAGACTATTTTTTTTTACTACATATGGTGATTTCTTCCAATGTGTGCTTATAGAAACTGGAGACATTTACATTTCTAGTTTAGGGAAGACTTGACAGATAGTTGATTTGAGTTGGTTTGTTTTTCCTAGTTCTGGCTTATTGCAACCACAGTGCCTACTGCTGTATCTCTATTGATTGCAGAAAGATATCCTGAGGGATAACTCTGTGTTCCCTTTCATTTAAAAAGGAATAAAAAGGCATGCCTCCATCCCTAGTGCTTGTGAAGACAGACACAAATACCTAATGCAGACTGTTTGATGAGACTGAAAGTGTGTCACTGTGAGTTCTAAAATATCATCATTTATTCACCCTGACTTCTTTGTCATACACTGAGCTACCCAGAACACTAATGTGCAGAACTGCGCTGAAAAGACTGCAAAAGAAGAGTAACTGCAAGTTTTTTGGGTTAAATTAGCAGGAGAGTGCTGAAGTGAAACACTGAAGGACACCCAATCTGAATTCAAAACTCTGCTGACTCTATAGCAAAATTGCATCTGACATCCCCTACTCACACTCCCTTATTTCTGTCCAGACAAGCAAATTTCATTTGTCTCCTGGATTTAGCAGGTTTGGGATAGTTTCCTTGAGCCTTGTCCAAAGAAGAAACAAGGAGACTTAGTTTATATTTGCATGTCTAGAGCACAAGAGTCCCTGGGAGTTTCTCTGGCAGCCCAGATGTTTTTCCTAGTAGAAGGCCCTGCTCATGTCCCATTGTCTCAAGGACAAGTATGATTATCTCTGGCACTAAAGATCTTGCTTCTGTCATTACAGAAACTTAAACCAAGAGTCTGTTCCAGTTATTCAGCATTGCAATCTCTTGCCTGACATACTGGTCTGCTCTTCTGTCTTTCCTTAAGACACTGCAGGGTTTGACTGCTCTGAAAATGAAGGTAGCTTGTACAAGTAAAAGTGGGCCAGGGTAAAATCCTGGAGCATGGGTAGCAGTGGCAGTGCTACTCCTGTAGCCGGACATTCAGCACAGGTGATTAGGCCAGGAGTTTACTTCTGGTCTCTCTTGCACGTTGCCTAAGAGTTTGTGGGGGTCTCTGATGTATTGCCCCATGCCTCCTCATTTAAAGCCAGTATGGCCAAGTTCTCAAAATCATTGAACATTCCCACAAATGCAGGGCTTTGTCTCACAGGATGAGAACACAGTCAGTCTTCAGCTTCTTTTTTTTTTTTTTTACGTCTTTCCTACAGCTCCTAGAAGTGAAAATGAGGCTAGGAGAAATGGCAAACATCGTACTTGAAGCCCTATAAATTTGCGGTTGCTGTGGTACAAATCTTTTAAAGCAACAAGCTTGCTTTACTTCATTTAATGAATTGATCTGATGGCTTGTGCTCCTGTGAAGCCACTTCCTCTTGCTCATTTAGTTTTCCTTCCTCCCTCTAAGCCCCAGAATTCAGACCTTTCTCATCACACTACCTGTCTATTGGAAGGACATCTCTGATCATTCCTACCAAATGAGAGAAAATCAAAGTCTGTGCTGAGCAGCAGGAAAAGAGCAATGTTGCTGCCTGGAATTGCTTCAGGAACTCCTTCTGTATTAGACCATGTAAGTGCTACATCAGAGAAACAAGTAGCTGAGCCTGTTCAGAAGCCTATGAATTCTTTCTTGCATTAAGTTAATTAATGAGAAATGAAACAAGAAGCTGGTGTATGAAAGAAAAGGATTACATATCTTGTATCTTAGTAGCTTAGTGGAATTGCAAGGAAAAGGGATCCATCTTGTCAGTGATAAGAAATAAGTATTTAATCCTTGTTTCAATTTTGTGTAAAATTCACTGTGTGTTTTACCAGCTGATGGATAGAGAACATTCAGCTGCTGAGGCAAACATGATAACAGATAATCCAGGAAAATTGGTGTGACCAGTTAGTGCTCAAGCATAGTCCTGTCTGAACCATATCCTACTGGCTGAGAAGCACCATCTAATTCCCTTTTGCTCTCACTTTAACTGGCTGATTCAGGGAGTAGGAAACTCAAAAATGAACACACTCACTCCTCCCCAGCACTTAACAGCACCAGGAAAATATGGCAAACAGATGGGAGTCAATCATCCAAATGAAATCCCACCCTTCATGAAAATGTAGCAGCTGAAGAGGAGACAGGATTCTTATTGGTGACCTTGCCATTGATAGCAAATGTGAATTTTTTGGCTCAAATATAGCAGTGAGGGCTTTGCTTTTTTCCTCCTTTGGGTGCTTGTCATCTTGGCCAGGTGGTCTTTGAACTTGGGACATGCAGAAGCATGAGACTTTCCAGAGAGAGCTCCAGATGCCCTTGGCAAACTTTTTTCTCCTAAATCCTGCTTTCCTGCTGTGTCTGGCTGGGGCTGAAATTTTCACAGAAAAACTAGCAGGATAGTTAAGAAAAATCTAACAGGCTCTTGAGCTGTATTTTATGTGGACAAGATGTATTTCCATCTGGAGTTGCGGTGGCAGCTTTTCTTTGCCTTGCTGACAGACTTCATGTTGTTATGAACAAAACTTGCTTTTAACGTGTATTGGTATCCCTTTCCTCTTCATGTGTTTCAGTTGTGACATTTGGAAATATTACTCAGGAAATCTCTTGCCATGTGGGTCTCCAGCAGCCTCAACACCTGCACCACTGATGCACCCTTTCCTTCCTCAACAGTAAGCCCATCTCTTTCCTTTTGGAGTCTGTGGTGTCGAGGTGACCCCAGGATTGTAAAAGTCCTTGTTCTCCCAGCCTGTGCAGCCAAAGAAGGAATATGTAGGATTGGCTTCTCAAGGTTATTTTTCTTTATCTATGACATTCTTTCTCTGACCTGCTGAGCTCTGTCTAGCACGTCAGCCATGGCATTCTGTCTGCCCTCCAGGGTGGCATTTACACTTTATACTAAAAACTATGTGTAGTATGTTTATAATAATGTGCCAATGTCTATCATTTATGTTAGACAGTGTGTCTCTACCTTAAACCAATAGAAAAGTGTCACCATCACACCAAGACATAGAGGACAAGAAGGAGAAGAAGGTCAGGACATGCCTAAATCCCTCCATCTTGTCCCCTTGAACCCCATTGTAAGAACCCCAAAATTCTACTTTTTCATCCGGTGTTAATTCAACTATCACACTACTCAAAACCTTGTGGCTTGTAATTCCTCACATAAAGTTGGCAGTTTTGTCCACAGGGTAAAATTGAAGCCACAGGTGTTTTTGACTTCATGCCAAGGTCTCCGAGCCCCCTGCCAGGGTCTTGAGACAGCCAGGGCAGCCAGAGGGATGTAGCTGTCCCCTTTAGATTCTCTGCCTCAGTCTGTCAGCAGAGTCACCAACATAAACCAGCTTATGGATCCTGTTCAGTCCTTTTTCCAGCGTATAAATGTGACAGGAAACTTCTCTATTTTCTCATTTTCCAGAGGAAGCACAGATTTACCTGGAAGTCTCCCCACCTGCTCATAGGAGCAAGACATCACTTCAAAACTCACAAGACTTCAGTCTGAGTTTTGAAGGGGGCAGCTTAGGGCTGGCTCTCTCCCTTCTCAGCTACAGTGTAACCTCACTATGTCCGTACAAAAGGCTCTTACCCTCAGCTCCAGGATCACCTCTGCTTTGCTGAGCACCTCCATCAGCAACAAACAGCCTGCTGAACAGTCATCTTCCTCCTCTTCATCCTCTGCAAATTCAGATGAGGGTGGCTAGGAGGAAGTTCTGACACCTCTGGAACAGCACTGCTGATTTCTTCTCAGGGCTGATGGTGAAGCTGAGGTCACCCCACGAGGTACAACTGCATACTCATGCACTACTGCTAACCTGAACAGCCTGCTGGCACCTTTACTCACTGTGGTAGCTTCCTGGTCTAGCTAAGCTCTGAAGAGCTTATCTGCTCCAGAATTAATCTGGGGACTGGCAGGAACTCTTGACTAACTGTGCTCTTTGATCTTCACTTAGGGTCCCAAGCAGGGCAAGCTAATAGACTAAAAGCAGTTTGTGAGTATGTGCAATTTTAAATTTTATACATGTTCATAATTATATGTTACTATACTTTATATTTATATATGCATATAGTTACATACATATATAAAATATTTGTGTATAGTTACTGAGGAGAACTATGAGCATATCACTCAGAAACCATCCAAATTATAACACCACCGCAGAAAGCTGCATCAGCTCTACTGAAGGCAATGGAACAATAAATCAGATTGATGTGCCATTTTCCTTGTGTAAAGAAGGATATTTACATGAAGTACAGCATTTCAAAACAGTCAAGGTGCTTTTAAGTCTGTGAAACATTGTTGTTTAAATACATGTGTAAAATTTCCTTTCATAGCTGGTAAGACAGTTGCTAGGGAGTTTACTAGCATGAGTGGTCTTTTCCAAATTAATTTTACACTTTAATTAGAATAAGTACTGTACTGCTAGAAGACAGAGGGAATATGGAAAGAGCATTAAGGTCATTCCAGTTCTAGGTTTCACAGGTAAGTATCATATGTTGTAAGGTGCACATACTATGGGAGTCCTAAGTACTGCTAACAATTCCATCTAGCTAGTGAGTTTATGTAAAATCATTGACCTTGATCTGAGGACAGACCTTTTTAACACAATCAATACAGGTGCAATCAGATAAGAACATTCTACTGTTTTATTAAAGTGCATCTAATTCAAAACTCAATAACTCTCACAAATCCTTAATCAGAGAAGACATCCTGGGAGGTATTTAGGCGAGTGATCTTATAACTCTTGCTCTCTCCTTGTTAGGATGGCATTTTACAAATAGACATGTCTGTTTCCTCCTAACCCTCCCTGCCATAATTCTTTCACTATACAGCTGTGATTATCACACATTTATCAAGTATTTTTGCCTTCATTTATTTAGAGAGACTGAGTCAGTTGACAGCTTCTCTTTACCCTGTCCCCTGCATCAGTGTGGCCAAGCATACAAATGCAGATGTGGCTCGATTGCTGGCACGCTGGATCCTGTGTTCTAATCCTTGGCTTAGATGTGTGACACTATAGGAGGTATAGTGTTAATGCATGCTCTGTAACTCAGGGTGGCCGGGGATAATGAAAGAAAACAGTCCATGTGCAGCATTATGTGATAGTTTGAGCGGAATGAAAGCCAAAGGCAATAACTGTATTTTTAGAAATTATTTTAGATCAAAATGATGCATACCAAATAAGACAAAATAACCACATGGTAGAGAGTTCTGAGAGCACTGCTTACAGTGAGGTAATTATTATTTTTTCCAGGTGATCCTCAGCATGTTCCTTGATAATGCAAAACAAATTGTAATTTGGAGCAATTGAGCTGAAGGTAGATTTCTTTTTCAATCATTTAAGATCATATATGGCAAACTTGAGGGGATCAAGTCTTCAGTGTAAGTGTGAATGGCTACACATGCTTAACTAGATCCCTGGTTCCCTGCATGACACAAAACAGCCCTTAGCCAGTCCATAGAATAACATAAGAAAAAAAATCAAATTGGTTTGTAACTATGTACAGAACAGAGAGGCTTAAGAGGCTGCAGCACTGCAACAGTCTCCTTAATATACGTCTCCAATGAAAAGAGAGGGTGTCTGGATTGCGACTCCTCACAGTCAGGAATATTCCAGTTTGATTCTGATCCCTTTACTCCCTCAGATTTCAACTTTGAACTTTTATTCCAATAACTATATGTTAGTTATTCTAATAACTTCTTCCTCACTCTATTTCTACCTCAGTTGTTTTAAGACCTAAATTGTTTGTTATCTTGTTCAAGATAATGCCTACAAAGGACCAAACTACCAAGTTCGAATTCTCACATGCACAAACACACCAACATCTATGCTTTCCAGGAGCAGAATTCTGTGTCTCCTATTCCAGGTGGGCCAAAGTAATATCTCCTGTGGTAGAAACAGGATTTGAAAGGGGATGGACTGAGCTAGTTGGTTGTGTTCTGCTCAAGTTCTGCTGTCTGGGAGAAACTCAATTATCATCTTTCTCTAGCAAGGAATGTGGCCTGGGTCATCTTCTTCTGTTCTAAGGAGACAGAATGAGGGCAAGCGTGTTGAACAACAGAGGGCCAGGCAACCCTCCTGAAACTGGTTTGGTGATGCTGCTACAGCTGATGGCAGCAGAAGGAAAGAGTTGATCCTTCCTGCCCAGCCAACAGAGTATCAATTGCCATCATAGTTGTTCTGGCCTTCCCTTCTGTTCATACCAAGACCACAGATTTCCAGGGCTCTGATGCAGGCAAAGCAGGGCTTGCAGTTACTTTGCTGTTTCTGGCTGCCTGTTAAATTAGATGACTTTCTGCTTGGCTTGTGCTTCATCCCGACAGTCTCCATTCCTCTCCATGTCCACAAGTATGCTTGCTCCATGCAATGTTGATAACTCAGTGCTTCCTGAGGCACTGCAATACCTCTCAGATACAACATGATGCTATGTTGTCTTAGCTTGGGTCCTGAGGTCACTGAAGCATTAGCACTGGACAGTGCAAGACCTAGTCACTTGATCGTTAGCATCATCTTCTCCAAAATGCTGAGGTGATTATCAGATTTCACATAAAAACTGGAAATAAAGTACTGACGAAAGTGCTATGTATTTGTGGTTTTTTTCTTCTGGTGGTTTGTTTGTTTGTCAAATATCTCTTTAAAACAGTTTTGAAAGATATGCTGGACAGTGAAATGGTTAAATGCAAAGGCACACTAAGTATCTTGGCCTTTGCCACAAAAAGCATTGCTGAATCAAGACATTACATAAAAGCTTCTGCTGCACTGCAATCTCTCAGTAGTTACACTAGCTAGCCTTTTCACTCTCCTTCTGCAAGGCTAAATAATACTCTCTTTTTATTTTTGTAATCAGAATTTATGTCATGTAATCTCTGAAAGGTACTTTTTGTGTGTTTCAACTTTGATAAATGCAGCTCCCATCACCAGTGGAACAGAAATACAATTAAAATTTATCTCTGCACACTTCTGTGTACTGGACCTGCAATTCAAAAGCAGCTTTATTTTGGAGAGCTTGGTGAGGGGGAGATGATGGTGTTTGGATGTACACAACACTTTAGATGAAGAGTTAAAAAGGAAAATGCTATTTCTTAATGCTAAAGGGAGAAACAACAGTGAAAGAGACTGAAAAACTGTCCAGATGCTGCATTATAGCCACAATGATATGTACTTATTCTGTATTAATGAAATAAAGCCATAGCCTCTGAGTAAGTTTGTGCTTTTTATTGATGTGTTGGGCTCTGAAGGATTCCCACCCCCAATGGAAAATAAGGATACAAGAGATCTAATTAAAAACGGGAGCTTGAGAAGCACAAAACTTTAAACTCCTCTTCTTCTTAATGGAATTTGCTGTGGTGCTAAAATAGTATTCCCCCCTGTCATTCTGACAAGAAAAACATTATTGAATATTTGATTTTTTTGTGGAACAAATTATGGTAATAATGAGTCTTTGAGAAAGAAAAAAAAATGCTCAGAATGGTACAATCTCATTTAAAATGTGCATGTGTAAAATAGAGCAGATACACAAAGTGTTGTCTGCTACTTCAACAAGAGACTTATTTCATGAGCTGCATGCCCTTTCAGCATAGTGCTCAGCATGTACCATTTGTGTGTCTCAACCCCACTCTTACTGCAACCTCCTTTCTTTATATAATTTGGGCATTGGGACTGTATAAATTGTCAGGTGTCAGCTCCTATTCAGCAATCCAAAACTGCAAGGTCAGGTATCAGTGGGCAGAAAATTCTCCCTATCCTTCCAACTGATTCTCAGACATGGCATCAAAGACATGGCGATCACTTCCAGTCGAAATGTGAACAGCTGAGCAACCATTTATGCTGGATGTCTTAAACTTATTAATTCAATTTGCACTTACAAGACTGAAGTCCAGGCAAGAAAGTGCGGAAGACACACCAGAGATGAATGGACTCAGAAGGATTATTAATTTTTTTTTTATTTGGCTATCAATACACCCATTGCTGAAGTGGGTGCTGTAAAGAGATGCCTCCTGGTACCTTTTGCTTTTAATATTGCACAAATTTTAGAAAAGTTTATGAGAAAGCAGCTTCATCTTGCTTGAGGATGAGCTGAAGAGTAACTAAGCTTCCAAAGTCCCGCTCTGGCAAGGACACTCTCTATAATCTATACCTTGACAGTACCTTTTGACCTTCCTTTGAGTTTTACCTTGGTAAAATGAAAATAACCCTGTACTTGCAAGCTTTATTAACAGGAATATGTCACTGAAGATAAGAGGAACTTTGGTGCATGCCGGGATCAGCAGGAAA
Organism: Chloebia gouldiae; assembly: GCA_003676055.1. Taxonomy (NCBI): domain Eukaryota; kingdom Metazoa; phylum Chordata; class Aves; order Passeriformes; family Passeridae; genus Chloebia; species Chloebia gouldiae. The sequence continues at coordinate 4,485,023 of QUSF01000038.1, forward strand.
ATTTTCAGTCATTCCAGTAGGTCAGGTCACATTGTCAGTATGGGAAGCTGTAAAATAAGTTTTCTTGTCCAAATTAGACCGATGGATTACTTTGGATATTCTCTGGGAAGCAAAGATGTGGTTGTCTTGTCACATCTTCTCAGGAGTACTGTTTTTCTCAAAGTTTAATGGGAAGTTTCTGTAGAGGAATGGACTGAATTTATATTCTTGATACATTGTTTCTACCTCGGAACTCTCTCTTCAGCAGACCCTGACCACACTCCAGAATGTCCTGGCCCTTTTAGATGTCCGTGAGTATGACTTGAGGAAGGTGTGTGTGGCAGGAGTAGGGGGAGAGCTACTTTTTGCCCCCATAAACTCTTCTTTGTCATAATGCCTTGTTAATGTTATGATGGCCTTTATCAGAGGACATCTCTAGAAAACTCCAAGGCGAATCTGGCTCAGCCTTTGCAAATTTCTGCATGCATTTACAGCATTACCCTATTTTTCTTTTGCTGGTTATGAATGAAGATTCCCATATTCCCTGAAGGTCATAGCTCAAAAAAAAAAAAACCTTAAAAAACCAAAACAATTCACTGAGTTTTTCATCAGCATGAGAGGATAATTTTGTTTTTCTGTCTTTAAAAATCAGAAGTATGTCCGTGTCTTCTATGGTTTGGGTCACATAGTTGAACACACATGTAGACATTACAGCAGGGATACAATTTTCCTGCAGATGTTATTAAGGTGACTTTTACTTTATTTTGTGAGCCAGAGATTCTCAATGTTACTAGCTTAATGACAAATGAATGTGAATGATGGATGTCAAATGAAAGATATTTTTGTTATAGCTGTGTTGTCTTATTTTTATAAAAGCATCTAAAAAACAAAAATAAAGCAGGGTGTAAGTATATGTTCCTTTCCTCAGAATTTATCATATAAGCCCTTTGCACTCTGTTGAGTGATTAAATGAAAATGACTTGGGCCAGTGAAGACATGAAATGGATTTTTGTCACTGAGCAAGCCTACTGAAATGACTGTTTCACAGAGCCAGCAGGAGGATGTTTAAATGGAGTTTGTTTTGGAGCATGGGTCACTCTGAGGTAGGTTTGCTCACATAAACTACACACAAATGTAGGTTAAAGAAAACAATAAATGTGAACTGTCAGAAGATCTTATTAAAAATTTTCAGAAGAATAGGATGGAGGAAAGAAATATCTCACAATCAAAGGCCTCACTATCTTCATGGTTAGTCTTTGTCCCAGCCAAAAATGTAGGACACATTTAATATAATCTCACTGTATAATGTAATCAGACTTTCTGAGGGATATCTTACGCTACTCTGATAGTCAACAATCAAGAGTGGTCAAGGACAGTCAAATTGTTTTATTGTGCATAACTTGGCAAGGGCTAAGGAAAAATGTGTATGAATTTAATGGCTCAAGGCTTTTACTACTTTCCCCATAAGTGATTTTAAAAATGTTCTTCCTTACCTTTGTGTCAAATGCAAAGTGAAATGGATAGCCTTAAAACTCATAAGTTAAAGAGAGAAATAAAAACATTCCTCAGATGCCAGCCTGCAAATTCAGGTCCTGAAGAGGATTTGAAGTCCAGCAAAGAATGTCCTAGAAAACTCAGGACAGCTGTAAAGGGTGACACTACAGGATGCATGTCAATTCATGTTCAACAGAACATGATATTAGAGGACAAGCTCATGGAAATTTCAGTAGCCACACAAGTGAGGAAAGACTCCTGCTCTGCTGCTCTAGAGGTACTACAGATGTCCTGTCCACCGCATTTAATGTTCCATTAATGGAGAGAAGTCCACAGGGAATGAATCAGAAAAAAAAGGGATTTGCATGATTCATCTATAAGAATGAGAACAAATATTTGATTTGGGAGAGAAGTAACAAGTTTGGGGAAATGCATTCCCATTCTATGGAACTGAAGTTTTTTCCCTAAATTATCATCACATTGAGGATACCAGAAGCAAGCCAGATTTAAGTTTTTCCCTTTGATTACAAGGCCCAGGTTACAATGTTAGTAAAGTTAAAATTGGGTGAGTGATTTAATCTTTATTAAAATTCTGCTAGCACAATAGAACTAGAAATATTGCTGATACTAGATTTGGAAATAATTATACACTGACCAGTACAGTGCACTTTTAAAGAATTTGTAAATGTTCTCTTTTGTGTATGTCAGGCAGCCAGAACAATTATTTTGTCAACCCACAGCAGTGCCCCCAAGTGTAGAGATTATTTTGTTGATTTGAGATCATAAAGAGCATGACTAGCTGGAGTACAGCTGCCCAAAGTACGGTTTAAACAGGAGGTCATAGCTGGTGTGTTACAACTTCTGCATGAGTGCTACACAGTCTCTGTCAACTGAGAACAACAAAACTTGGTTTTAATTTGTGTCATAAAAAGGCACAGCTCTGGTGCCCAGCCTCAGACAAGATTTGCCATTGAGTCAGCATTGGTCAAAAAGGCAGAGTGTTGTAGTGTGCAAATTTATTGTGTTGAATGTTCTGTCACTTTATGGTATGTTCCAGTGCCCTCCGAGTTATTCCAAGTGTTTTTTCCCCATGTTATGCCCACCTACCCAACTGTCCCTCAAAGAATCCCCTCCCTACTTTCCTGACTTTTCCCTGTCAATCAAGGCAACCCAGCTTCTTCACCCTGTCCATCACCCCAAACCCAACCCTTTTTTCTGGAATTTTCCCCGTCCCTCACCCTCAGGCCCAATCCTCAGCCAGACCCTCTCCCCTTCCCTTGTGCTGATTTATTTTAGTCCCAGAAACCACACCCTGGAAGGTGCCCATTGATTGTATTGTGTCCACTCCCTGATTTGAAAGATCTTAAAATCCTGGGCATGGGTGTGCTCGAGGCTGTTTTTGCTTGTGCTCCTCTATGGTGTCCATCTGCCGTGTTCCTTCCCTTCGCCTCTTGCAATAAGTTTCCTGGACTTTGCAGTGCAGAAGAGCCTCCCCTGCCTCCTTTACTCGGTTCTTGTTGCTCCTCCAAGGAGTCGCTGCTGCTGGGCATCTGTCTCAGAGGTTCTGGCTCAGGCAGGACCCCAGCCTGGCCAGTTCCCCACTCTTGCCACTGGCCCCAGGACATCGCAGAGCTAGCCTGGGCTATGGCGGACAGTGGCAGCAGAGCTCCTCCAGTTAGAACATGACCTCCAGAAACAGCTGAGTTTTCAAAAACAAGTTTGGTCTTTGACCAAACCCTGTGCATCTTGTAAAACTTGACAGGATCATGTTGAAAAGGCTTTAATGCAGGGTTTTGTGGAAGTGACCATTGATTTCAGAATATTCACAGACATGTGAGGTAGGTTGGCTGACTTCTGTCAGGAGATATGTCCTGGAGGCATTTCTAGAGATATTTCTTCTAGTGGAAACAGACATGAACATTGAAGATTAATTTGTAGTCCAATTATTTTTTTTCCTAGATTATCACTGAAATTTTTCATGAGCTTGACATCTTTCATATGGTCTTCATAAATTTATACTGCACAGTTAAAGTTCTTTGAAGAGTTTTAAGAAGAATTGAAATATTTTAAAGGACTTTATAATGACACATTGGAAGCACAGGAAATCCCTTGATGCCTAAATGTATGGAAACATTCTAGAGTACAAATGAGTTAGAGATTAATTCATGGCACCTTGTGCAAGCTTGGGGAATTCTATGTGTTTGAAATAGTTCCATAGTACAAGACATCTGCTGGACAGTAGAAATGTCCTCTCAGCCTCTCTTCACTTCCCAAAATGAGTGTTTAGGGGAAGGAATCTTTCTTCCTTTGCTGTCTTCCCCATTTCAGCCTTTTTATTGTCAAAGAGATTGAAGAAGTTGAAGGACAATCCTCTGTGTACTGAAAGTTATGGAAAACCTGTCATAATAAGAATACAGAACTCAGGAAAAGAACTGGTTCACATTTAAGAGATTGTAGGCTAAAAATGGCTAAATGCAGCTGGCTATAGAAAGAAGGTTTAGGTTTATGCATCTGCTGGGACAAGTGACCAAAATGTCCAAAATGTCCCATGGTAGTTAGAGTCAGGAAAACTTGCTATGTCCTGAGATGCCAAATTGAAATTAAATCAGGACTTGGAAGCAGGTTTGCATCTTTTGTTTGAAAGAACAGCTTGAACTAAACAGGGTATTTTTAGACTCAAAAAGAACCTCTATATGATGTCATTGCTGGAGAATCTTCAACTGTCCTCCACTCTACTTTTTATTTCTAAGAGAAAGGACAGCAGGACTGGGGATTCCGGGATCATTCAGATGTCTCCTCTTCCTCCAAATGATTAGCAAAAGCAAAAACTGAAAGGTATTTCCCTTAGGGAATAATCTTTTTATTTATGTATTTATTACTACATCTGTAGAAGAACTCTGTGAAATAGCTTTTACCTTTCCCAGTACTCCCTTTTATTGAAACAAATTACATCCTCTTGCAGAGACTTGAGGCTGAGAAAGTCCATGTGCTACTGAGTTTTGGTACATTGTGATGGGTTCACTTTTGTGGTGGGTTAGTTTTGGCAAACACCCAAATTTCCATCCAGGTGCTCACTCATAACCCTTCTCCATGAGGCCTGGGAGAAAATAGGACAAGAAAACTCATTGGTCAACATAAAGACAGAGAAATTGCTCACCAATTACTGTTGTAGGCAATATAGGCTTGACTTGGAGAAAGTTAATTTAATTTATTGCCAATTAGAATAGAATCTGGCAGTAAGATACAAACAAATACAAAAATATATCCCCTTTCTCTTCTCTCCCCTCCCTTCTCCTCTCCAGACTCCTGTACATGGTCCCCAAGTGGTGTCGGGGGGCAGTTACTTGCAGAACCCAGAGGTTTGGTGATTTCTCTCTCCTGCTCTTTTCCTCTCACACTTTTCCTGTGCTTTCATGCAGATTCTCCTTCCTGTCTGCAGTATCTCAGGAATTATCTACTGCTTCCTGGGCTCTTCATGGGCTGCAGTTCATTCAGGTGTACCTGCTCCTACTCTGACCTTGATGTTCCCTCTGCTGTTTCTGATTGCTTTTAGTTCTCCTCTCTCTGTGTTACCTTATCACAGAGGCACCATCTGATGAACTGTGTCCTGCAGTGGGTCTGGTAGAGCCAGTTAGAGCTGGCTGTATCTGCCACAGGTCAGCTCCTCATCTCTTGGATCAGACTCATCTCTGTAATCCTGTCTTTGCCAAAAACTTGCTGTGGATCCTAAACACAACTTTGAAGTTAGGAAAGTGAGGCAAATGTTTGTCTGTTCTGACCAGTTAGCTTTGGAAAATGAACAGTTTTGCTCACTACACTGTGACTATCCTTCACTGTGACAAGACTTTATGGTAAACAGGAGAGCTTTTTGTTCTGTTGGTAACTAGGTCTAATTGTTTTAACTCTCCTGTTCAAGTCAAAGCATGCAGTGACTCACCCAGCCTGCACCCCTTGTTCTGCTGTGTTCCAGGAGAGCTTTTGTTTGTCCTGTAGCCATGGGGATTTGGGCAGGTGGCACATAGCTGGACTTCTTGGGGGTCCTATCTGAAAGCACTTCCTGCTTTTCCTACTTAAAACTACATATATATATATATATATATATATAGAGAGAGAGAGAGAGAGAGAGAGAGAGAGAGAGAGAGAGAGAGCTCTTTCCTAAAACAGTGTTGCCCAAGCACCTTTGGGTGATTGTTTTAGATTCTTCATGAATACCACTTTCTAACCACTAACCTTCTACCCAGACTGTGCTGGATTTATTTGAGCTGTGGGAGAACTGTCAGACAGCTGATGAAACAGTTGCTGTGAGGTGAGCATAGGAGCTCCTGCCTCACCATTTTCTTTGTGAAGACTAAAGGTGCAAGGGTGTCAATAATCTTCTATGTAAGGGTCTGAAAAGGCTCTCAGAGCTCAGTATTTTTAGCTCTTTAACAGATTATCTCTTTTATTTTTAGAGGTAACAGTAGCTCTTAGGTTACGAGGGAGACAAAAGCTTCATTAGTTTTGGAATTTCAAATAAACACAGTACAGGATTGAGAAGATATTTTTCCCACACGAACCTGAAGAGTGGCTTAAAGGATGTTGCGAAAAAGAAGGGAAAACCTCCAGCTGAGGGGGTCTCTGTGCTCACAATATACATATGATAGGAGATATTTCTTGAAATATTTTCCTTTTTCTCTAGTGGGAGTTTTGCTAAGGGAATGTCATCTCTTTACTCTCCTCCACACTCCTTCTGTTCTGTTTTTTTAAGCTTACATCATCCAGATTTTTTTTTGTTGTTATTTATTTTGAGGGCTATTCAGGGTGTTATTTGTTTGAGTTTTTTCCACTCTAGGATATGATAAATTCAACCTCTCTTCTTACAGATTCCCTGCATCAGGAAACTGGATCTCTACCATGATAGTGTTTGGGAATGGAAGCACTTTTTTTTTTGTTGAAGCCTTTGTGCTGAAGCGCAACTTTTGAAGAAGCTCATTGATGCATGATGCTCATCCAGCAGATCCTGAGTGTATCAATAAATTAAGTGGCAGCTCCAAGAGAGAACACTTGGGACAGAGAGGACCAGGCGCCTTGGTGTCTATTCAGGAGCATTTTATTTCCATGTGGCATTTTGCTTTTTTTGTCTGGGGAATGCTTTTTGCAGGAGCTCCATCTGCTTAGTTTGCCATAACTGAGTTACTGCTGAAATCTTCTTCCTTTGCACTTTCTATAACGTGCAAAAGAGAAAGAAAGGAAACATAAAAATGTATATTAGAATTACAGTGAGCACATTTCTTTTGAAACTATAATTTATAAGAATGAGTGCATTTGATTTTTCAATTATAAATTATTAAATAAATGCATTAGTTAAGAAGTTAAGCTTTCAAAGGTGCTAATTATTAACCAAATGCATTTACAGTGTTTTAATGACCACTTTTTCACAGTGTGTTAATATCCATTAGCTATATTCATACTACTAATGCTAATATTGCGCAAAGCCATTAGCTAGCTTCAAAGTCAATAATGGATGATATTAATTCCAAGCCTCCACTGCATTAAAAGCTATATACTTTTTGGGGTGGTTTTTTTTGGTAGAGTGTGAAAGTTAACCTGAGATTTTATTTGGATATTGTTAATGAATCTGTTTATGCTGATTACATAGGTGGATGTGGAGTCAGGTCTTGAGAGCCGATGGACAAAATACTGATCTGCCTCTGTCTACTCAAAAGCAGAAACTGGGTTCAAAATAAACTGTCCTGCCTCCAGAGGAGGGCTTTGAATATATCTCTTCATGGACTTTATCTCAGCTGCCTTGTAGATAGAACTCCTTCACTAGTAATTTCTCATTAAGAAGTTTCAGCAACACTTTTTAGACAAGATGTTTTTAAGGAAAATTCTGGAATATTTCATTCACTACATTATCTGAATGGATTTTCAGATAGTTGATCCTGTTATTTTTCCTTTCAAAAACATTCACTGTTATGTTGTCAAATATGTTTCTAATATGTAATCATTGTTTGGGCGGTGGATTGAACTAGGAATGGTTATGTATGTGCTGCATTTGCTCCTTGCTTTAGCAAAACTTACAAGTCAAATATTTTATGATACTAATATCAGGAGATTTTTATGCTGCTAGTAAAATGTGGGCATTGTTTTAGAGGCTGGATTGTAAAACTAACCATATATCTTGTAAATCAACAAAGAGAAAGAAGAAACCTCTGTGGTTGTCTCAGATATTAGGTATACAGATTTTAGTAATAGAGTGTCTATGTTTAATTTTTAATTTATTTAGGCACAATATCTATTCTAACTTAAGGCTTACAAGATGCAAATATTTACTAAATCTTTAATACACAACACATACACAGAGATTTGACTTTCAGTTTGGTATGTTTCATCTGCTTCATCTTCTTTTGCAGGGCATTAACTTCTGGGAATAAACTGCTCTCAGCTGAAAAATGAACCCTTAGCCCATGTGTTCATGGAATGGATTGAGTTCATTGTGGTGCTGATTTACTGTAACTAGATGTAAGATTGATGCATCCAGGAGAAACCATTCCACGTATCTCATCTGTCTCTGGAGATGCCCCTTTAATCTCTTTACTAGATTTGATTGTTCTCTAACAAACCAGCAGATACCTCTAGAGCAGGTGAGATTTTTCTTTCTGTGAAAGACCCAGATCGGATGAGCAGAGTTATTGTGGACACGACAGATTAAAATGTCTGAACTTGGTGTAAGCATCAGCAGAAATGGGTTTGTGATAAACCTCCTTTGTCTTCTTATTCTTGTGCAGACGACAGGAAAAATGGTGTGGAGGGAAAGAACCCATGCTGCATCCTCTTCTTGTGATCCTGATGCTCTGTTCCTTTGTCCTTCTTCAGGCTGTGATGTGAAGACTGACTTATGGTGGGACTTTTGCTGAGGTGTGGATTTGGGGCTAGGAGGCCCCATAAAGAAAATAAAAGCATTATGCAGCACAGTTTGAAAGTTGATGGCCAATACAGCTCTTTGAAGGATCATGGAGTGATTCCTCGCCAAAGTGAACTAAATCAGAAATAACTCCATTAAAGCAGGCAGACTAAAACCTGTTTGGAGGAGATTAGAAGTGGTCCCACTGTGGGAAAACACAAAGCACTTCAGATAATTGTGTGGAGAGCAGGGAGCAGAAAAAAATTAATATCCTGACAGAAATCTTGATAACCTGGAAAATTTGGTGAAAGCCAGGAATGTAAACATCCTTTCTTGAAAAAACAAAAAAACTCCAGACAATCTCTTGACATTTAAGGAAGACTCGATCTCCTAATAAAGAAAACCTAACATATCTGAATAGAGCTTGTGGAGGTTCCTCAGGGAAGGAAGAGCATGCATAAGAGCAATCCTCCTTTGGTGCTGGGGAGGAAGGGAATGCAGGCTTGGGAAGTCAGTCTGGAGGAATCAGACAGAAGAACAATGATAACATTTTATTTCATCCAGTGAAGTCAGTGGCCTGGACTTAGCTCCATTGATCAGAGCACACTTCTAATAACACCAAGGCTGTAGGTTCAATCCCTGTATAGGCCATTTACTGAAGAGTTGGGCTTGATGAGTCTCTTGGGCTCCTTCCAACTCACAATATTCTATGAATCTGTGAAAAATTTATTCACAAAAAATGCTCCTACAGAAAATGGAGGATAGGTTATTAATCTCCTACAGATCAAGGAAATACTTTGGAAACAGAAGGCAAGTTTCCTGGGGTTTGGATTCTAGAAACAATTTCCCCTTTCCTGTTGTAGATGCAGGCAAATCCAGTGGGAAGAAGTGATGATGTCTGACTCAATTCAGAACGCTGAATTATTTCTTTATTACAATTATGGTAAAATACATTAATATACTATATAAGAGGAGGATACTAAAAACTACATACTACTTTCTCCTACTCTATTTCTAATCTAACTAACTCGTGACCCTGCTTGCGAGAGTCCAGACACAGGTGGATTGGATTGGCCATCAGGTTCAAACAGTCCTCACCAGAATCCAATCAAGCACTCACTCCAGGTAAACAATTCTCCAAACACATTCCACATAGGAAAAACAAGGAGCAGAAATAGAAATTGTTTTCCATTTCTCTCTGTGCACCTCTATGAAAAATCCTGAGAGTGAGAGAAATGTGCTTGCCACACTTTCCAAAAAAAAAAAACAAAACCAACAAAAAACAAACAAACCCAAAAAAAAACCACCCAAAAAACCAAACAAGAGTTGGGTTTAGTCCATGGTACTGCCATTTCGGGACCAACTGTAATCTGTTTAGGCTCATATTCTGCATTTGCAAGTACTGGAATCAAATGCTGACAGTTCTCACTAGTGCATAATTAAATTCTTACTCCCAGTTCAAGCCATTGGCAAAGCTTTCACTGACTTCCGTAGTGTTGGATTAAGCTTTCACTGAATGTCATGAGAATTTAGAAAGCAAAATCAATCCAGATTTTTCAAAGACCCTCTTTGTTGTGGATAAAACCACAACCATAAAGTAAAAAAAAAAAAAAAAAACAAAAACTTTGCCATGAATGCAATAAGAATAATGAATCATATTGGTATCCTGCATACTTTTCCAGAAGATAGACAAACTGATTCACTTGGGGGTTTAAAGCAATAATCAGAATTGTGTAAGTACTGTGTAGCAAAACATATTTCTTGGTTAGTCTGCTCTTTTTGGCACAATCCTTCTAGCAGAAATGTATAAAGTTATTTTGTTGTTGCTCAAGAGCTCCTGGTGAGTAATTCCTGCAGATGGTATATGATGTAGATGGTTTTTCAAGTCCAGTTTCAAAGTGTAGTGCTATGGTTTATCACAAAATATTTTGCTAGTCTAATGGCTAGAACTCTGAGAAGCCAGATTCCACTGTTAAATTTCAAATAAATCCATCCCTTCCTAGATGTATCCCTCATTATAAATTTACAAGTTAAAACCAACAAGAAACAGGAGTGCCTGGCTGTAGAGAAAGTTCTTCCCCATCCTACACCATGTGAGTGAAGGCTGCAGAAATCTAAGAAACTGGTGAGACTGCAAAGATTTTTCTCAAGGAGAGTGATACAAAGTAAGTATTGTTCATCTTACAGTAACCCCCCTCCAAAAAATATCCCCAAAAAACCCAACAAAACAAACCCAAAACAAATTCAATAGAACAGACTAACCTTATGTAGAAATTGCAAATTTATTCATTCTATTAATAAACCACAGTTAGAGGTGTGTGGAATGGAAGGTGACCTAAGTTTCCCCTGATGATTTAGCGGATTATTCTGGTGCTCACTGAACAGAAGCTTGTCAATAACTGCTGCTCCTGAACCTATGCTTTGCCATAGCATTGACCTCTGGTCCTGGCTACAATTCCCTTAGGATCAGAAGGAAATTCTCATCAGAAGGAAATTCTACTAGTAAAGATCAAGAGTCCATTTCTTCAGAGATGCAAAGCCTAGGAAAACCCAATTAACAGGATTTGCTCCTGCTCTACTGTGGTTACAGCCCTGCGAGAGGATTGGACTTTCCACTCTTACCAACCGAACCCTATCGGTAACATTTCATCCTTCAGTCCTGTCTCTGAATTGTCAACATTTTTCTTTGGCTTTAGTGGTGACATAATGGGCTAAGTAGGGCTCAAACAGATACTACATTTCTAAGGAGGGCACCAGAATAGGATTGCAACTGCTGTGATCACTCACCAGCATGCCAGGCCTGGACTACCCTTCTTGGCTATGGGCTTTCTCCTGTCCCCCACTGCCCAATATTCCCAGCTCCCATCCCTTGGATAGAAGGAGTTGTCAGCCTCTGTCTTAGCCACACCTCAGTCTCCTTTTGTCTCCTGCTCCTGCCTGTCATGGTCCAAGGGTTCTGGGTACACAACTACAGTACGTAAATATGATTCTACTTCCTGACACCTCTCATAATCAGCTCTCTGTTGTTTATCAGTAATTTCTGATTACACCTGAAGATTGGAAAACATGTATCCAGTCAAAATGTTTTTACTTAGTGTGTTTTGCCTTCTGAGATACTTAATCCTTGCTTTCATTATATTACATTTCCACAGTTTTCTGGCAGGTCTGTTTTCTTTTTCAGAGTGTGTGAATTTTACCTAATAGATTGCACTAGAGAACAAATAGTTTATTTTTAAATGTTTATGGGAATAAAATAATAATGCTATTATCTACACTCTTGATTACCAGGATTATCTCGTATATATACAGATCCTCCAGAAAGGCAGATTAAGTGATCAGAAGGTTCTTAGTGGGCCCCAGGCTCAGAGCGTACACTAAAGAGGATCAAGTCTGCTTTAATTCACGTGCCTCTTTGCTCATGCTCCTGCTCTTTCTCAGGAGAATTTCTGAAATATGTTATCTGGGTCCCAGTGTGGTCCAGTGAGTTGTATACAGTCTGGCTTTGATGTTTAATAACTTTGGGCTGACTTGGAGCAATAATCTTTAAAGAAATATGTATTTTGCTTATCTTGGGTTTGAGATACACATCTTTCACATTTGTTGGCAGACATTGAGCATCTTGTTCTTGCTCAGTGTTGCTAACAAATGCCTCTAGAATCTGGTCAGAATGCCTCTCTATGCCATTCACAAATCCAAGGTGTTTGAGGAAGCATAGGAGAGGGCCAGCTGTGTCCCTTAGAGAAAGAAAAAAGGAAGTGGAACAAAGGCTTTTGCTAACTGATTGAACCGTTTTTAGGCAGATAATGGTACTTGCTTATAAAGAAAGTTTCTGAGAAGCTGACATTTCCCCATGGCCCAGCTAGCATGTAGCAATTTGAACAATGAATATAGGAAACCACCTTGCAAATATGATTTATCCACCAGCTTAAAAAAAAAAAATAGACATGATTGCTTTCTGACTAAGATATGTGCTCTGAATTGTTTAAGAATTTTGAGAAACTTCCTTTATAGAACTTTAAAATACAATAACATAGAGATGAAAGACTCCTTTAGAATTAATGATGGGGACAGAACTGAAGTGACATCCATGTTGAAATGCCACTATCTTAAATTGTTCTTTTCCAGTTACTGTGTTTCTGAATGTGGCTCCCACTGTGTCTGTGGCTCCCAGTCTTTGTCATGTCTGCTAGCAAATATTGGAGCTAGAAGATGACAAGAAATGTGCAGCAGTGGTGTGTGTTATGGGGTAGGAATGAGCTTTTGATACTGAACCTAAGAAAAAAATAAATGGAAAGATCTTTTTGCTTAAGAATACAAAATTACATGAAAATTGGGGCTGATAAAATAGACAAGAATAGATGAATACGTAAAGTGCCTTGAAAGTAACAATGGGGGTGGATGCAACTGTTGAGGAAAGGAGGTCCTTTGTATGTGAGAAAAACTTCACTGTACATCATAAACAGAGGTAGAAGACTTGAATTTAAAATTCAAGAGTAGGAAATAATTGAAAAAGGGCTCTAGAAAGTTGAGGCAGCAAAGAAGAACTGACAGTAGCGTGAGTTCAGTAGCAGTGTTTTGAAAAGATTAGGCTGTAGTGATTTCATCGGGTAACATTCCTTTCCTCACTTCTCTTGTTTCACAGGGAGGAGGGTAATCTCTCATTTATTTATAGCTATCCCATATCTGAGATGAAAGTCAGAGCTGGTTATGTTTGGCCCCAGAGTCCACCAGAGGTATAGGATCCTATGAGAGATCCTTACTTGTCAAGCCTCTAATTTTATGCTCTGGAAACATTATGCCATAGCAATAAACTCCTTTAAGACCCAGCAACAAACCCAGTTACAATGCCAAGCTGCCCAGTTTAATTTGATCTTCTTGAACACTGGCTTTTGGTGTAGGAACAGTGCTGTGAAGCAGAGGTGCACTTGTATGACTACATCTGCAGAGTGAAAACACAGCCTTCCAAAATACCTTCTGTTAGTCTGTTTTGGTGTTCTGCTTAATGACCTCACCCAAATAAAAGGAGCATACCTTCCAAAAAATGTTATAATGGAGGCAGAAAGTAGTGTTCTCTCCCAAGGGCAAAACTGAGAATAAAAAAAAAAAAAAAAGCACTGTTAAGCAAGACCCTCCTTTCTGTTTTTAATTTCAGAAAAGCTAGTTTGGTAAAGCTTCTACTGGATGGCTTTCAAATGCAAATCCTCCAGGCTACTTTAGGCGAACTTGATATCGCCTTTGAGTCAGACTAGTCTCTTAAAATGCAGCAGGACCAAAAAAGGACTTGTGATTAAGGAGACTGCACATCCTTGGTGTCCTGGAAGCATGCCAGTGGATGAGATGATATTTCAGTCCTTTGCATTCCTGAGAATGTCCTTTTGTCCCATGAAAGGCTGACATCTTCCTGTGTCATAACGAAATGATGAGGCAAGGAGGGAGGTGTCTGTCTAATGAATCAGTCTGGAGACCAGCTAGGTCTGCTGATTGACTGTTGCTTTTCTGGGCTCTCCAATGAAGGGGTGGCGGTCTCTGATGCACATTCCTGTCCTCTGCCTGCCCCCTGTTGGCTGGTCCACCACATTGGCAATGGACTTGGCATCCCCCATGAGCAGTACTTGGAAGGGCTGGACAAAAATGAAAAGGATTTTCAAAGGAAGTCATCACTAAAATTACAAAATCGTGTTTTTGTATGTCCCTTAATGTGACAAAAAGTGTTGCGGTGGGGTTTTCTTTTGTTGTTGTTTTCTTTTGGTTTTCTTTTGGTATTGTTTCTGTTTTTTTTCTCTTGCCAAACTCTGTATGGTTTAAGTTAAAAGGATGATGACTACACAATTAAACTTTTGGAATGCTATTCTGGAAGCTGGCGGCTGCTTTCATTTCTGCTTAGACTTACTTTCATTTCTGATTCATATTTTCTTTCAGTGGTTTTCTTGCACACAAATGCCAAAATCATTGCTAACTTTGTAAGTATAAAATGGCTACATCTGCTAGAAATCACCCCATATGAAATAGTTGCATCGAAAATTCCAGACAGGTTAGCTCTTCTCATGTTATATTAAACATATAGAAATGTGAATTCCAGAAGTTCTGCCCTCAGCTATTCAAATACAAGCTGTACTGCGATTAGTGGGATCTTCAACAAGCTTACTGAGGGAAGAACTGAGGCATTTCTGCTGTAAAGGAGCTGGGAAAGATGTCATTTTTCTGCTACCATAACCTATCTCCCCACAGATCCCCTTCAGAAAAACGTGAGAACTCTCTTCCTAGATTAGAGGGAATCTAACTCAGTACAAGGCTGACAGGGCTACCAGCAGATGCTTAGGAAAAGTACATCAGCACAGGGCACATAGAGCATAATCTTTCCTTTGGTGCATCCTCTTACCATCCAGAAGCCACCGTTTTTGAGACTTATTATGCAGAGGCTGGATAAGGTCTGTCACTTTTATAGCCACCAATGAACTAACTCAGTGTCTAAAATTTGCCCTGTTACTTGTAGATATTCACCAGTAGCTCACTAACTTTGAACTTCATGAAGCTCTAGATACTTCTCTCTACTGTTATTTGACTAATATATCATAAGTAATGCAGTGAACTAATCTCCCATTCTGGAGCACATTCCAATTCTATTTTCTCAACTAAAATCCTCTCATGCTCCTCCTCCTCACCATGGTGTGTGTGGGCAATTTACATCCAGCTGTGGATGGTAGCTGGCCCACCTCACAAGACAGCTCTATGCAGCTGTTTTTTCAAGCGATGTCAGGTGGTCAGTCACTGACAGGCTGCTCATATTGTTGTTTGTTACAGGCAAAAATAGTTTTCTGTGAGTCTCTGCAGTGGGGAAATACATGGAATGATGGTCCTGTTTTGCCCCTTTAAGCACACAGCAGGAGCAGAAAGATCCCTCTTCATGACTCAATGCTGTGTGTAATGGACATGTCTCCAGGATGGATCCTAAGGTGCCTGTAGCAATGACCACAGTAACTTAGATGTTTACCTTAACCAGCCTTATCCTATGTGACCACATTATAAGATATAGAAGCTATAACTATTTTTCAAGCTCAATTAGATTCCTGGGAACAGCAGCAATCCAAGATGCACATCTTTCTCAAGCCTCCAATTTAAAGTGATCATGAGGTGAAATGGAGCCAAGAAGAGGCAAGAACCTCCAAAACTCAAGCTGTCATAAAGACAATGTCCTTTTAGCAGATGATGCATAGGAGGCCAAGAGAAGTGGGATAAGCGACAGTGCTATGACACATTTTCCCATGAGAAGCACAGCTCTGCTTCCCAGGCTTTCTAAGAGTCCTCTCTGGTGGCTATGCCAATACATTCTGCACTGGACCACAGGACAGCTGGAGGCAGGTAATCTGACCTACCTGGTAGCCATGTGAGACTTTTCAGCAACTGTTGACTACAAAAGACAAAGATCATGCTGTAAAGAAGAATTACTCTTTTGAGACAGGAAATGGGTAGAAATAGGATTCAAAGCTGATGCCCAGAAAAGGTAATGGGAAAAAAACATGCATGCAATCTATGAGCATGGATTCTTTGTTCCAGCAGGTGCCAGTCTGCTGCATTTGCAGATGGTATGTCAAGGGAGCCCCAATGGCTAGTTAGAGCAATTCCTGCACTAATATGAACAGAGATTTTGATTTCATGGTCTGAAATAAAATGACCCAAATATAATTATGCAAGCTTATTAATTTATTTGCTATGGGTCGGTAACCCTTCATAGTCTATAGCACGAGTTACATGAAGGGCCAGGGGGATTGAAACTCAAATTTAACAGAGTTGGATTTCTATATGGAAATTGGAAGAAATGAAGCACTAAATTGCATGTTTTATGATGATATCTTGTTAAGAAAAAATTAATGCCCAACTTTGAAAGCACGAAACTAATGGAAGCAGTATAAAAAGAACAGGCTAATGAAGATTTGAACTAAATGATATATAAGCAAGTTATGCCCCCCTGTCCAGTGCTGGAAACATGGACAAACTTTGAAAGTTATCAGCTTAGGATGGCCAATATAACATGGGCTTTCTGTTTGCAGAGGCAATTTCTACAGTGGTGCCAGAGGCACTACTGGCAGATTTAGTAAAGTCAGGGTACTGCATAAAGCGTGTGTCTTGGTTTTGAGACAAGTTTCAGGAGAAAATGCCCTGGAATGAGCATTTCCTGTAAGCAGAAAGGGCTTCAATAATTCCCTTTTCTTTCACCAATGAGACTAATGGATACCAGGGGGTGAAAGAAACATAGTTTATTAACAGAAAAAAAAAAAAAAAAAAAGGTGCCTGCAAGGCACAAGAAAAGAAAGAAAAAAAAATTTGAATAAATGTTAGATATTGAAATTGTGCGTGGCAGCCTGTGTTCCTCTTGATGACATCTGATGCTTTGTCCTCAGGGCTCTGTGAGCATTTCAGATTTCAGTATACGGGAGCATTAAGATCCTTCTCCTACAAAGTGGGAACGGGGTTATTGCATCAGACTTCTTCCATTCCCAATGCAATCAGCTATTACGATATTAGGTGTGTGCACTGAGTGAATGACTATAGTCTAAACACACTGCACTATGTTTGTGGGCTTAAACAAGACAGAGAGCCTATCCCACACAAAGTCAAACAGAACAGGGATGAAAGGTGTTGGGCATTTAGTCTGGGTGTTGCTAAACACATGTGGAGCCTTTGTTGACATTCTCAGGAAATTATTACATCTGTGTGTCAGAGTGGAGGAGCCACTTGATCAATGCATAGATCACAGAATCAATGAGGATCACAGAATGTTTTGAGTTGGAAGGGATCCCAATGATCATCCAGTCCAACTCTTAAGTGAACGGTCCAGATATTACAGTATACTTTTTTCACATGCAAAAGCTGGCCCTGGAGGCCCTCCCTGCTGCACCTAGAGGTAGTTAGGACCTTCACTTAGAGCACCTCACAAGGGCACAAACTTTGACCATTGTGAACTTGATTTGAGCCTGAGAGCCAGAAGCAAGGGAACTGCACACCTTTCTCAACTCTTCAAACTACCTCTTAAGGGCTTTTATCTTACGCGGTAATACAAAACATTATTTAGTGTTTCTTCCTTCAAAACTGTTTTGATATGTGTGATCGTAAATCAAGGGAGAAAACTTTTCAGTGGGGATGAAAATTAAACCTCATTCATTTTACCCTACTTTCTCCATTCATGTGTAGGATACATATGATGACTATGTCAGTGTTAATGGTGGAGTTCATGGCTTCACCTCAAAAGACACTTCATACCTAAGTGACATTCTGGTGGCCTTCATAACCTAGGCTTGCTCTAAACTTAATAGTAGATAAGACAGTTAAGTGTCTTTCCCGAGAAGAGGGAGCTGTGAGGTTGAACCCTTTTAGATATAAAGAACATCAAACAGGAGCTCACTTCCTGGATAAGCATCCTAAGGAAAGGACTGTGCCTGAAGTGTGATAATGTTTTAGTTCCTCTTCCAGAGTTACTAATAGATTCTTTTTTTGAGGTACATACAGCCAATGGGAGATAGCAAGTTCCAAAGCTCAGCATATGTATTAGTATTTATAGAATTTTTTGTGCCATATACTGTAATTAGGACTGACCTTGATAATGGTGATTTATCTAGCCTTTTGATGGAAAAAAAACCCTGCTGTTAAATTAAATGAGTACCTTTTTTTTATTATTATTTTTAAGTGGGTCTGGACTACTGCACATGGCTATAATGCTCTCCAAAATTGGAGTAAAGATAATGCATTTGACTTAGGCAATAAAACTGAATCCTGCAGGTGATCATTTGATTGCAATTCATAGAAGTTTATTATAGAAATGTAAGAAGGAATAACAGCATCGCTTTAGAAGATAAAAAAAACCCTGACCTAATCTTCTCTCTGCACTGAAATGAAACCCAAAGTTATTCCAAATTAATTTTATAGAAGGAGTTGTATCAGGTCTCTGCTCATGCTTGACATTTTACCAAGTTCTTTCCCTCCTGGTGCTTTTCTCACAGGACACAATGAAATTTAGCATTCATGAATTTCTCAGGACCTTTTGTAAAATCCCAGCCCATGATATCAGTACCTTCTTTGCTTGTTCTGAAGATCTTGTTGGTGAACTCAGATCTTTCATCAGTCTTGAGCTGGGGTCTGCTTGCCATTGCATCCAAATCCCAGAACTTCCCGGGCAGATAAGTTTCTAAGGATGCTTCAGCACCACAAGATACAGTGAGTGTTAATGGTGGAGTTCATGGCTTCACCTCAAAAGACACTTCATACCTAAGTCTTTCACTTCTGTCTGGATCCGCTGGATGTTGGCTTGAATGGAGGTGCTTCTTGAGGACAGGTTGAAACAGCACAACCCCTCGAAGTACTCGCAGTTGTGGCCAAGGGTGAGCAGGAGAAAATCAGCTTTATGATGCTAGTGAAAAGGGGCATGCAGAGAAATGCGAAGACTGGTTTATGCCTCAGTGGCTTCTGTGCAATATAGCATCATAAGATGGAGTAATTTATATTGGAAAAGAGTCTAAAGAACATTGAGCCCAAACATAAACCCCACACTACCAAGTCTACACCTAAACCATGTCCCTACAAGAGCATACCACATTCATTAGTAGTCATTTACCTTACTACCGTAGGTGGCACAGATAAACTAGCATTGCAATACCAAGCTTGAAGGATGCTCAGTGCAGCTGCAGCAGAATACAGCAAAGCATGGATTGTAACTTAGGCTGGAGGTGCTGAAGTAGCTCACACAGTTCCATGCTATATCAACTTCACCCTTTAGGGGTATACAAGCTGTCTGGTTTAAAGCTCTGTCTGCATTATCTCTGCCTTTAATGTTGTATACTCCATGGTTGTAGAGAAAGAGTGGGAGCAGAGATAACAGAAGGCTTTAGTTAAGCATTGAGCTAAGGAATAGATAGATGTAAGTCTTCAATTTTCCCAACTCTTGTTCAGTGGTAATGGTCAGCTTGTATGAAGGAAATTGTAGAAGCAAAAAACTGACTCTGCCAAGGGAAGAGGTTGGGTTGGCAATGGTTAGGTTAAGCCACTAGTCTCAGGAAAACACTTAGGAGAAGCCCACTCACCATGGCTGCATGGACTGGTCATTTTAAAAGTGGAGATCTTACGTGATAGGCTTTCCACAATTTTTCTGCCCAGAACCTGCATTTGGCTGCCAGAGGACAGCTGATGTACTGGTAGTGTTGCTCCCACAGTGCCACAGTCGTAACTCTTCTGTCGCATAACAGAACTCCTCATCAGCACCTCACGGCTGCAGGGTCAGGATTTAAGTAAAACATCATAAAGATGTCTTTGGGGATCTGGACACAATATTATTCTGAATGCAATGCAGTATTGCAGGAAAAATGTGACTCTTTTCTACTTGTGTGTACCCAGGGCACAATTCAGGAGACCAATAAATACTAGCCATAGGATCAAGTAGATGATACAGAGTAAGCTTGGTTTCATCAAAGTATATAGAAGGCCGACTAATTTCCGGTATGCCTTTGTAAGCAGCATTTGCTTGAATTCTACTAGAAAATAAAAAGATACTGCCAAAATAAGAGGGCTGAAGTCTGAGAAGGGGAAGGAGCAAAATCAGTCTACCTGCTTGAAATCTTGTTTGAAACACCTTAAAAGGTCTCTGATGATTGTAAACAGAACTTCTAAAAAATCCTAGGTGTGGCATCCGGGACCTGTGTCCCGCCATAGATGCCACAGAGGGTACGGTCTGCTGGAGCCAGATAGCTAAAATGAGGCTTCCACCGAGACGGGATGACGCTCAGGCTGCTATGTTTCCCAGAGGGTTTTATTGAGGAAAAAGTGAAGTTGGAGGTGCAGGGAGACACCCTCTCTGGAAGGGAGTGCGCTCTGAGCGTGCCATCCCGAGGGCGGGGTAGGGTATATAACAGAAACAGGATCGGAGGGTCAGGGTACAAACCAGCCAATAATGGACCGCTACAGGGGAGGAATAGGGGTGACTGACAGGGTGAGGACCGATGGGGACAGGGGGAAGGGGTAGCTTACATTAGGGAACCAATGAAGGCATAAAAAGCAAGGAACATTCCAGAGCAAAGGGATAGCTCAAATGATGATGGACATGAACAGGGCTAAATGATTGGCATCGAGGGAGGTGGGAAAATTATACAGAAGTGGTCTCCCAGGGCATCCCAGGTGGACTAACCCCGGGACATCTTCCCCGTTTTTATTCACTAAATAAACATCTCCCAGAGTTTTAACTAGAATCCTTTTGAAGAGGGCAAGTGCAACTAAAATGCTAATGATAATTAGCAAAATCCATGAGAGTCCCTTTAGAATGGAGGCTGCCCACCCGGGGACACCCCACTGCGAGAACAGTCTATTTACGGGGTCCACAGCCGAAGCCCCTGTTTTGATGTCTTTCACTTCTGTCTGGATCCGCTGCATGTTGGCTTGAATTGAGGTGCTTCTTGAGGACAGGTTGAAACAGCACAACCCCTCAAAGTCCTCGCAGCTGTGGTCAAGGGCGAGCAGGAGAAAATCAATTGCTGCTCTATTCTGTAGGGTGGCATGCCTGGTGGTTTGCTGGTCCGCCAAGAGGTTGGAGAGGGCAGCAGACGAGGCGTTGGCATGCTTGCTAATCCAACACTCCAGGTGAGAAAGCTCACTGAGGGCCTTGGCTGCAGCATACCACAGTAAGAAGATGGAGGCAGGGACCCTCTTTGTCTTACCCCAATTATAAATTTCAGAATCACAGTTTTCATTGAATTGGGCATAAGATCTTTTGGTATGGGCCAATTGTCTTTCCTTTTTCCAATCGAGAATTTAGGTTCTGTTCGGAGTGAGGGTAGTGAGCTTGCCAAGGCTGCATGGACCCCCTGGAGCCGAGATGGGATTGTTGTTCCAGCCGGGCAGTTGTCATTTGGGCAGCCATCCTTATTCTAATGAAAAATAGAAGAAGTGTAAATAACTGAATTTTGGTTCCCTCCCCTCCCAGCTCCCCCCTTGGGTTGAAATAAAACAAAACAAACTAGGACTGAGGGGTAGAGGGGCGACAGGTAAGGTGGGAGGGCAGGGGGAACGGGACAGGAGGGGATGGGGTATTGGGAAACTTCTGAGCCAGTGGGGGCAAGTATCTCCTGGAGATCAGGACTCAGGACACTAGGTTTGGATGTTTCCCAGTCCTCTTCCTCTTCCGTTGTTGCCATGCGACTGTATCATCAGGTGGTGAGGGAGATGCAGTCTCAGGACTGTTTTGCGTCAGGGGGTCTGCAGCGGCAATGTCGTCCAAGTAAGGCTTTACATATTTCCCCGGAATCCACCTGGGGCCCTGGGCTGTGGAGACACAAGCGTACCCTCTCCCCCAAGTTATAAGTGGGTACGGGCCTAAGATGTTCCAGGATTCAGGGTCCCTCACAAGGACAGGTGGGCGCTCCTTTAAAAGTTCTCTTGTGTTGTTGAAAAAGTGCCTTAGAACAGGTGGATTCGGCTCCTGGTCTGTTGCGGCCGCTTCCGCCCATCTTCTCCCCAAGCAGCGGGAGATTTAACGGCAGGAGAGGAAGCCGTTCCCCCTTCTGGCTCTGCAGGTTCAGTTCAGGCACGTGGACGGACAGAAGCGACACGGGACTTGGGAGGGGAACAAGGTGGTTTTATTCCAGCATGGCTCCCAAGAACTCTCGGGACGGGCGAACACAGATTTTATATCCAAATCTTGGAGGAGGCAGGGAACGGGCGGGGGGGAAACCTGGAAGGGGGAGGGGCACGGAAAAGCCCAGGAAACACGGCAGCCGGGTATGGGGGAAGGGACCAGGGAAACGGGGGGGGGGGGGGGGGGGGGGGGGGGGGG